>JADDOH010002490.1:0-224600 GCA_016648135.1 Agrypnia vestita | reverse complement strand
TTTTTTTAACATTTTCAAACTGAGCTAAATGCTTGTGGTTTGAAGAATAGGGCTAACTCGATGGTGAGTGAAGCAAGTGTCTTAACCATATGAATAACAAGCTACCGAATGTTTGCAGTAGCTTACTTATTCAATTATTAAAAAATAGATATGTGCGCAGGAAATTAATCTGGTAATTCAATATTATTCTCCTTTTAAATAGGACTAAGTCGACAGGTGTCTTTATCACTAGGAAAATAAGCGCGTAATAAGCATTTATTGCTCAAGGTAAATTGATTTCACGAGTTTTGTCTGGAATGTTTCTTTTTCAGATGATTTTCCAAATGTTTTGTTACGATTACATATGGGTTTTCAACCACATACGGTTACATATGGGTTGTGTTCTTGCAAGCGTAGTTTACGATCTCTGGAAGAGGAAGATTTTTTCTTTAGATTTACACGACGAAATATCAAACAGCACTTGACTAATGCGATAGAATTCCTTTTGATTTTTCTTCGGTATCTTAGGGTGAGATTTAAGGATTTGTTGTAAATGATAGTATTTTAACATATATGTAACTCATATATGTATATCTGTAGGAAGTAAAGCTATTCTTAAGATGTCTTCTACTTTGTTTGTTACCATGTTAGCTATTTTCGAAATGATGAGTGTTTTTTCGTGCTTATTAAGTCTTGTCTCATAAAAATTCATCATGTATTCATGAAAAGGTAACACAATGTCATCAATCACCAAGTACAGGAAATTTTAATGATTTCCGAGTGTGATTCATACCGACAACAAGCGCAAACGCGAGTATTCTGAGCAATACAGATGCTCAAGAGTGCATTTCGGTGCCTCCACCCTCCTCATTTGCTGTCAAAATAAGGGTGTATACTTATTATTTTGGTATTATTTATTGCAAAAGATTATAACTCAACTTAAAGTAACATTAATACCAGCCATAAGTAAAATAAAATCATATACCATAATACCAGCCATAAAAAAAAAAAAAAAAATTGAGGCCGATCCGGACACAGAAAATGATTTTCAATTTAAATAGTTCCTTACATACATAAGTTGGACGTCATTTGGCAACATTATGCCGCTATAAAAATCGAACCATTCAAAAAAAAATTCGGTCCACCCTAATACCAACATTTATTTAATGTTAGAGGGTGTATTTTTATTATATTTTAAGCATTTGTACTTGTAGTACGTGACTATTCCTTTTTCATTTCGAATATCATAATAGATATCTTTATTTACTTCAAACGTTTATTTAATGTTAGAGTGCGTATTCTTATTTCATTTAGAGCGTTTATTTAATGTTCAAATGCTCATTTGATATTCAAACAAACAAATAAATTAAATCATTAATTTATAATGTTAATTTAATGTTTAAGTGCGTATTTCTTTTTCTGTGAACCGTTTCATGCGGAAACAATTTGATTAATTATTTCGTTAGCGAAAATGTTTGTATTTGAAAGCGAATAGGATGTTGCTACCACATTTGCGCTAGAATGTATGGAATACTGGAAATCCTATATATTCGATGGGATCAAAGCTCTTTGATACTCGCAGATCACCACATAAGCCCACATTGAGTAAGAGATGAAATGTAGCCGTATTCAAATTTCAATGTCCGTTTCTATTTGAACATTTCTTTTCCAAACAGTTCTGGCATGCCTAGAAGCTTTATAGTCAAAATCTTTTTAAAATGTACTCTGTAGCATTTTTTTGATGCGTTATATTATTTATTTTCTTAGTGATACAATACATAAATAAATACCTACATCATGTTGCGTTTAAAACGTAATACTGTATACCACTGTTGCAATTTTTTTGTAACCATTTAGGGGTTAAACCATCTTGACGTTTTCAATAAATCATTTTTTTACTTTACCTTATAACATAAAATTTGTGATATTACTAACTGTAACCCGTCAAACATGACGGTTCTTTTACATTTTCAAATTTAAATGCCTTTTAAACACATAAATATGCTTTCAAAATCAATTATCAATTGTAAAATTGACACCTTTGCCAGGTTACTATATTCACGACACCACGTATTCTCATGTGCAAAGTGGCGGTTTTACTTCTTAACTCATCATATAAAATGAGTGTTATCCTCCTGTTATCTTGACATTGTCTCGTCTCGTAGCTGTGGAAGAAGTGAATGAAAATGTGAAAATTAATTGGCGATTTATCAATTACTGATTAATTAACTATTCAATGGACAAAACCACTTAACACTATTAAACTTTACGTTTTTCTTTAAATTACACTATTTCGCAATAAATCATTTGTAAACAAACACTTTATTATTGCTGGAACACTTTTTTTAACATTTACTAGAACGTTCCATACAGTTTCTGCTCCGGCTTTTTTCGCCTTTTCAGGTAAGAACTTTTTTATTATTTTATTTTATCTATGCCTCAATAGGCCAAAAAGCCCAATTATAAAATACACCAGAAAATATCCAGGCTTGAGTATATCATATAGATTAATTGTGATCTCACCGGGAATTGGACCCGGAATCCTAGGTGTGAGAAGCCAGTGTCATACCCACTGGGCTACGAGGGACGCCTAGATTATTCGTTTCTTTATCTGGCGCTTCCCAATTTCATGACTGGACGCACCTGGCCGTCGTCTGCGACGCACTTTGTTCTGATTTCACACGGTAACGAACTGTCAACGCGACAACAATTAAGTCTGTGCCGCGGCCGGCGCTTTACTTATATCTGAAAAATACTGGTACTTTCGTACTTTCTAGTATTTAGAAGAATATTCTCGTGGCCTCAGGGCTTTTCAAGGTATTTCTTTAATGTTTCAAATATTTCCCGATGATCACCCTAGGCCGTTTTCGATGTTTAGATAGTGTTGTCACGAGTGATAGGATACATTCTTTATAGCTTCTGGTTACAATATTATATAAACACATGTAAAAAGCAGATAAATCTAACAAAACAAATATTGTCTCTTCGTTTTTCTGATGAAGATTATTCAAAAGAAGACTTTTAAATTATCGCCACTACTGTTACCAAAAATAAAGTTAATATTTAAATTATGTATTTTTATTGTATTACGATAGTATAATTGGGTTTTGTCGGCGTTAACTGTTTAAGTGGGAAAGTAGCGCTCAGAATTGGATTATTTGAGTACTTTGTTGGTGTAATGATCATGATGCTCGAGTAGTATTTGGCTGTCGTTGGTTCGAGCCCCATTCCAGGACACCAAAAAGTTAGTCCTATTTTCACAGCACAAGCGTTAAGCTTATTTCGAAAATAGTAAAAATATTGATGCAACACGCATTCCATGTTCGGATTTCTATTTAAAAAAATAATTTAAAAGCAGATTTAGCAGTACTGCAACTGCGGCCCTTAACATCCTTCAAAAATAATTTATGTGTAAATAATGGAAGTGCTCGCACAGTAGCAAACAGTGGCCAAAATTTTATGTGCAATTTAAGGCGAGCACTCTTTATAAAGCCTTGTTCTCGACCACCCCTACCCACTAAGAGATGACCATTCATTTTTTCCCAATCTTTTCGCTTCGTATCTCAAAGGTTCATTTCAACACACACCCTCTTCCCACGGGTGAGCTTTGAGGGAAAAAATAAAGAGGGCAGGTCCGGCGACTCTGGCGGCTTCGGCACGGTCTCAGCGCTGCGCCAAGACAAAAGGTTTTTAAAGAAAAAAATGCCCTCTCGCGACCCGGAAAGCATAATACGACATGTCGAAGCGAGATAATGTCATTTTATCCTGGTACGCTCTCAAGAAAAATGAAGAAACTCGGTTTACAATGCGGTAAAACCAACAGAGAAAAATGTCTTACCGATATATAGTTATTTTACTCTTGGGTATCAGCGAAACTAATAATTTCACTCCAATTTAAATTAACAAAAGTTAAAGATAGTTTTTAAAAAAAACGAAACAAAAAAAATAGAATAATAGAATATTGGGTGTTGATGCAAGTCGTATCCATATTTTCCAAATTAAGACAAATGAGTCAATAATTTTATCTCCTCTATTATTGATAACTTTTTGCTGACGTTCTACAAGTTTTTTGATACCTCCGCGATAAAAAACATCCGATACTGTGACTCGAAGAATTCGTCATTCGAACAGAATACGGAGTTGAAAATGCTCACTTTTGGGCCTATCTATAATAAAAATGTAAGTGTTCGTTTGTACAAAATCACTAATCTCTGAAAGTTCTTCACTGAATGCTTTGAAATTTTGGCACAACGTTGCATTAAAATACGAGGATGTTTTTGTATACCTACTTTGTTTTTATATGCCTACTATTTATTGATATAAATAAGAATGTCAATTTATGATTGTCCAAAATCTTAAACCGTATAAAGTCCTACAACTATTGTTTTGAAATTTTGATACAACACAACGTTCCATTCGATTTCGTACAAATTTTTTGAGAAAAAGTGCTATTTTTATTTATATTACTATTTATTTATATTAGTATGAGACAAAATATTTATAACGATACCAAACAGCCATTTGTTGGACGTAAAAGAAACACACACTATCAATTCCTATAAAACTCAATGTCTGTTTGTCTGTTTTCTATACAAATCTACACCGTCTGTACAATTCAACTCAAATTTTGTACACCTATTTCTTAGGACCCGGCGGGTAACATAGGCGACATTTCCAATCTCCCCCTTTATTCCATCCCCAAACTCAGCATAAATATGACCTGGTGGTAAACATTTGCAACATTTTCCCTCCCTAGACATTCCCTCCATCCGAGCCTAGATTACGTGCAAAATGTTTATAAAGGCTTTGTAAAACAATGGAACCTTTGTTTCCCCTCATGATCTAATTTTCAACTTAATCCTCAACCCGCGCAACGCCGGGTACGAACAACTAATGTAAAATTAAAAAAAGAATACCACTAAAAAAGTATTTAAAGGCTTTGTAAAACAATTCCCCTCAGATCTAATTTTTAAGTTAATCATCAACCCGTGCAACGCCGGGTACGACCATCTCTTGTAAAAAGGGAATGGACTTGGGACTTGCCTCGCATTAAAATGTTAAATAATGTTTACGAAGTATTTTTACGAATTATGTAATCTAAATATATTTAAAATATATATAAATCCGTAATGCTTAACCCTTTTTCTCGATAGTCTCCGATTTTCATTTTTTCATGTCCATTCCGTGACAAATATTTCAATCAATCTAGATTTTTTCCATCTAGAGCTCCGCCCCTACTAATGCCCTAGCCGAGAGTACGTTGAGACAACGTAAGTCTCACTCTAGGCTGTATACGCGTCCTTTTGCTGTTTTTCATAAATAATTGAATTTTACTAAACAAAAACTTTCCGATCCGTCCCGATAATTTTGAATGTCGAACGTCGCGTTGATCAATAGAATTAATGCGTAGGTATTTTTTTATATACATACGTATACTTTTACTTCTGTAGTTGTAATAATAATTTATTATGAACGTAAAAAAATTAACATATTTAAAATATATAAAATAAATTAAAAATTGGAAATATTATATTTTCACATATATTTTTAGGTAATTCTTTTATATTATTATATTCATATATACCTGTGGAACTCACTATCTGTCTGTCTTTTCTCTATACAAACAGACACCGTTCATCCGATTCAACTGAAATTTTTCATACTTATTCAGTAGGACCCGGCGGGTAACGTAGGTGACATTCCCTCCCTTTAACCCCTTCCCCAAACTCAAATTTTGCATATTTATTCTTTAGGACTCGGTAGGTTACAATGGTGAAATTCCCTACCTCCCCCTTTACACTGTTCGACCGATTTGACTCAAAACTTGCAAACGTATTCTTTAGGATCGGGCGGGTAACACGGGCAACATTTCCACCCTTCACCTTTAAACAACTCCCTCCCCTAGATATATTATGTATTTCTGTATAAATCTACACCTTTGAGCCATCTGGCCCAAATTTTGCAAACTAATTTTTCAAGACCCGGCGGGGTAACAAAGATGACTTTTACCCCCTCTCCCTTTACCACACACCTATCCCTGACGTATTTTCTGTACAAATCTACTCCGTTTGAACGATCTGACCCAAATTTTGCTTATTTTATAGGATCTGGCGGGCAACAAAGACAACATTTTCTCCCTCCCCTGACATATTTTTTGTATAAATCTTCACCGTTTGCCGATCTGAAATTTTGCATGCTTACTGTTTAGAAACTAGCAGGTAAGCGAAATTTCCTCTTGAACATCCCATACATCCCAGCCTAGATTAAATGCAAACATTGTTTTTATTGGAGACTTGCAAAACAATGGAATCTTTGTTTCTCCCCTACAAACTCATTTTAAACTTAATCTTTAACCCATGCAACGCCGGGTAGAAACAGTTATAATGAAATAAAATTATAAATGTTAAAGTAAATACATAGAAGAAAATTTTATTTTGAACGAAGACCTTTATCAAATTGATTTAGTTTTGGAGCGAATTTTAAAATTAATGGACACTACTTGTGTTAGCATCAAATATTTTGTGTTCATGGGGGGCGCGGTGCAGATATTTTTAAATTATTTGTATATGGGAAATCGAAGATATGTTTCGTGGTAGCTTGACAACGTTTAAGATAAATCTGCTATTGAATTTAAGATCTTGATAGAGATCTTGAAAAGACACAGTGCGTTGTTATACACGTATAATTATCCAGCTATGTATTTTTTGTTGGTTTATGGTATTTCATCCCTAAAATTTTTTTTTCTCTAATAAGTCTTTTTTAAAAAGTTTATTTGACCAAGTTTGAAAATTATTTCGTGAAAAAATAAAACAGATAAATTACAAGAGAAGATAATAAACATAATAATTTATATTTTCGGTGTCTGTCCGTCTGTCCGTTCCCGTAACTTTGTAATTCACAGCCAAAAAAACGAATTTTAGCGGCGGAAGATAGGGCTTGAACCCTGGGCCAGTAAATCCAAACCGGCCGCTTGACGTACGTTGCTACGGCTGTGTCTTTTTAGTTTTTTTTATAGGTCTTTTTGGTGTTCATAGTATTAACAATGTAATGTAATCTAAGTATGAAATGTAATGTAATCGTGCGGCTTGTTTAGGTGACGATTACTTAAAATGTTAAACATAACAATTTCACCCAAAATAGACTACCACATCTTTAATTTTTTTGGATGACTATGATACTGATATATCTTAAATTATGAGACTGAGATACTTGATACTGATATATCTTAAATTTTCACAACTTGTTTCATATGTGAGTTATATTTTATTGCCGCCATTGCCGCCACCTATGGTTGAAATTCTTCATTCCTATAAACTGGTACAGGTGTCGCCGTTGGTAATGAGATATCTACATTTTGACTAGTTTATAAAGGAATATTATTTTTTATCCCATATAAAAAATCTATAATATATGTGACGCCTAATTCTAGAACTTCTTAAAATGGATTTCGGATAATTTCAAAGAGTGCCTTACGTGATATGCAATTTTTTGTCAGCGCATGAAACACATTGTTTCTTGCAAAAATTACTTTGATGCTTTGACATTGCTTGTTAAAAATACCGCAAAGAAGCTTTCCAAATAAACGTTTTCATCCATAAACGAAACATAAAATCAAAAAACACAAAAGTTTTAGGGGGTTTTGGAATTAGGCGCTACATATCTTGATTTATGATGTTTATGTCCACCTGGGTATAAAATCCGGTATCGTGTTCTTGAAAAAATTCAAAATACTCAAAATATTCTGAATAGTAGTTTGGTTCATTAAGCGTATTTTGGTAAAACAAACAAGAACCACAGCCAGAAAAAGACCATCTCTCCGAGACAATGACTGCCTCACTTTATCACAGAGCTGAAGTATTCCTGCGCTCACCTTTGTATGCAAGCGGCGCTTACAAGATGTTTGATAAAACTATTCGAAAAGTTTAAATTGAGTTGCAGAGTGGGGTACCTTAACTTCACATGAATTGTTTAGTCCGGGGTGCATTCCTAAAATGGCGTCTTGCTTTTGTTGTGGCTTCACTGTTTACGTTTGAGTTTATTCGCATGTTTAAAACTTTGGCTTATCTCGGGCGACTCGCGCTCCGTACAGAGCAATCCACGTCACGTCAATATTTTTACTATTTTAAAACTGAGCTAAAGCCTGTCTTGGAAGTGGGGCTGCCGGCTAGAACCCCGTTTTGTTAGAGAATTGCGGGTATTTTCATCCCTAAGCCATAAATGCAAGTACTTGCTTATTTTAATTTCAGATACGTCTGAGAATTGGATAATATTCTGGAAAACTCTTTAAAAATAATTTAGTTTCGTAATGCAATGGAAGAATTATTGTAATTCACTGTCTGTTTTTGTTTGTACTGCAAAAATAATTTTTATTGGACTTTTTGTGTATTCAGTGTTAACATATTAAGTTACGTCCATTTTTTCCAAATGAAGAGGAAAAGTGATAATAATAAAAAAAATCTTTTTTACTATTACATATTACATCTTGCCAACGTTCTTCAAGTTTTTCGATGCCCCTATGATAAAAACCACCCGGTCTTCACATGAAGAATTTATCATTGGAGCAGGATGAGGTGTCTAGCTTGCTCACTTTTATCAATTTGATATTCCACATTAAAGGCCTGTAATTAAATAAAATAACAAATGTAACGTAAAAGCAAATGCTATTTAAAAGGTCACAACTTAAGTTAAACCTTAACTTATTGTATTCTGCAATGTAATGCATAATTTTGGACTATTTTATTCTGTTAACCACCACCACTGTTTTTTATTTTTGCTTTATTTTTTGTGATCTATGCTTATTCATTATATTCTTAGAGGGCCTTAAGGCCATGTATATTGCTTTGATAAATAAATAAAAAAATTATTCTTAATTGAATTGGGCCACATTTTTGTGAACTCTTAATAAATTTTTTCTTCTTAATCTTTCTTTAACGGGCACATGGGAAGTTCATGACCAGAGTTCACCATATAGCTTCACATATACCTATTACCATTAGTAAGTATATTGGGAATATTTCTAATAATTATTGCAGATTCTCTCTTTTTCTTAATAGTGCTTTTGGAAAGTTGATAATGTTACCGAATTGGTAGATTAAAGGAACTACGCCCGCAAGATTGTGGCTTTTTTCGTCGATTTGCTCTCTGATTAGCTAGCGTACATACGCATTAAATTTATGATGATCATGACGGTATGCTTGTGATCACCATATACCTTTCTCTTTCAAATGTTCATCCAGCTATCAAGAATTTGAACCGCGATTCAGGAAATCATCAAGATATAGGATTTTCTTAGAATAAGCGTTTAGCTTAGGTTGTTTATATTATTATTATGCCCTGTGATTACCTATATCAATATTTAAAAAATCTCAAATAAAGATTAATAAAAAATAAAAACTATATTTTTTAAAGATCTTTAATCTATAATTTATTGATAAAATTTCACATCATCACCACTTAAAATGGTTTATGTAGTGTAAGCACATTTTTATTTCGGGAGTAAATTTTGAGGGCTCCATAATCATACATTATTGCTATAACAATTGTAAGGAAAAGCTTAAGTTCTTCTTTTCAATAGTTTTCATATACAATAGTACAAATTCTTGGATTTAAAATAGTTTGATTAATAATGCCCTTATAAGGCAAAAAACGTCTCACAAAAATGAAACAAATAGAACAAAAAAAAGTTTTTATTTTAATATGTGTAGTATAAGCTCATTCATGAACTTTAGAATCGTACTGCTTTGATCTGAGGAATCAATGACTGTATATTTCAGTCATTTTCTCACACAGCATATCTCAGACATATCAAAAGAGATAGGTATATTTCAAACTTAACGAGTGGTAACCAAGGTAGGTATAGTTTAACCTGGTAGTGACCCTTACTTTACGATGGGATTATTTTCATTAATATGTTCAATTTTCTGATAACTTACTGCAATTTAAAAAAATTGAAACGTAATTTCATAAAACCAATGAAATGTAAAGCATTATAATAAAAAAATATCGCTTTAAGTAAAGTCTTACTATATTATTGATGGATTTGGCATCAACAATGTATAAATTATTGGTTATGATCATTAAATTGGGTGAAAAACATTTTCATTGGGAGATTGTAATTGTAAAAAAAAGGTAAAAGTTCTATAAACCTCAACTTTAGACTAAAAGAACATCAATTTTATCCAACTAATAATAAAATTTCAGAATTTACTGACCACTTCATGGATAAAAATTATTCAATTTATCAATGTAATATTAAACTTCTCCACCCCGCCGCGCGTAAAGGTGAATATTTTTTAACGTAAATAAATTAAAATAAATTTGAACTCGAGTATTAATAAACCTAACAATTATCTTCACATATATCACATATATTCACGTTACGCCGCGCGTAAAGGTGAATATTTTTTAACGTAAATAAATTAAAATAAATTTGAACTCGAGTATTAATAAACCTAACAATTATCTTCACATATATCACATATATTCACGTTACGCCGCGCGTAAAGGTGAATATTTTTTAACGTAAATAAATTAAAATAAATTTGAACTCGAGTATTAATAAACCTTACAATTATCTTCACATATATCACATATATTCACGTTACGCCGCGCGTAAAGGTGAATATTTTTTAACGTAAATAAATTAAAATAAATTTGAACTCGAGTATTAATAAACCTAACAATTATCTTCACATATATCACATATATTCACGTTACGCCGCGCGTAAAGGTGAATATTTTTTAACGTAAATAAATTAAAATAAATTTGAACTCGAGTATTAATAAACCTAACAATTATCTTCACATATATCACATATATTCACGTTACGCCGCGCGTAAAGGTGAATATTTTTTAACGTAAATAAATTAAAATAAATTTGAACTCGAGTATTAATAAACCTTACAATTATCTTCACATATATCACATATATTCACGTTACGCCGCGCGTAAAGGTGAATATTTTTTAACGTAAATAAATTAAAATAAATTTGAACTCGAGTATTAATAAACCTAACAATTATCTTCACATATATCACATATATTCACGTTACGCCGCGCGTAAAGGTGAATATTTTTTAACGTAAATAAATTAAAATAAATTTGAACTCGAGTATTAATAAACCTAACAATTATCTTCACATATATCACATATATTCACGTTACGCCGCGCGTAAAGGTGAATATTTTTTAACGTAAATAAATTAAAATAAATTTGAACTCGAGTCTTAATGAACCTAACAATTATTTTCACATACTCTTCTCTTTTCACAATATCTACGTTACAATCAGCATTACACCAGTAACTTCAGCATATTTTATTAGTACCTAATAAATTTATAATTTATATTTTCATTTAATCAATGTAATAATTATAAACATGAAAATAGTCAGCTTAATACTTCGCCTGTCTATGGGAGATTCTGTTATTTTCGAAACTTAAGTAGTAAAATATAAATTTTTTTAAGTTAATGTTTCTCATCCGATTAAAAATATTGCCGTTCACATTTTTCAATAGAACTATAAACTCAAATATATTTTCACCCACGTATGTGCAACAAACACATGCGGCATGTAGAAATCTTTAGACTTTGGAATGTAAAGCAGGAATTACTCACGTTCACATATTCCTTTTAAAGGCATTCTTCTCATATCAACATCCGCTCTCTGAAGCAATGCAAGGAAAATAGACAAACCCTGCCTTCGGTCACAGAATGCAGAAGGATATTATTCATTGTGAAATTCTTCAGATAGCTTGCCTTCTCTTTGACTTATTCCTTCTGGCTGATACGGATGACGCATACATTTCGTACAGAATACATGCACAATACAGGGGAAGAGACTTAAATATCATGAGGGAAATAGGAATAATTTAAATTTTTAAAATAAATTATAAAGATGTATTTATTGCAATCTAGCGGTCAGTTTGCGCTACCTCATCACTTTTGGCTCTAAAATTCCTGATGGGTTTTGGTCTTCACAAGAGACTTCCTCCACCCTTCTTGGTCCTATGCTAGCTCTTTCCAGTTCTTAATCTCCAAATTTTACAAAAAATTGTATAGGTTTACGATTTAACAATCTAGAAGTATTAGAAATTAATAAAGCTATCAATAATAAATAAAAAAATAATTACTTACATACTTACCATCACGCCGTTTATCCGTGGGGGTAGGCAGATGTGATAGACCGCCACACTCATCTATTCTGACATACAACTCTCGCCTCATCTAAATTCATACATCTTCGAATGCAAGCACGTCGGTTGTTGAGGTTTCTAATCTGGTCATGCCATGTCTTCCGCGGTCGCCCTCTCTTTCTGGCGCCATCAACACTTGCATTATATATCTTTCTTACCATTCTTTCCTCATTCATTCGCTCAACATGCCCAAACCATCTGAGCGACCTTTTTTTAATTCTATTAATTATGCTCAGATCAACTTTACTCTTTACTCTATCATAAATGCATTTTTGTCACACATACGTCTGAGGGATCTCGTCTCCACTGCATTAATAAATTTATCTTATAGTCCGATCTTAAAGTTAATCCCTCTCTTCTCGCTTAACCCTTTCCTTTCCTTCTCCCCACCTAATCGACATTCTATCCTTCAATGATTTTCTTTCTATATGTAAATGTACGTACTAAGATTTGTCTATATTATACTTGTGGGGTATAAAATCAAATACAGCAATATCCAGAAAAATTAAAAGTTTACTTGCCGGATATTTTATATTGTTATGTTTCACAGGTAAAGCTTAAATCTTTGGATACTGTGCTTAGCTTTTTGTACCCAGTTCGAAATAGTGGAGCAAATAAGCGAGTTGTGAAGAAGCGGTAAACACATCCACCCCATCGAGTACCGATGACACAGCTGGTTAACCAGCGAGCGAGTGATTGGGTTATTTTGAACGATGTTGTTACTAAAGCGATCCCACTGAAATGTTTCCGGGGACGAGAATTTGGCGCGTAGAAGTGGATGCTGCTGATTTTTGATGTATATTTATACCTTTGCATTCACTTCTGCTGGAATGCGAATGGCCATGACTTTTTGTTTACAGTGACAATTGTACTATAGTAAAGTAGTGGAAAATGCAGGTAAGGATTCTTTAAAGATAAATGTAATACTCTTGTTTCGGGATGAGGTTGCTCCAAGTAAAGACTTCGTTCTCGTAAGTATTTATTCGATAATAATACTGGTTTAGACAATCGTTTATACAGTAAGATGCGGTCTCGATAACAATGGTAGTAAAAAGAGTCTCGACTCGACATTCGTGCGCCCTTTTATACATTCTCTCTCTCTGTCATGCAGTCTCTTTCTGGCGTCGCGACATACGTTCCTCAGATCTATTACAATAAATAAGCAACCCTTGAATATTTGTCATGAGCCGTGGTTCCCTCGCTGTCCGCCAGCTGTCTCGCCGTGGCACGTGCCGCCTAATAGAAAAATAAGTAATACACCACGCGTCTGATATCCTCAATGGAATCCTTGACAGAGGATATTTGTGAAAAGGGTCGGATCGTGTGGACGTCCAGATTTCACGGAGCTAACAATACAGCGTGACAGCGAAGACTTTCATAAATAAAACATGGGTGATTTTGAATTCTTTATTTATTAAATAATTTCAATATATATGTATCCGGCGGCAGTATGAGACGAAAACTTATAAAAATAATTTATTTATCACGAAGTCACTGGACACAAACTGACCATTATTTTGTTTAACCTATAATAATAAATCACACTTCAAATTCAGATATGGGAGCCATTGCTTATGAAACGGCACTGGGTCCTCTTCACTGTTCTTTAATTCACACTTATTTCGCAATAGCCTGTTAAACACCTTTCGTCTTCTAGAATATTTGCACGTCTATGGAACACATTATTCGCGGTTCCTATTACTCGCCCGCTGGTTTCGCTTCACACTGTCGCTCGAACCGCGTAATATTTAAATAGGATCTCGGACTTGAACTGTGTTTTTGAACTTCGCTAAGTTTTTGATCTCTTATAGAAATTTGATGAACCCTGTGCCTTTATTAAAATCTTGTTAACCACCCAGATGATGCATCGAAATCTCCAGTTAGTCTCAATTGTTCTAAAAAATACTTTTGTAATGAAAAAAAAAACACATATTCACAGGCAGCTATGCGGCAGGAAAATACAATGTTGAGATTTCGATTTTAACTTGGCGAATAAGATACCAATGTATGTTTTAACCTTATTCAAAGAAAATGTGTCCTTTTTAATAATCATTTAAATTGAAATTAACTGCAATTTGAACATCTTTAAATAACTTTGACGGACTTTCTCTTTTTATACAAACTAATAAATGGTACTATCGACGTCCTCGACTACTAGAACGTATCTGCTTGCGTGTTCAGTCTCGCTTAACTAGAAGTCATGCAGGTTTTGCCGTGGAAATTGCAGCTACTAACTGTATCTTTAATTCCCCACTGCAAAGGCTTCCTAGACTAGCAAACAGATACCAGCAACTGGACGTCTTTGCCAATAACTGTATATTATTCAAACATATCGCACCTTTGCGGAAAGACTGTAATATATCGAAATGAATGATTTTACAGGAGACTACTTTCAAATTTTTGAATTAGAGTGATATTTTGTCTCTATCTTTCATTACTTAGCCGTTTATGGGGCAAACCATTGACGATATCATTAGGGCAAACGATGCCATTTTTTTGGAGTTTATAGAACTCGACGCGGTGGTTTCAAATTTGCAAAAAAAAAATATTTTCTTGAAATATCAGTCTTTCCGCAAAGGTGCGATATATTAAAAGGTGTATTGAAAGATTACTAGTATTTTTCGAATTGATCTTAAATAATTGATTTTAAAAAACTTTAAAAGCTTGTACTATATCTTTTCACTCTACATTATTACTTTTTATTGTTTTTAAATTTCTATATTATTATGTTTTTCTTATGATTCTGCTTTTTATATACTTGCTTTTTACTTTATCTTATTTATCTTTTTTTATATTCTGTTAATGTACACTCTACCTATCTGTTGTAAAAGTGCTATAGGGAGTTAATTAATACATGAATAAATAAAAAATTAAATAGTTTACTAACAAAAAGATAATTTTTATAATTGTATAACATACTTTATTATTTAATTATTTGGTGTTTATAGTTCTTGAAATCAACATTAGGTCTTTAAGACTACCCGCGACCTTTGTCATTCCAAATGACCACGAGCCTGCTTCAATGTTAAAAATCAATAGGAGCAATACTAGCCAACTCGACCAATAAAATTTGAAAAAATATTCATTCTTTAGGGTAAATACATGTATGAGAAACATGTATTGATGTTTTTATAAGGTCAACTTTAAAAAAATCTATGGTTAAAAATTAAATATAAAAAATAAAAAATTTCGTCTCTGTAAGCCTATAATTATTTATTTTAATAAATGATTATCATTGTGGATAAAAACAAGTAATTGTGTTTTTAGAACATAACGATTGTAATATACCTGCATGACGTTTGTCCCATGATCGAGTGTGACAGATGGCATGGAAGAAAGAGAGAGCGCGAGGCGTCATTTTGCGAGCTGTCCTTACCACGCAGCCACCGCCATGTAAATTTTGTACCTTTTTTTGTATGACAAATTTTGTCGTGGGAGCATATTGTAAACCTAATAAATATCAAGACAAAGTCAACCATTGGACTCTCACAGCACGAAGATTCTTCTCCTGACACAAGAGATAACATTATGCATATAAAAACATTTTTAAAATTTTTTCATTAATTTACAAAGAATGTCTTTTTTTTACCATGTAAAACCACTTTTGGGTAAATATTTTTAGATTTTTCCCCTCTGTCTATTTAAAACTTTTCGTAAAAAGTTTTGATCATCCATTGAAGAACACTTTATATAATATAGTGTTGGTGAGTTTTCACTAATAACTTGGACGTTATAAGTACTAACGTAACCCAACTTTGCGTGGGGCGATAACTTTTGATCCTGGATAAGGTTACTTCGTTTCACACGTAAAGGCTCTAAGCCTGTGTCATTATTTTAACCAGAATTTTTATTGAATTATTCAACTTACTTCAACATGGGCTTTTTTACAGTCTAACAGGTGTCGTAATTTTTTAATTTATTGCAAAGAGGTAATTTTTGTAAACACTAAATAAACATTAAAATACTTTCTAATAAATAAATAAATTTTTAATAATATTTATTAATCAATTAGAAAAGACATTCAGAAAAAATCAAATTAACGAAAAAATATTTAAATGCCGCCGGGACATTTAAATATTTTTTCGTTAATTTGATTTTTTCTCTATGTCTTTTCTAATTGATTAATACAAATTGTTTAATAATTCACAGAACTTTGTTTTAAAATTGCAACTTCACAGTAAGAATGTGTTTCCCTTAATATATAAATAAATGTTAGTTACCAATCATCAGTACAATCAATTACAAATCCCAAGTAACTCTACATAAACTAATCTGTTTAAATAACGGTTACCATCACTTATTTCTACCTTGAAGTCTTATGTCACTCTACAATCATCTGCCAGGATCAATAACGACGCGTTGATGGTCTGTTTGTTAAAAAAAAAATAAAAAAAATAATGTAAATAAAAAATAAAATTCAGTCAATGATTGTAAAAATAAATATATGGATATGGCAGATAGTACCTATAGTGTTTTTGTGTATTTGTTTAATGTTTTCGTATTTCATAGTCAGCAGTTCAAATATTCGTAGAGAGTAGTTCAAACTATAGCTATACGATATATTCAAGAACACATTCATCATTGCGAAGTTGTAATTTTTCAGAACAAAGTTCTGTGAAATTTTAAAACCAAATTAATAATTCATCAATTAGAAAGACATACAGAAAAATCTAATTCACGAAAAAATATAAGCTAACTACTGGGATTCGAACCCAGGTCACCTCCTTTCCGGGGCCAGTGCTCTGACCACTAAGCAATAGCAACCCTCTATGTTTCCATGAATATATCGACCTTATATGTAGTTCTCATTTTTATTAGTTGACTAATTTTTATTTTGTTCATAGAGCAATCCCATTTTTTGATACGGTAGTTCAAATTATTTTGCAATGCCACCGCTAGATGGACGTCAGAATTAACCGAATAATTCATTTTATTTGAAAATACATTTTATACAACAGATATTATATATATTCAAGAACACACTCATATTTGTTAAGTTGTAATTTTTCAGAACAAAGTTCTGTGAAATTTTAAAACCAAATTAATTAATCAATTAGAAAGACATACAGAAAAATCTAATTCACGAAAAAATATAAGTTACTTCTGGGATTCGAACCCAGGTCACCTCCTTTCCGGGGCAAAGTGCTCTGACCACTAAGCAATAGCAACCCTCTATGTTTCCATGAATATATCGACCTTATATGTAGTTCTCATTTTTATTAGTTGACTAATTTTTATTTTGTTCATAGAGCAATCCCATTTTTTGAAACGGAAGTTCAAATTATTTTGCAATGCCACCGCTAGATGGACGTCAGAATTAACCGAATAATTCATTTTATTTGAAAATACATTTTATACAACAGATATTATATATATTCAAGAACACACTCATATTTGTTAAGTTGTAATTTTTCAGAACAAAGTTCTGTGAAATTTTAAAACCAAATTAATTAATCAATTAGAAAGACATACAGAAAAATCTAATTCACGAAAAAATATAAGTTACTTCTGGGATTCGAACCAAGGTTACCTCCTTTCCGGGGCCGGTGCTCTGACCACTAAGCTATAGCAACCCTCTGTGTTTCCGTGAATATATCGACATTATATGTAGTTCTCATTTTTATTAATTGATTAATTTTTATTTTTGAAGTTGTAATTTCACAGAACTTTGTTTTGAAAAATTACAACTTCACAAATATGAATGTGTTCTTGAATATATATATTATCTGTTGTATAAAATGTATGTCCAAATAAAATGAATTTTTCGGTTAATTCTGGCGTCTATCTAGCGGTGGCATTGCAAAGTAATTTGAACTACCGTATCAAAAAAGTGGATTGCTCTATGGACAAAAATAAAAATTAATTAATTAATAAAAATGAGAACTATATATAAGGTCTATATATTCACGGAAACATATAGGGTTGCTATAGCTTAGTGGTCAGAGCACCGGCCCCGGAAAGGAGGTGACCTGGGTTCGAGTCCCAGTAGTAACTTATATTTTTTCGTGAATTAGATTTTTCTATATGTCTTTCTAATTGATTAATTAACTTGGTTTTATAGCTAAAAGATTTTAAATTTGGAAGTTCTCTTACTGCAAGGCCCTCGTTCAGTTTTTTATATGCTTAGAGTACTTCATGATAGTCCAGTGGGCATGTATGTACATGTATTGTACATATATTACCTGTTACCCATATTACTTAGAATATCAAAGCCTGTTTTAATAATAAATATAATAAAAATAATTTTAATCACGAAAAATGACGTATCATGTTTATAAAGGGGATTTATAGATCAGAAACTAAAAGGAATAAATATTGTTGTATAGCAACAAGGGTTTTATATTTTTCAGAATGCATAGTTTTCTAGTTCTGAGATTTGTTTGGCAGCAAGGGGAGTAATATTTTTATGGCGTCCCATTACTTCAGGCATTTGGGAGTCATTATTTCAACTCAGCTTGAGAGGTGTGTAAACAAAAATGTGGAGTTAAATTTTATATGGCATCGGGGACAGAATATCCTTACAATAAATCATTCATGAACTATAGTAATTCGGTTATAAACTATTTCGTAAAATGTTTTAACAGTCGCCTCGCTATCGCGTGGTGAAGTTTAAAACCTATTTTACTTACCAGGTCTTTACGCCCGTTTATTATTTTCTGTAAAGAAATTCTATTACATTCACGGTTACATTCGTACATGCATTTAAATAAAAATATTCTCGATTTAAAAACTTGGATGCATTTTTTCTTCTTTTTTCTTTATTGTTATAATATATTCTGTAACAGAAATTGAAATCAATTAAATTTCTTTTTCAAAAGAATTCGTCTTCAAATCATCGTCCGCCATAATAAAAACAATTATGCACATTCCTTATACCTGATTGGTTAACGCAAACAAAAAAACTTTCGTTTTTTGTTTCGGGAGTAAAAATATTCGATGTTATTGATCTAATTTGATAAGAAAGGTAAAAAGAAAGAAGCAGGGATACAATGTGCGTGAACAATTTGAAAAAACCCATTGAAGTTCTTCAGTCCGAATTCGAAACTTCAGTGAATTTTCTCCGAGATTTTTCGGAACTACGCGTTATGAATACTAATTGTTGTCCGAAATCACAATTCGGTGAGAATCACATTTATCTCAGACAATGCAGGGTCCGTGGAGTGAAGGAATCAGCCCAGAGATTCGAACCGATTTAACGAAGTGCCATGTTCTCTGGCCTAGCAGTAAAGGTGGAGACCGCCTAGCAGGAAAGTGTGGTCACGCGTGCGAACGCGTGACCTCCCGTCACATTTTTTTGGAGAAATAAGTTTTTCGAAAATATATAGAATTGAAGAAATGCGTGATATTCGCTCTCAACTGTGCCAGGTATTTCAAATAGGATATGACAAATTCAATTCAACGTAATGTTGAAATAAAAATGTTTTATCATATTTGGTATATTTAAAATATTCTTGTCATTTTTTCCAGCAAATTTATATAATATTTTATCTGTCTTCTTTATATACTTACAATAAAATTTTAACGTCAGTGTAGACTACGCAATTTTAATGGATATTCTTAAAAAAATGTCTTAATATGAATAAAGCACTTTATAATGAAAGATCAACATATTAGGGGCCAATATTTAAATAACAAAAATTAAAATTAGGAGTAAAGACATAAATAAAAACCAAATATTAATTTGTCCTGTATTCTCGGGGCGGGATCACTGATTCGCCTGTAGATTCGTACGGGTACTTTTTTTATTTCAACGGTTGTTTATTTTCGCTCCTTTCACTATCTGCGGTTTTATAGGGAACTTATATAGGGAATGTTCTTGTATAATCTAATGTAGTCTATCGATTTCTTGTTGTTTTCAAATTATTACAGACCTACGTGCAGCCGCGCGATTATTCGATTTTGTGTAGTTATTCTCGATTTAGGATCTTGTGACATTATGTTCAAAGAAAATCCTGTACTACGTATAAATTTTTTGCATATCTATCCTGATTAAAAAGTGACATAAGTCAAAAAATATATTAATATGAAATAAGCAATATCTGCCGCCAATTCTTTCTTGTGAGTGTATGCGACTGTCGCCTCAGACAATTTGTATTTAAAATAGAATACGTGTCACATCAATATTGTCACTATTTTCAAATTAAGCTTACTTGAACCTTGTTATTTGAAATATAACCTACTTGTTGGTTTTCTGGAATGTAGCTCAAACTACTGATCAGTGACTTTTTATTTAGACAAGTGTCTCCACTAGACCAACAAGCTACTTTTATTATTTTTCTTTTGAATTTCTTTGATGTTTTATGTAATTAGTAATTATTTAATCACTTCAACAAGCGTTATTTCTATAGCGAAATATATCACAAAATCTCCGAGGCTTGAGATAAATCGCAAAACATATATAATCAAAACATATATACAATCTCACCAAGAATCGAGCTCATAATCCCCGGTATAAGAACCCAATTTCGTACCTACTGGACTACGAGGGTCGCCAAAAAAATAATATTTAAATAAAAAACTACGTCCAAATAAAAAATATGATTTCGCTTCATTATTGAAGGGCTATATTTAGTATTGAAATTAAAGTGATATTCATTGCACATAACACAGACCACCAACATAATTAGACGTGAAATAATATCAATTCCTTGTTCAAAATTTGGCAAAACATATGATGCTTATAGGTGTTTTGTTAAAAGAATGACTGTGAACTTACCGAAACTGAAACAATTATAAAAGGGTCAAACTAAAAAGTATATTTCTTCTCTTCTTTCAATATTCCTGTAACAAGAACCACTACACAGTAACTTAGGCTCATCTTTTCAGTACTTACCTATTATTTATATTTGAATAGAAACAACGTATAAATTATATATTTAAATGTAGTCAATTTGATACTTCAACTGTCGATGAGGGATCCTATATCTCTCGAAACTTAACTAGTGAAATAAAATAAAAATATAATTAAACTCACGTAGAGGTAATAATGTTAGTGTCATTTAATGATCACGTTGAATAATCTCTAATACATCAAAAATATGCATAATGTCTTAGTATATAAGTCACATTTTATTATTTAAGGAATAAAATTTAAAAAAAAAACGGTATTCTTGTAAAAAAGGTTTTTTTTATAAAAAAATGTTTACATTCACTTTCATAAAGAACTAGTTAAGTCCGTCTTTGTACATACTTTATACTCTAAGGTATGTAGTTAAACATTTATGATAAATGTTTATTATAAATATTTATTCAAGAACTTATTCGTAATTTGCTCTGAATATAATTTATTTTATGGAAATGACATATTCATATTAATCATCTCATATTCAAAATGATCATAAAATATTTATACTTTGTATTCTCATGTAGCTCGATCTATCAGGGTTAATACAAATCAAACCTTATGATGTCTGTGTGCTGAAAAATATATATTTATTTTTATGATATTATCATTATGTTTCATTTACATATAAATGAAAGTTTCCTTGTTACGGTGTCATATATGAAATATTTATGTTTTTTATAACGTCTTGAAAATAAATTAAATACTAACTTCTTTGTATTAATCCCAAACCAAACAAACAATTATGAAAATTTAAATCTAAAAGTGTAATACAATTGGCTGGGATGGAACTTTTGAGTTTAATACTACCAGTTGAAGTAGTTCAGGGAGTAATTATTGAAGAGATTTTGAGAAAACCTTCAATATTCCAGGGAACTTTTCAAAATTTTTAATTTCCTTGTTTTACTCAAATTTATCAAAAATTGCTATGCTTCTGATTCACAAAATGTACTTGAATAATAATAAGTTTGGATGTTAAAACATTACTAAATAAAGTAATAGACCCATATCAGCTAGAAATATTTCGTTATCTAAATGTAATACTAGCACAGCCCAATATCATTTTGCCTATCAAGGAGTATCATTTTTAATGCTTTTTCCAATGAAATGAAGATAGTAAAAATTATAGAAATTTGAAAACTAAATGAAAAAATTTACTACAAAAATCCAACACAGCAAAGCTATGAAAAACAATGTTATCAAAAACAATCAATATATACTTTTAAATGTTATTAAAGTACCTTCTCAATTTTTACAACTTAATCTTATGTTTACCGATACTTGTCTTACATTATATCCTTTTTCACTATTCTATTAAAATGCTAATAATGATTACATTAACAATGTACATGAAAATGCCCCCCACTTTTAAACACGAGGATTAAATTTTGTATTAATATAATTCTCATTCTGTTATTCAAATACATATATGATTTGTAATTAACACCATTATGTCCAATGTAATTAATTAAATGAATTAAAAAATGTTTTCGTAAATAAATCACGCCAGAAGACGTTTTTACTTGAAGATTTAAACCTCCCCGGGAGCCTCAATTTAGGTCTATTTTTGGTAGTTTTTTACAAGGACACCTCCTTGTAAAAAATTACTCTCTTAGGAGAAATGGCGTAATCCTGAGTAAGTATTTCCAGGTCAATTATTTTCATAAAATTGATCAAGGACAAATTCAAAAGATTCCCGAGCGAACTTCTTAGATCTATTCAGCGTAATCCCAGCAAGTTTAGTGCTTATGCGTTTAAACCGATTAATTATTAATGGTTGAATAAACGAGTATTCAATAAGCAATAATTATTGTTTAAATTAGTTATACACGATTACTTCGAAACTAAATTAAAGTTTATTTGAAGCAGTTCGTTTTCTAGGCTAGATAACTCTGTGACGTAATATTAAAGATTGGGCCTCGATGTGAGATGGAAAAATGGCACCATAAAAGTATGATCTATTATAAATATCCAGTCAGTTCTGATTTATTAAGGTGATCGTGTGGCAAAGTTAACCGAATTCACAATTTTTTCTCTATATTTTCTTGCATTTGTATTCACATTATTGTATGGAAAGATATCATAATAACAATCATTCATCAGGTTCCATATATTTTATATATTTTATTTCATATATTTTAAATACGGATATTTTCATAAAATAACATAAACTTAATAATTTAATCACTTAATAAATTACCAAACTTAAGTTATTTTAAAAAATAAAGAAAATTGCTCCAATTCGTAGGTCTTATATAACTATGTAGACTCATAAGATGTCTTTTTTTTCAATACTATTACATAGTAAAGAATTATCTTAATTTTTTGAAATCATTGAAATTTCTATCTGTTAATTTACTAACAATTTTTGTTTTGAATAACACTGTTTTTAAAAAATATTTTATTTTTGTGTGATTTTTACCAAATACTGGTTGTGCGATTTTAAACTAGTACAGCTTCTCATATAAATAGCTTCGTCTCTGTGAGAGTTCCATAATTCATCCACCAAAAAAATTCTGAATTTAATAACACGGTTTTTAAAAAATATTTTATTTTTGCGAGATTTTTAGCTAACACTGGTTGTGCGATTTTAAGCAAATACAGCTTCTCCTATAAATAGCTCCATCTCTGTGAGAGTTCCGTAATTCATACATCAAAAAAATTCCGAAAATTAAAAAAAATATATATTTTAATACAAGTTTTATTTTTATTTTAGCATGTTATGTCTTAATATTAAAGAAGTTTATTTTTTAAGATATTACTCTTATTCATTATATAGTTTTCAATATTAAAATTATAATTTATCAAGAGAAAAAAAATCACCTATAATAAAAAGCATTATTTACCATTCCGACAGTATGACATGACACTTAACTGGATGCAAGTGGATGCATCGCCACCTATTGCCTGCCCAACATAAATTGGCGTGCAGTGAGTTTGGAACTAAAACCCGCCCCGCCCGCACCCGGCGGTAACCCCTCGCCCTGTCATTCAGTTTATTCTCGTCTTTGAGCGCGAGCTCTGTCATCTTGATTACCAATATACACTAAATTATTAGGTCCAAAACATCCAAAACAGTCCGGGATGGTGCAAGAATAATTGACAATGAAGTATTAAAGTTTTGCGAAGCTGAAAAAGCAAATAATGGACCGATATTACCGTTTGATAGTTTGATAGATAGAGCGACCGCCGCGGAACGCGCTGTTACCCGACCAAATTTCTATTGAAGGCTCTGACACTGGTCACCGGACATTCAGTACATTATGTATTGTGTAATAAATTTACACCCTGGCAACTTCTGTTACGCGACAGTGACGCCCTCCTTCGCACGCCAAGTTATAGTGGTACGTCTATAGTGTAAGACACACTGCGGTTTGTGTCATGACTAAAATTTTCAGAGTCTCGGAAAAAGTGTAGGTACAATATCATACGATGTTACGTGAACGTTTCTTCCTTTGTAGCGCAATATAATATAACATCGAGAAAAATAATTATATTTAGGTAAGCGTGTTTCTGCGCCAATTTGAAATCGTTTTTTATATTTTTTCATTTGGTTCGCTTATATCTGCATCATTTTCCTTTTATAAAAGATAAACCAATTTTAATAGTTTCCCACAAAATAAACGAGCGCTAAAGAAGACAGATTAGGTGAATTTGTATCGGAGAGATTCGGCCTATTTAGTTCACAGCATCTAAAAATTGCTGAACCGAAACAACTTAGAGTGAGAAAGTTTTGTTTTGAAGAAAGTTTCCGATCTACAATATCATTAAAGGGAATATCGCATTACTTTCGTCGACAATATAACAAAAAATGTATTACAAAAGACAAAGTTTATCGTCCGTAAAAACATTAAATAATTGTGGCAGTTAATATATATGTGTTCTATTTCAAATATATTATAATGCGGATGCTGTGAAATTTACTGTTTTAATGTTTCTTTCGAAACAATTGCGCGCATTTTTCAAAGAGTTAAACAAGTTGCTGGACATAAATGGTTTGTTCGTTATTTTTATTATATTATTTTCAATGTTAGTGCACACCACAGAGTATAAAAATACGTCATTCCGGACGTAAAATGCCGAAATCAAGTAGGAATGAAGGTTTAAAATAATGGGAATAAAGGAAATGGGATGTACGGTAAATGGGAACGATAATGTGGACTGTATACGGTATGGAGGGGAAAGGAAGATCGACTCACTCTTACGACTTAGCTCAAAATAATCATAAAAATTATCATGAACCTTTTTTATTAGATCTAAAAAATTCTCTTCATTAAATTTGGTAAATGGTTATGTATTTTTCGGTCTTAACCGTTGACATGTGAATTTTTAAAAATCTTCTCACCTTTTGGATCAGATAAAGGTAATGGAGGAATTGAGATGATTAAACCCTTAATTATTAAAACATTTAATCAACGCCATCCCAAACCTACCCTTAGGCCAGTTATCCTTGGACTTAAGATTTAATCACTTAAAGTGAACCAATCGCGTCGGTCTCGGTTCGACGGACCCAACATAATCTTACTTAGATAAACTTAATACGTTTCCAACGGGACAGCTTCTAGGAAATTTGTAACGATGCGGTTCGTCGGCAGAACATATAAATATACCACCCTCTACAGTCTACACATAATCATTTGCCTAATGCCGTGATGCTGAAACTGAAACAAAGCACTGTGACGATGATCCGAAAATAAAACAAAACTTACATCGGACCTTCTTTCAGGAAAGAGCAAACTAAATTTTATTTGGCATGTTTCTCTAGCATAATTTATTTTTAGCAGTGTCGATACATGTTATAAAAATATATAATTAATATGTAAGTTTTATTTTATTTTTAACAGGGCAATAACAGAATACTGGGCTGAGTAGCTTGTTCGTGCAGTGGTCGTGACGCTTGCCAAGTAATCTGGTGGTCGTGGTTAGAACCCCATTTCAGAATACCTCTTGTCCAAGTTAAACCTCTTGTCATAGCACAGGATTTTGGCATAGTTTGAGAAAAGTGATAATATTGATGCGACACGTATTCCTTGTTTGCATCATTATTTAAAAAAATATAATGAAAAAAAAATTTACAATACTTATTTAAAACTTAACGCACTATTCCAATAACAAGTGTCTTCGGCCTGCTCTAACAACATGGCAATATATTATTGATGGATATTATTGAAATAGGATTTTTTTTTAAATTTGCGAACCACATGCCAAGTCTTCCGCAAACACCTTATTTTCCTGACGCTTTCAATACTCGTCCCATTCTTTTATTTTTTCTTCGTTTTCTTCACCATCTTCTTCTCCTTTATATGTTCCACACAGTTTAACCAGCTCAGAAATTCTTTCTTCATTCTATTTACTAAGATACAGGCAGTATTATACCTTTTTCTTTCTTCATTCTATTTACTAAGATACAGGCAGTATTATGCCTACTTAATTCTAATTGCACAGTAGAATTTTGAGAAGAAATGAGTTCTTTTATTTAAATCAAATGATAATTATTATATCTATAATTCCACATATTCGTTCTATAACTCTCGATTTTGTAGCGTAATATGAAGTTAACCTTAAATTAATAGTGCACAGGAGGCTCCGAATTCTTCGGTGGCATACTGGGTGCAGAAGGCTTTTCCTCATATTCCCTGTGTAGAGAATCTGAACATTATTAATTTGTCAAAGAGGCAGGTAGATAGGTAAACCTTAACTGCACTGATTAAAGGCATTTTGAATTATGTTCAAACTACTTATGGTTTAAATGAAATTACTTGAGTAAGTGGTTAAATTTAAAAATTATTAAATAGTAAAAATATTCAGAATATTTTTGAGTTTGTTCAAATATTTCAGAATAGGATTTCTTGTCACAGAGACATCATTAATCAATTAATGTATATTATAGATGTCTCACAGAGACGAAACTGTTTTTTTATGAGAAAGTAGGTATAGAAGTCTTTTGGGTGTACATAGGACTTACGACCTATCTTATGGTTGGCTTATGTGCTCACTTTACAGAATTTAACGTTCGCAATTTCCACCCAAAAAAATAAATATATTCTATCATGGGTTGAAATGGCGAACGTTACATTGTGTAAAGTGATCACTTAAGCCAACCATATGATAGGTCGTAAGTCCTATGTACACCCAAAAGACTTCTATACCTACTTTCCCATAAAAAATACAGTTTCGTCTCTGCGAGATATCTATAATATACATTAATTGTTTAGTAAAAATATTACCTGCACGGAAATCCACAGCGTTTCACAATGAAATATTGATTTGTATTGCAATCTAAGTGAAATATTTCTAATCAAAAACGTTACGCTTAAAACTTAATCATTTTTAACACAATGATTTATACACAACGTTTTATTCCACTAATTTGAGTTACGAGTATGTAAGCGCTTTCGATGGACATAACCATCATCTTCAGAGGCAATATTAGAACTAATTGTAAATCAATATGGCCGATAAACAAAAAGTAAAGGTATAACGGTGAGGGAGGGGGGGGAGGGTAGTTATTTATTGACATGTACAACAGTAATTAATTTTTACATATAATAATACTTATTTTAACAATGGGGATGTGTATAAATCATTGTGTTAATCATGAACTTCTACTCTGTAAACGAAACAACGCTTAATTTATTAATCATTTTTATGATTCTTTCAATTATATTTATTAAAATATTAAATAAGGGAAAGAGGTAGGGAGACCGGAAGGAGGGTGCCCACATTTGGCGGAGTGTCGTGAACTGCAAATTTGCAAAAAAAATTTTACATCGATCAGAGTGTGTAGGATTATATAAAGATCATACAGATGTTCTGAGATCACATATAAAATAGAGTGGTGACATTACCAACTGCGAAATTTATGTACACTAGTTCATGAGAATAGAATACAGATATCTCTATCGTAGTCTCATAAAATCAACTCAAGATTTTCAAATTTTGTATATATATAGATTTTTCATAAATTTAATAATGTGTGGATGTTCTTACGATGGAATTAGTGAACGTTGCATCGTAATCACTTAAGCCAGCCCATACAAGATGTAAGCTCTGAGCCATTGTATAAGCGATTTCTATATGTAAATTAGCTTCATCTCTGTAATTTATTCAAAATGAATTTTTTTTAGGTGGGATACAAAATTAAACTCAGGTTTGCAATCTGTTTTCATGTATGAACTTTCCACTGGTAAGGGAACACGTATCGTATACAAATCGAAATTTGAGGTTGTGAGTTCTTCGCCCGTGCCTGAAATACACCCGCTGCCGGGATCGTAAGAAAGTTGAAATGTTTCTAAATCAGACTTTACAGTTTTTAAATAGTCTTGAAGGATTTATGTTCCGTTTCAAATTGGTTCAAAGCAGTTTTCTCGGTTTGCGATCTCGAATCCGTGAGCTGAATGCTGACCGCTTTGGCAAAGGGAGATAGATGTATTGCAGACCGTGCATGTCGCTTTCTACGGTTTATTTTTTTTTTTTTTTTAATAAAATATTTATTCCTCATTAAAAATAATGTGAAAACATAGGGACGAGACTATGAGGGGTGGGAAGTACGAATTAATGGACTGTATTTCGAAAGGTGTGATGACCCACGATAGATAGAGGGGTCTTCCTAACGTACTAACGATGAATTTTGTATTAATAATTTATTTAAAAGGCCGTTGCTTAATCGCCGCGAGTTGATATTTAATTTTAGCTATTATATGTTCAATTGATTTGCCAACTCCTGGTCGCGGCTAAGCAATGTGATGAATCCTATGAGGTGACCCGTCAAAAATACGTCATGGAAAATAATATTAAATAATATAAATTTCATTGCAATGAATAAAGTCATTTGCCGTATGATGTTAGCGAAAATAGTTGTATGGCGCGGGTGGCAACGGCTGAGGTCGACAGATACGCTGTAACTATAAAAGGATCGCGGAATAAAATATTATACCTTCTTGAAATATTATAAATAATGTATTCTATACAATATTAATACTCTGCCTGTGCTAACTATACATTTAACTAAAATATATATTATTAACTGGAAATAATTATTCTGTGAAAATTGCGCTTTTGAATGCAATATTAACTAAAAATATTAACTAAAAATATTTCTAACATCTTGGGTTCGCAGACGAAATCGATAATACCTAATGCCCTTTGCATTTACTAAGTATATTACCTAAATAGCCACAGCTATACCATCCTGTCCGTCAGGGACGAAACATAAAACACAGTTATATTCCTAAAAGTGCTACCTCTTACGCGACAAAAATACCTATTGCAGTCGGGCTATGAATATGAACTATTTCCGCCTCATAATGGCGCCTGGAACCAATACTAAAAACCTCACTAGAAATAATAAATGCGACTAAATCTCGATAAATACAATATATACTATTCGTAATACGTCGTTGAATTGGCACATGAATCGTCTAATGGATGAAGGACCCCGTTGTGTATCGTAATAACTTCAAATTCTTTTATAGGAGCAGTGTGGAAACAATTGCATAATATTACGTAATATAAACATCTAACGAACCTAATAATCTATACATTTATGTTACAATAAAATACGTACACTAGAAAGAATTCGTGTATTAGAAATAAAACATTTTCGATTTGAGACAAACCAGTAAAATCGTTCGAACGGCGCAAAGGGAAAAATTCACACATATTAAATAACACTGAAATTAATAATTATAAACACTTTGTATTAGCAAATTCTTACCTTGAATGGTTTCGTTCTAGACGTGCATGAACCTGTTCATATTAATTCCATGGGAAAATAAAACATATATTTTCTACCTACGAAATAAGACATTTTTGAAGCGAAACTTCTTTATAAATAAGTAGATAAGGTCTCGGGGATGGTTTGTTCGAAAGGATTCTACAACAGCCCGTGAGTTTATATGAAATAATAGTTTCTTTGAATGCTAAATTTTGGTTTTTTAAACCCTCAGCATCTCTGCTGAGAGGGGTTGAGGCTCCGCGCCCGCCTAAACCCGGTGACCAACTTCCTAAGTGACTAAATGGCCCCCCTTGTTCCTCCGGAACTTACTGCATCCCGAGACTCTATCTCTTCTTTACGAGATGTGATCCTGTGACGCCTCTCTTTTAGGCTTATAATTGAGATGTACGTACTCTTTTGGTACGAGTTTCTGATGATGTGTGTTGTCTTGAGGCGCCTTTCTTTTAGGCCGGTGTTTGAAGAATCATGTACTCTTTTGGTACGAATTGATGACGACATTAGCCTCCTTTGCGGGCATAGTCAGCGATGTTACAAATTATTGTGCAATCTCATTATGCCTTTTCAGAGCGGCGTCCCACGATTCTGCATCTTGCAACATTTACTTTGGACAAATGTTAGAGTGTTAGTAACATATTTATAATATCCCAGCTATTCCATATGAGTGAATGATTTTTATATTTATTCTGGCCCTGTCTTTCTTACAGAGGACGAAATAGAAGTTAACGTTTTCTATCAAGGTTTTACAGCATTCAAGCATGGAAATCCTTCCAAAGACAAAGGGAACCTTTTTGTTGGTTTAAGTAGTTTGCGCCAGATGAGGTTAGGTGGTCGGTTTATTGACGACCCCGAGCAACAAGGAGGACCCCGCCTTTAAGGGGCCCTGCAGGGGCTTGTGCGGGTTCCACGCCCAAGTGCCGGCAATCATCCACCCCTCAGCCAGCTAGGCTAACATAAACCAGATATCCCCAATCTTTAGTTAGATCTCCCCATTCTGTCCTTTACTCGTCATTCTGAAGCCACTTATTAAGCTGAATATACCGAGGTACTCGATTCATAAAGAGTTAGTTGTAGACCGAGTGTAATGATTGCGCAATACCTACGCAATACAGTAATTATTATAATGCTACTAAGTAATTCATATAGAACTCCGTGTATTCAATTTTCAGCATAAACGGTATGAAATTCGCTTTGCATAAAAATACATCCGTTTGGAAGGAATTCTCGTACGATTTGAACCAATATCACACAAGCAATCGTGATATTTAATTACACAATTTTTCCGAACTCAAATATTCCCAAAATAAATACATTTCGATAGTGAAAATAATTAACCGTAATAGATAATATAAATATGTTCCTTAGCTGTTACACAGTGGCGGTATGATCCTCTCTGGTACTGATGATTGGTAGATTCCTCCATACGTCCGGGCAGCAACTCCGTCCGCAAATGCTGTTCTCCAAATGAAGTCTCTGGCAGTAGTCTCTCGGGCAGCGCTTCCGCTGGCAGGTCTGGTCTCGAACTGAAGGGGCTGAGTATATCGTGTTCGCTCCTTTTATAGCAACGATTTCACCATACCTCTGAAATCCACGCTAGTGCAGTGACTCATCCTATGCGCGATGACCTCACCGCCGGCGCTCGCCATTGGCCGGATTCAGTCATCAGGACGGTCGCCTCCGGCTCAACCCGTCGAAGGCAAAGCGCGCCTGTGATTGGTCCGTTTCGTTAAAATAATAGTAAAGCACCCGCTACACGCGAGACTTACTGTTCTGATTCATAAATAATAAAGGCTCGTTCGCACCTACTCACAAGGTCGAGTCTATTAGGATTGGCAAACAATATTAATTTAACACAGAATTATATCTATGGTATAATAAAGATCTAAGAAATATTACTTGTATAGCTGAATATTCAATATTTTGTTAGCCTCTTGTAATACATGGAATCTTGAGAAGAAATATATCAGGCTTTTACTTTTAAACGATTCAAACCAGAAGAAATATATTTTTGATGTCCATACTTGGCTTTTTTGAATATTATTATTTTAAGATTTTCTAAATTTATTAAATCTATCTCTATGTCGACCATCACAAATCTTAATGTAATAATTTCTTTGTCTGTCTGTCCGTCTTTGTCTGTCTGTCCGTCCGCGTCCGTCTGTTGGTTTGTAAATTTTGCTGGAATTAAAACTGTATATAATTAGCATGTGGCATGTATTTAGCATGCAACACGCAATGGTTCAAGCAACACGCCCACTAAATTACCGTCATTTTTCACTGGCGTATGGCTATATTTAAATAATACGGTATGTCAATATATCAATCAGTGCATTTAATATCCAAAAGAAAACAATGTAGTACAAGTGCTGTTAATGATGTATGTTATGTCGGTAGGTCAATATATCAATAATACGGTATGTCAATATATCAATAATACGGTATGTCAATATATCAATCAGTGCATTTAATATCCAAAAGAAAACAATGTAGTAAAAGTGCTTTTAATGATGATTTGGATAGATTTTCAGATTGAAACCTGTTGCTTTCAATAGCGTCAACGATTGTGTAGAGTAAAAATTATTTATTATTTAAACTCACATTTCCATGAGAATAAATTATTTATATTAAATATAGCTATAAAAAAATATTAATGTTGCTCGGGTTAAGGATTTAATTAAACATAAGTTTGTGGGGGAAAACAAAGTTTTCATTGTTTCACAGTCTCTAATAATAAAAGGATCCATTTAATCTAGGCTGCGATGGATCGGATGTCCAGGAAGGAATTGCGACCTATCTATTCCGCCGTGACCTAAAGTATAAGAATGCAAAATTAGGATCAGATCGCAAACGTTGTAGATTTATACAAAAAATATATCAGATATGGGGGTGGGGTAAGAAGAGAGGGGGGGGAAAGTTTTCTTTAATACCCGCTTGGTCTTGAAAAATAAGTACGCAAAATCTGTCAAAAAAAAGATCGGTCATACGGTGTAGATTTGTACAGAAAATATAACAGGGGATGGAGTAATTTAGATTTGTATAGAGAACAGACTAACAGACATTGAGTTTTATAGGTATAGATATCGTTATACGATTGGCTGCACTTTCTCATGGGTTCAAACCATTTATTTAAACAAAGACTTTATCAAAAAATTTGAATTTGAGAAATGTTGTATATAAATATTTATCAATATTGAAAGGGTAGGTTCCTGCGCCTTTTTTTTCAAATAATTTGTGCGAATTTGTATGCAACGTTGTGTCAAAAAGAACATTAAGACATTTATCATTTTGGACAACCGAAAATTAAAATTTTTATTTATATAAATTAACAGTAGGTTTATGAAAACAAATTAGATATAACTACAAAAACATCCTCGTATTTGAATGCAACGTTGTGCCAAAATTTCAAAGTAATCGATGAACAACTTTCAGAGATTATCGATTTTGTACAAACGAACAATTTTTATTTATATAGATATAGATAGATATATGTATATGTAAAGATTTCTAAAATGAATTTATGTAATGGTATTTTCGATGTTTATAGCGTTAGTTTTGTGGTTGGACGTAAATATTAATTTTAATTAAACATTTTTTTATTAATTAGTAACTCTGGTCTTTAAAATGTAAATAATTGACTGGATGTTTAATAAAATACACATTTTAATTTAAATTACGTTTCTTTGCGCAGTCGAGTAACCACAAATATTTTACAAATAAATCTTAGAAAAGAATTCGAAAAACTGAATTTATCACGCGATGGTATTTGAGTGGGTTGAGTCTTGTTGGCAAAAATAAAACACCCTTGTACCAAACTTCACCAATCTGCACAGAAAAGTGTTCGCAGACAGTTTTTTTCCTCTTGTAAAGTTTTATGGATTAATGAATTGATTGAAGATTTCGGAAAACTTTATGGAATCACTAAAAACTTTTATAATTTAATTAAGTTCGTGGAGGAATTTTTTCCACATCATGGCCCATCTCAAGAAACGCTGACTGCGCATATAAAAAAGGTGTTTTAAACACAATGCGATTATGCAGCGAAAGAGAAATTCAAAAAAAAATATTTATTAATTAATGTTTTCAATAGACTTCACACAAGTTATTTACTAAAACTTTTCAGCTCGGTAGGGCGTCCGTCAGATAAGAATGCTAAAACTAAACAACACATAAGCAAATAATTAGTGTAATATGCAAGTATATAAATGTGTTAGTAAAAATCGCTCGTTGATTGGTTTAAGTCATTTCGTGACCATGACAACGATCTGAGAATGGTACCCACCGCTTACCCAAGACCATTCTAAGAGCAAAAGCTTCCATATCGGTCCTACTCAATCATCTCCAGTTTGACATTCACTGTCTCTGCCGTTGGAAGATGTCTTTACTTTTTTTAAATATATATATTTAAAAAATATTTAAAAATTAATACAAATATATATATTTTAAAATATATAAACATGTGAATCGTAAAGTAATAAAATAAGCCAAAATTCATTATAAAAAGACAAGTCCCACGGCAGCGGCAGTGGAAGGCAACGTACTAGCAATAAACCTTTTAGTACGTATCCAACTCTCGGGGCGGGCGCACGCTTGTTTGTTGAAGAAAAATACGGTGACCATATCTGAAGCCACCGTGAAGTACTATGTCGGCTAATATTTTTACAAAAAAGTATTTTCAAGGAATTTCCTGTCGATAAGCTGTTCACCTAAAGTCGACATGATGTATTACGGCTTCCGCTACAGACTCACTTAGACTTTAACGCGATAGAAAAAATTGGTCAGTCGTAAATGGGCATGTAGGGTCGACATGACGAGTTTCGTCGAAAAATTGATCAAAGAAAAGGTGTCGTCAAGCATTAGCGTTGAGTGGAATAATATCTGCAGTCATATATGCAAAAAAAAATACCAATATTGGAATGCATTTGACGATTTCACCGATTTATTTATAAATGTGTTTGATGACGTAAATTATGGTATATCTGATTGCGATGCGTAGTTATAATTTTTAGGTTCGTTTAAATATTTTTGTTTTATTTTTTGTATTATTTATCTAATAAAATGTATACATCAAATTAAGTGTTTTATTGCCCTGAATCTTAATTTTTGAACATGATACAAAAAATACAAAAAATATATGTATGCGGTAATCAATATATATATATATATATAAAAAGAAACCCGTGTTTCCCTATCCGCCAAGTTTTCTTCACAACCAGATAATACCACCCCCTGGTGGTTATGGTAGTTGATAGCCCTTGGTGTCCCATTGAGAATCTGCGAGTTTGGTGGGGTTGGCTGAGCGTGGGTGGGAGTGGGTGACGAAAATGTGCATTCTAGCACATTGTTTTGTTATGGGAAGGCCGCAAATGCTTCAGATTGTTTTAAAATAGGCGCGCTGACTGAGTCGGTGAGTCAAGAAGGCTCCGGAAAAACCTGAAGTTCTGGAAGGAGAATGTTCTAGAAGGTTCGCGAAAGTTCAATGACGATCCAAACAGTGTTCTAAAAATCTACGCGTGCGAAGCCGCGCTGGCACAGCTAGTGTTAAAATAAAATCAAATACTTTGCATTTTTACATTATGGTCACCTTATGAGCATTGACATCTTTATCTGGCGGAAACTATCTTATAAAGGATTAATAATGAATAAATAATATACCGGGTGTAACAAAGATAGTCCATAATACTAAACAGGTAGATTCTTGTTTTCTTATTCTGATAAATATCTCTTACCAATAAGGGAGCGTTCGTATAAATCGCTCGACCATTTTTTCGAGGACTTTTTTTCTAAAATAGGTCACCACGAAAAGTTCTTATATTTTAACGGGATCATATACAGCCTTTGTCCACTTTGAAAGTCTATTCTAAATATTGGTGAAAGAATTTTTGAAATCACATGAATAGTTTCGGCGATTACCTCCTACATCCAAACTTACAAACTTTTACTCTTTGTATTTATTTATTTATTTATTTATTTTTGTTTATTTACATTTACATTAGTTAATACAAGATACTAATAACTGCCACACTAGGTAAAAACCTGTTCTGTGGCAGTTATTCTCATATGGTATTTATGTAGTAGTAAAAAATGACAATTAAAGAATCTAAATCTGAAACTAAAAAGAAAAAAAATATGCATACAAAATCAAGATAAAAATTTAAAGTAAATCATAGGAATACCTAAATCTAAGAGAAAACTATATAAGTATCGATTATGTATAAATTTTGAGAAAGACTTTTGTGAAATACACCCACGAGATTATTCAATCTGAAAAAAATAACCATTTTTATATTATATCTCTCCCAACATACGCTAATTGAATATCCTATAAATGGATTATCTATTATAGATGTAACCTATAAACGAATCTTGGGAAAATAAGCCGTTAAAGAAATGTCGGATATTGAGAAAGAATGAGAATACTAGAAAGGAAATTGGAGATATATTGGGAGGCGTGGACGTTATTCTTTGCTTTCTTTATTTTTTGTTGTAGACGAATTGTTTCTAGTTTCTAACCTAGATATGTTTTGCTAAATACACTGCGAACATTTTTTTTTCAAACGTATACAATATTCTTGTGCGATTCTAAAACGATAAGAATACACATAATCGAAGTCTTTCGAAAATCTGGAAAATGTTAGAAAGATATAAAATATTTGATCTATACCTAAAGCTTCGAGAAAATGAAATCGTTAAAAATACGCAACGGCATCGCGCTGAATTTAATCATTTTTCATTCAGAAAAACCACAGATCAAAGAAAAAGCGAAGTAAGGCGAAGTTTTTATATTTGTCGAAGGCTCAGCCAGCGACAAATATAAAAACTACCTGCGTAGGGAATAATCTTCTAGCGTATCTGTGCAATGAAAGTAACTAAATAATGTACCAGAGACAAGTGGAACTTTTCAGCGAATAATAATTATGTTTGTGTTCAGTGGCTTTGTGATTAAAATAAAAGTTTAATTGATTAAAAGTGTTTCATTTCGTCTCCCACTGCTACTATTCCGCTATTCAATATTTTATAAAGATATAAGTTTACATTCGACTGCTAATGGTTTTTCGTTCCCTGTATAGGGTGGTGATAAAGAAATCAGATTTATGTAAGCTTCAAGACCAAACTGACTGCTTTTAAAGCTATGTTCAGACCCACTTTAATATATGATCACTAAATATGGATTCTCACAAGACTGATATCAGGAATCTAGGCTGTAGAAATATATCTTCGGGGAGTACCTAGAGTGACGTTAATGGACCGAGTTTGAGGTACCGTGATAAGGGAGGTTTTTAGCTTGGATTCCTTTTTTTTTCGCTACGCTATTGGCTGAGCAGTCGCAGTCTCTCATAGCGAAGACACCACGACCAAATGGTGCCAAATTTGACAATCTACACCATTTCTGAAGACTATTTGAAACCAGACAATAATTGTAGGCCTCACCAGAGCCTTCTATCTAATGGATGATCTGCCGAGGGAAAGGGGGTTCTCTTGAATCTGCCTTGCACTTCCAGCCTCTTCATTGCATTTACATAATATGCATATGGTGCATAGCACCAATGAAAATTGATAAAAATAGTGAATCTTGTGTATCTAGATGGACGTCTGTCTGAGCATATGAAAGAGAGGGAAAATAGCGACGAAAATAGAATTATGAAAGCCAGCTCCAAAGCACGCACTTGGAGAGCTACATAGAACCGTTAACTGTACCTTGTCGTAAAACTGTAGTATTTTGTAGGGAACAAAAAAACCTTGAAAAACATTCTGGACTTGTACTGAGGATCCCAGACTTCCCGACAAAAAGATCTTTTCTAGATAAAAGGAAGGATATCAAAAATAAAGAGACATCCGTAAAGTTCAAATCGTATAAGAAAAATTAAATACAAAAGCAATCAAAATAACATTCACAAAGGCAGTACATATTACAAAATTGTCAAAATAAAAAGTATACAAAGAGAAACAAAAAATATGAACAAAGCACTATATGTGTGGTATAAAAGCAAAGGAAACAATATCCAAAAAATTAAAAAAATATTTTGAATTCGGTCACCGAGGATAACTTGTTTAAAATGCACTGCATTCTAGATTTTATGATCTATCCCTTCTAAAATTAATTTTCCTCTTAATTTATAGGCTTACTGCTTTTATACCCCACATATGATATAAAAAATGAAAGAATCAACAAGCCTGTGATATTTATTGGCCCCGAAACATGTTAGTATTTTAAAAAAATAAGTGGTCTAACCAAGTTAATTCTTATTAATTATATTATTAACTATACAAAAAAAAAGTATTTTGATGTTTCTAGTCTAGATAAAAAAAAATATTGAAATGAGTGTCTATTTTTACGTTTTTCTTTTCTTTTCTGTATATAAAATATTAAAATTAATTATATCTCTCAAAATATCTCGTTCTAATCAATTGAATATTTCACTGTCACAAAAAATACACAAACGCTGGAAGTTTCATAGCTCTAGCTAGTCGGGACATTGTTGATATTTCGATTATTAAATTTAGAGGCAAACAAACAGGTGAATCTAAATAAAAGCGCGTAATAAAAATTACAGATTGGGGGTTAATTTTATTGGTCAAGTACTAAAACAAAGATAGACATGTCATGGAAGATTGAAGATGGAAGCGCAATTTTATGCCGCCAACCCTCTGGGATTCAAACTCTGGACAGCCAATGCTTAATGTAAATACCAGGACATCATGCTGACATTGAAGTACCTTGTAATTTCCTTGCTGTGTTTCTTTGCGAGTTCGCTCGGGCGCTCGTCACAAGCCGCGTGGACCTCTGCGCACCCGGCTGCAAGGCTCGGTTTCGCTTGAGTTCTCGGCGCGCCGTTCGTTAATAATACGCTGGCACAATGAGAAATTTCAAGAATACAAATCCGAAACGGAATGTCTTATTAACTCTCCATCATATGGGACCCTGGTAGGTATTCGGAGGATTGTTAATTGAAAAAGAAGAACCGACGTTGAATTTTACATTAATTTAAAAATGTCCTGAGGCAACTTTTTCGTTGAATCTGATAGTATGATGCAATTAATTTTAAATTTTTTTTCTCATTTTTCAGCGTCCTGTTTCCGCATGACTGACAATGGCCGATGTGCTTAAGGTAAGCCATTTATACTATTATAATAATTAAAGCAGCCCTCGTAGTCCAGTGGTAATGATACTGATTTATCATATTAAAGATTCCGGATTCGGATTCGATTACGAATGAGGTCACAATATATGAAGGCATTCCTTTAAAAAGGGTCTGTATAGTACATCAGGTGACAAAGTTATTTTATTATTTAAAATTACTAACAGTATGCAGCACGTGCGATATTTAATTTTCATCCTGCCGAATGTTGGTTTATGGGAAAAAAGGGTCTATTTATCTATATTCATCTGTTAATAACAAATATGACTGATTCCGACACTTGGACAATGTCACTGGTAGTGATAGTGTTTTATCTGGCGACACGCTAACGTTGATTAACGACGATTAACATTAATTTCCCGTAATTCGATGGGCAACTATCGGCACTACACAACAGTTATATCTTAGTAACCAATGATCAGTACAATCAGATACAAATCCTAAATAACTGAACCGAAAATAACCGGTTTAAATAACGGTTTAACTATCACTTATCACTGGGATTGCTTAATAACTTAAATAAATAAAATGAATGTCATAAAAATTGGTGAGTGAATTAGAAAATAAAAAAAAACTGAAATTCTAATTACTTATTTCAAGTGTTTTTTCTCTCTCCTGTAAAATTATTTTTGTGTCCTTTTACAGAGACGCTTTTATATCTTTGCAATTTTCAACGTAAGAATTTAACATAATTTTTAACACTTTTTATAGATATTCTGTCATATTTCTACGACCTTTCTGACCAACATTTCGAATAGCATTATTAGCAATAGGATCCGAAGCGTCGGCCAAAAAGGCCATAGGAACACGGCAAAATACCCCATAAAACTCAATTCTGGACTGCCGTAAAAACCGAAGAACTTTTTAATTGTCCTGATAATCAACCAAATTAATCAGAATATATTCAATATTGCTGGTTTTATGAAATAAAAAATATATTTAATGCGGCGGTGAAAGTAGAAGTAATTATGCAGAAAGCATCCAACCCACAAAATACAAAAATGAGTTATGTACGGGTTTGGACAGCTCAATACAATATATTTAAGGGCTGAACACGTCCAAGTTCTAAATTATATAGTTTTTTGAAAATAAAATATTTTTCTTACCCACATCACGGTCATCATCCTTAAATTAACTCTTAAACTAAAAAAAGTCTTTGACTGTTTCCTGCGACTTAAAATTTACAAATCCTTGGCAAACAAAAAAGGATACTTACGATGTGGTATGGACGCGTTATGCAACATTTTAATTATACTGTTACTTACACGATAAAAATTTCGTAGAAAACATCTAAGTGGATTGATCATTTTCTACCCCTCAGATAATACTTTTTACTTCATAATTTATCAAAATCATAGAACACAGAAAATATAAGTTTTTCGTAAATTTGGACATTTTGTAGAAAAAAACCAACCAGTAATTCGCGTCATATCTTTGTAAATAAAACTTTTTTTCTTATAATTACATTAAAAAAACATGTCTTCAATAAGGTAACAAAAAAAGGCAATAATAAATTTAATATCGACGTATTAGGTTTTCGCACGTAAAATAATATAGAAGCCATTTTCTCGGTTCCATGTTTTTGGGGTTAGATGCTCTCTGCATAGCTACGCTGAATTAATTTAAAAGAACGGCAGTAAACCTTTTCGGTCCTTTGCCATCCTAAGCCTCCCAGTAACTTGTCGTTGTTGCGTACGAGTTACGGGTACCTCTAATTGGATCTACTTTACAAGGTAGCCCCTAAGGTAAAAAATCATGGACCATATAATAACTTACAATGTTAGTGTATTCTATCTCCTTGATATTTAAGTTTAATATATTTCCAAGTTAAGACAATTATTAGTTAGGTATTATAGTACTATGTAAATATAATGAACAACTCCCATGAGACTGGTCCCTAAACCCGAAACGTATACAGATACCAAAAGAGAAATTTATCGATGTCAACGACATCTGGATCATCAAAAATTGTTCCAGTACATTATTTATAATCAACGAAGGAATGCTAAAGAAACTTCAAATAGTACAAAACAGAGCAATGCGCATACTAATATTGAAGTATAATAGGAGAACCAAAATGACAAATATTGAATGCCGTAGGACTAGAAACAGTAAATCAAAGAATAAAGTATAATATATTGGTGCAAATATTTAAAATTAAACACGGATTAGTACCCTAATACTTTGATGACAGGATGAAGCTAAATAGGGATTTTCATTCTTACAATACAAGAGAAAGCGACAACATAAGACTACCGAAGAAATAGAAAAACAACACACAAAACTGTATGATGTACAAAGGTCTAAAAATCTTCGATAGTCTGCCAAAAGAAATTCAAAACACGGTGATTATAAGCAGGTTTGAACAGGAGTGCAAAAATTGTATTGAAAAAACTTCTAAATGACTAGATGAAATGCAATATGTTTGAGTGAAATCATGTATTAGCTCACACAATATAATGTGTGGAACAAAATAATTAAGATAATTAAAAATAAAAAACAAAAATATAAAAACCATACTGCCAATGTTAAAGTACAGGACAAGCTTAGTGAAGATATCCAAATTAGGCGTGGTGTAAGAAAAGGATTTATCTTATCACATCTGCTATTCAATCTGTACTCCAATTCAATATTTAAAGAAATTCTAGATGAAACTGCTCTGGGGATATTAGTGAATGATAAAATACATATTTTTTAAACTTTTTAATAAAATAATTTTTAAATTTGTCTTTCTAAAAAACAGAGGAGCGCGCAATCATGTACGCGCAGTAGAAATTAAACTTTTTTTGGCGTGATTGTTTTGATAATTACATATATTTTATACTAAAAATGTATATTAATACAAAAATACCTTGTCTAGGGAAATGATAAATATTAAAAAAAATAATTAATGAACTTAAATTATTATTAATATTTTTTTGTACAAATGTAACTATTAGTTTGTGATAGCTAAATTAAGAGATAATGTCTTTGAATCAACGTTTCATGATGCGACAAATCAAAAAACGTGTGCATTGTCAAAAAAAATACAACTTCCTACCCACTTACATGTTTTATCGCTTTTCGGCCTAAAACGGTTCCGTATTCAAAAGTTTCGAAAGTATACAACTTTTTCAGTCAATGAATGAATGAATGTGTTTTTCATTTTGAAAACGAATATCTGAAATCGTAATTCAATAAACAGTTCTAATTTTCAATTCAATAACCAATCAATTGTCAAATTTTGATTTGAGCATCTTAATATTGGTACTTGATTCAAAATGGTTGGCAAAACAGTATTTATATTACTGCAACATTAATTTTAAGTGGATAAATTTTTACAGTTTCATATGTGCGCAGTCATTTTATGGTCTCGCATTCCCGCTACACGCTGCGAAATTTTTGTTGCAACTTGTTACAATAAAAATTTCACCATAAATAAGATAACTTCAAAAAAATTTAAAATCTAAAAATTTCCTAATTTCTACCTAAATTCCAGGCTCCCCAGTGGTGTAGCCCTTAATGAAAAACTGTATTTTTCGTTATTCCATGTATCAAACTGAACACAAGTAATTTAGAAAATTCCGTATATTCCGCGGTTCGTGGTCGGGCCTAACGGGGCTACTTTCCTGGAGATAAGCGCAGTAAAGCATTACACAAGATGAATAATACGCTTTTAGTAAAATGAAGCCACTTTCGCTAAAAATATCGTGTAACGTACCATTTTTGCCGTTTTAATTATATGTGTGTGTGGCTCATACAAAAAAGTCGGCATATTTATTTCCAGTGGATTCTTCAGGTATGAACCTTTTCACTTAAAATTGTATGTCTACAAATGTAAGAAATCATTTAAAATAAACACTTTTTTCAAATACAACTAAGTCTTCTCTATTTAATTTTAAATAGAAAATATTTACACTTACCATTTTTTCAATGATTAAACTAAAACGATTTTGAACTTTTCCCCACTATTTATTGTTTTTTGATAGAACCCGTTTTAGCATATCACGAAATCAAACATAATAATTTCATTGTCTATCCATCCGTCCGTCTTCTGTCTTTCCATCCGTAACTTCGTGTAATGTCCGTAATTATTTTCGAATTCACGGCTAAAAAACGGCCGGAAGTGAGGCCTGAACCCTGGGCCAGCAAACCCGAACCGGCCGCTCTACGCATGTTGCTACGCCAAAAATATACTTTAATATATACTAGGGCGTAGCAAAGATACGAACCAATGTGTCGTCATTTTTGATGTGTTACAGCTAGTATGTGACAATGTTTGACTAGAAATAAGGGAAGAAATATTCCAACATTAAAATCAAATAATCACAAACCTTTTGAAATTATATAAAGTCATTAAGCATTCACTATTACATAAAAAAACATTCAGACTCAATGTCAAACACCTTTTTTCTACAATTTTATAAATACCCTAGCTTAAACGAATAATTTACTAGCCCGAAGATGGCTGAAACCTGCACGGTCAAAAAACAACAAATCGTTTGAATTTCGAAAGTTTTTTAATTTAATCATTGGGTGGTTTGGAGGTACTTTTGGGGCTGCTTGCTTTTAGGTCACCATCGTTAAAGGCGTAGAATATTTGATGATTTATTATCTCGATAAAACAAGTACAAAATATACATGAGTATGATTACAAAGACAATGATAGATACTCTAAGGGCCATAGCCTCCGGCCATGCCCACATAGGAGGTGGGCCGCTTTTTATATCATTTCTGAACAAAGGATTTCTGCCCGTGCGAGGCGCAAGCAAGCGCGCAAGGAGGCGCGCAAGAAGGCGCGCAAGGAGGCGCGTGCGAGCATGGAGTATTTGTCAGGCTCGCTGGTGTCACCTGTGCCCCGTGCTCGTGTTGCTGGATGGACCGCTGACAAATCCACTGCTATTCTATGCACGTGTTGATGGTCTGTATGGGCCCGTGGTTGTGTATAGGGTAACCCCTACTAATCATTGAAATATTGACAGTTACGGAGCTAAGCGAAATAACAATTTGCATTTTTTTTTTATATTTAACCTGTTTATGTTAGTCGGTGTACTGTCACTATTGTAATTTATATGAATATTAAAAAAATCATTCATTTCCTACAAAAGACAAGCTATAAATATTGGGAAAAAAATGCAAAATTTTCACCCCAAGTTTCAAAAATATTTTCTATAAAATGAAAAAGACTTCCGATGATTTTGCTACGAGGTACGAGAGACTTTGTACATGGTTCACACTTGTATTTGGCTAAAAATTTGGTAAATTTATTGGTTATTTTATTAACCGTAAAAAATATTATTATCATATAATTCATCCCGTGGAGAGCAGATAAGCCAGACAGCAGACTGACCAGAATATCAAAATATGACATTAATAAAAAAAAGTTAATTTTTATGAAGCAACTTTTATGAATTACGTAAAAATCAATTTCTTTGAAAAATAAAATTATTGCCCTATTTTTGAGTTAATTTTTTATTAGCTTATTTCGACTCTTCACACTGTCAAAAGTGCTTCTAAGGTAATTAAAACTTTGTTTTAACCATACCTAAATTTTGTTTTAAAATTTTAACATGTTGACTATCTTGAAGAAAGGAGCATCGCTTCCGATACATGTTAAGATTTTAAAACAAAATTTAAATGTGTTAAAACGAAGTTTTGATTATCTTAATAATAAAAATGGAGCCAAAGTTGAATTTTAAAAATCTGAAGAAAAAATGTACCTCGCTAACCCAGCAAGTTATTTTTAAAAAACTTTTTATCTTTCGAATTAGAGAACTCTTAACTATAATAACCAGTATTAAATATGCGCGATAACGGTTACTTTCTCCCTCTTATCCGGATTTCAACATCGTTATAAAATCCTAAACATGACGTAATAGACGGAACATACTTATTTTCGTATGCTTTCGTATTTTTGTGAGAAATGTCAAGACAGAAAATATTGAATTTAATTCAATATTTGTATACTTTGGATGGAGAAATGATTAGATGCATGTCAAACCAACATATTTCTAGTCTATTAAAAATAAAAATGGTACATATTTAAAAGAATATTCATCAAGTAAAAAATTATAATTAAATAAATAAATTTAGATAAATTATGAAATATTATAATTTTTTTAGATTCTCTATACTAAATATGTTTCAAAATCTTATGAATATGTAAATAAATGTTCTTATTCTTTCAACTAATTCATTTGTGTGTCTGTGCCATTTTAAGTGTTGATCGATGATTACGCCGAGATATTAAATTTCTTTTTTTGGTTTTATGATTGAGCATTAATCTTTGTAGGTTACGGTTTTACAATTGATGTCTTGTATAGTAATTTTTATATCAGGAGGAAATTTTTGATTTTTATTAGAGAAGTGGATGTAATTAGTTTTTTCACGATTTAATTATGGTAAATTACTTTCGAACCAAGATTTCAAAGTGTTCATGTCGTTGGTTGCATATTGGTTTGTGATGTTCTGGTCATGTCTGTTTACGATAATGGCAGTGTCGTCAGCTTATGATGTAATTTTTTCTTACAGTTTTAGGTTGAAAATGTCGATTATAAAGATTATATATATACAGATAATAGATTATAAAGAGAAGTGGACCCAATACTGTCCCTTGAGGTACACCAAATTCGCTGGTAAGGGGTTCGCTTATTGTTTCGTTTATTTTTGCCATTGAAGTCTTTCATGAAGAAAGCTTTGAATCTAACTTAGCGCTTTCATTATGTATATTATATGTTTCGGCCGCCAGTTAAGCCTGTGAGAATTGCGCTATCTAGTGTAGCGTAGCGTCTTGATAATGTTAGTGATGGGCATTATTCAATAGAGAATGATGCCTTTTTCTAGTTTGTATCTTCTGGGGTATTATGCCGTGTTTTTACGACCTTTCTGGCTGACGTTTCGGATCAGAGGTCGTCAGGGTCCATAAAAACACGGAATAGTACCCCAGAAGACACAAACCCGAAGATTAAGGCCCGGTTGTTTCAAGTTCGATCAAAGTAAGCGGTCGATAAAAGCATAGATTTTTACGAAAACGGATCGTCTGATTGGTGGAGAACGTAAAAATCTATGCTTTAAGAGAACGCTTACTTTAATCCAACTTGAAACAACCGGCCCTAAGAGTGGCCGTGAAAACCTAAAAATATTCTCGGTGCTTTTTTTGCTTCATATACCTCATTTTTTAATTATACCTCATTATTATTATTAGAACCATCTGATAGCGTTAGTAACGTTAGTAATGTTACATAGAGAATTAAGTATTTTAATAAGTGATTAATACCAATGAAATATGCGATACAGTAATAGATGCACTTTTTATTTTTAATTTTTAACAATTTTGGTATCATACTAATTTTGAAAACGGGATGAGATGAGCTAATGGATAGGAAGTTACGTACAGAAATTATTATTATTATTATGGATATTCTGGTGAAATCCCGCACGCGCTGTTGAAAATCTCAACAATTCAAATAATTCTTCACGTTTTATATCGTGTTTCCGTTGAAACCATACACACCAAACTCCCCATAGAAATCCACTACCAGCGAGTGGCTGCTTTGAATGCAAGTCGGGCGTTGCACTCGATGCACTTGACGCTCCAGCCTGAGCCACTTGGACGTGTCTGCGGTTGACAAAAGCATAAACGTCCAGTTGCAGTATGCATTTCGGATTTCGACTCGCGTTGTTGATGGATAGGTTCTCAAAAATGAATACAAAAATAGGCTCATGGCCCCATAAATGATCAACTTACTGATGGTAGTAATAATACTTCGAGAGTTTGGTATATGTGTCAGAAGTAATATAGGCTTGAAATGAGAAACGTCTACGTTATTCATAATCTTTTTTGAGGCTTTTCTCTTCTTCTAATTTTTTTGTCAGCCTTCACTTCTCCACTTCTGGATATAACCCTCTTCCATACCCTTCCATCCTTCTAGTAGTTTGCTTCCTGTAGCCATTTCTTCTCCCCACAGCGGCTATATCGTCGATATATCTCTATTATTCTCCTAAGGTCTTCACTTCACAACTCTAGGAGTCCATCTTGTGGCATCCTGCCATGCAAACTATCCATGATACCTACTACCCTAGTGCTGTGCCTAATTACCAATTTTGACACTCACCTGTGATTTTGTACGACCAAAGAGAAATATACATTTCTCTTCCTATTCTGACAAATCAAAGATCAAGAATAAGCATCTCCTTGATTTTGAACGACTCAGACCAGAACAGGAATAGAGGGCGTCCGCGAAGATCTGGCACGATCAGGTACTACAAGTAATTGAGGATGGCCCTATTAAAAGCCGCAACAACCGTAGAACGTGTATGAGAAGATGTATGAACGTGGCCAAAGCAAAAGTGGTGTGCCAGGATAGAAGAGTGTGGCGTTCAATCCTCTCTGCCTATTCCTGCGTGGAAACGACGTGATGGTTAGTTAGTTAGTTCAGACCAGATTCGTTTAAGGCTCAAGCATTGGGAGCTAGTCCGAGATTTAAACCCGGGACCTCTTGCAGCCAAACGAACTTCATATCCTTGCAACACTATTTTTTATCTGAATCTAAAGAGAGGTGTGTACTTCTTTTTGGTCACACTTGTCACTCACGAGTCACCATTGTTTGACCCTTTGCTCGGATCTGAAGATAAATATTTCTCGTTTCAGGCTCTTCTTGATGCTAAAATGTATTCTAAATATAGTTTCCAAGGGCGCTAGATTGCGCGTTCTAGTAAATATTACCGGCAGCAACGCACACAGGTTTAAACATGATTTTCAATTTTATTTTAATTAACTAAATTGAACTTTGTAATGCGCACACATTGAGTTAAATTTATCACTGTTTTGAGAGAAGTCCCTCTCATCATCATTAACTTAATTACATAAATTATGTATTCTTATTTGAGTAGTTTAATTAAGTTTAAATTATAATAAGTAACTTCCATATCAATTAATAATGATTTTCAATTGTCCGGAGGACGTTTTTGGTCCTTAGGTACTTTTATCCTACTTGTACCTTAGTTTATTTTCCCTACATTTAGTTTCTCAATTCTTTTCCTGTATTTAGTTCTTTAAACGAATTATTCGAATCCAATGGCTGAATTTACCTGTACTATAAACGTATATTTTATTTTTCGTAAGCTTTGTGTGTACTTGTTTTATTTTTCTTTGTACTGTACACTTTATGTATTCTGTTAACTAACGTTAATTATTTTTCATTAATTTTTTATGAATTTATTATTTATCTTTAATGTTTACTTTTAAAGGTTTTATAGCCGTGTATGTTCATAAAAAACATATATAAATATATATATACAGAAATATTATGAATTGAAATGGCAGACAGATTCTGAAAAAACCTTTGAATATGAATTAATATTCCACAACACGTCCCCATTATTGGGCGTGTTTTCCCTAGTAAACAAAAAACTCTCCCTCTACGTGACCTGCCCCCTACCCGAATAGATTGACAACATTTCCTATTTAGGTTTGTTGAAACAGAGGGAGACTTAGCAGGACCAGGTTTACTAGATACTGTATGATGGTCGTGTCAGTGTTCTCAACAATCGATGAGCTCACATGCAAAGATGTAAGATGTGAATGAATGTAATGTAATGATGTAAGAACAAGAATTGTGCATCAGGAAAGAAGATTGTGGCACTCAACCCGCTCTGCCTACCTCCGCGGAAAAGGCGTGATGTTAAAATAGGTATAACTTATTCACTAAATGTCTGTGCTTTTAGTGTTCAAAATTGTTTTTTTTTACTTATTTTTCATAAACCGCAAAATTATTTTGTGGTGACATTATTAATATAATTCATAGAAATAAACTTAGTTTTCATCACTTTTACATTGCGAAATATCAGCATGTTTCAGAGCCCATGGCCCCTTTGTCAGGACCAATATGTTAACACCATCAATTAAAAACTTAGATAGTTGTGTATGTGGTTTGATCTTTTATTATTGTATTTTTAGATTTAGTTCAAACAGTAGAAATTCGATCGACTTATCTCGCAATAGAAGGCCGCTTGTCGCCGTTTGGATAAATCGTAATCTTTCTTCAAGTTTATTATGTCTTACGTCAATTGTTCTTCACCAAAACTGTACACCCATTATTTGTCTCCAATTTTTCCTCGAGATATTCAAAAGTCAACCGCATGCCGCCGTCAAATCTGCCACCGAGACCTTGACACCTTTTGTTACCGCCAGGCCGCCGAGATACCTGCTTATTCGAACATCTCAAAACGAAATATGAAAAGACCGTGTATGTGTTTATTGTGTTGTGTGAATTAACACAATAAACACATACATATATTTTTTTAATTTAATATAAATGTTTTTTTTTTGTTTTTGTGTAAAGAATTTTTACATAGGTTACTGTTCCCTTTCACTATTTTTAGAGAAAAGTGTTGTGTTAATATTTGTGTGCGCGCTATATTTTTTCATGTGTGCTATGTTCGCGCGCACACGGAGATTTGGTCGCCACTGTCGATACCGTGAGCGCGGCAGACATGTACGTGTACTGAGTACGGTACCGCGTGGTACCGCTCACTAACGTGCACTATTGTACAACAAAGTATGTTACGTCCGTGTTGGTCCCCTGTGACAGTGTGGGTAGCGAATAATTAACGATGTTTGGCTTTGAGGTCTGATCGACTGCCGGCCAATCGGCCCTAGAACCTAGATAGCAATATAACAAGAATTTAAGGTCATTCCTTTAGCAACCAAAATCATTGTCTCCGATATTGTTTTCTTGAAAGAAATTTAAATATAATACTGTCACGAATCGTGACTGTAGAAAGCAAATAAAAACACTGGAAATTTATTAATTTATTTATTTGTTTACGCCCATTAGGAATAGGCTTTTACATAAAGAATATAATATAAATTTCAAAAAGCACATACATTAAACAATATCTGTATAGCACCAAAACATGAGTATAAAAATTAAAAATATAAAGTAAAGAGCAGCAATGTGTATAGGCTTTTACATAAAAAATATAACATAAAATTAAAAAGAACATACATTAAACAATATTAGTTATAAGTAGCAAAATATAAAAAGTATCAGAAATAGCACCAAAACATGAGTATAAAAATTAAAAATATAAAGTAAAGAACAGCAATGCGTATAGGTTTTTACATAAAAAATATAAAATAAAATTAAAAAGAGCATACATTAAGCAATATAAGTTATAAGTAGCAAAATATAAAAAGTATCAGGAATAGCACCAAAACATGAATATAGAAATTAAAAATATAAAGTACAGAGCAGCAATGTGTATGAAAAATATATATTACCCACCATTGCATGTGTATATTAACAATTGAAGTCAGTAGCGAAGCAGTATTGCCTCTTTAAGTGTAAACTTTACTTTCTCCAGACTGTCGTTGAAAATGTCAACCATACAACCATATTTATTACCAGTCCCCAATATTCTGTGCATCACAGAATTTGATTGATAATTTGTATTGCAATTGTGGAAATGAATTATTTTAATAATTTCATACAGTCATTATTCTTTAAGTCACACAATTTCGCAATTAATCACGCGTCTGTGTATTAATTTACTATTGCTTGCTAGAATATTATGTTTAATTAATAGTTTATTTATTTGTTTGTTTATGTTATTATTAATTTTACATCTGTTAATACAAGTTACTAATAACTGACACACTAGGTATAACCTGTTCTGTGGCAATTATTCTCATTTGATATTTATGTAATAATAATTATGTAATGTTAATACTTCTTTACTATTGTTATTTGTTACACAAAACAAATAACAATAGTAAAGAAGTATTAACTTGAAAATGAAAGTAGAATAAAATTTAAGAAATTACAAAAATAAATATTATATTAGAGTATACTTGAAATTATATAAAACAGCTTTTACCAATTCAGAGGTCAAGGGGTACTTCGTACTTCGCTCGATATAATATGTCACCTTAATTTATCTACGCGTTAGTAGATCTTTTTCCATTTAAGAAAGACGATCGAATTAGTATATGTAAGCCATGCGTACGATGCACACTGCTTTATTGTATTGGTGTTTACGGATATAAAGACCAACATAACGAAATAATTTGCCTCGTACGCACGATTTACACACACTAATTCGATTGTCTTTCTTAAAAGAAAAGGGGTCTAGTAATGCCATCGTTCCGGAATTGTTTCAATCTGTACTACAATATCGACTGTATGAGGGAATTAAATTAAAAGAGCCACTTTTCATTATTTCTCTATGTATTAGGAAAACTTAGAGCCACAATTTTTAAATAGATACTAAAATATTTAAGAGTGGTAAACACTGTTATGTTTCTGTCTCCTACTTTTATCCGTTTCCTTCATCAGGTGAGCCTAACTGAAGTGAAGATGAGAGTGCATCCCGTATATGGGTTTCGGGTCCAGTAGAAGTGGAGGGGTTAAAAAGATGACGGAACAAATATACAATGTGAGAAGGGAGGGTTGTACTTTATTAATTATGGTTCCCTTTTATATGTTTAAGTTTTTATACATTTTCAGTATTTTTATATTGTTGTGGTGATTAGGGACTGCTCTTTTGGAAACCATAGTAGTGATAAAATACTCAAATTTTTTTAATGCAATACAATGTTTAAATAAACAATTATATTTTTTGGTTCACTGAAATGAATTTATCTTCAATATTCAATATGAAAACAAGAATAGTAAATGTACTCGCATTTTATAAAATCATTATTCCAGTACGTTTGGGTGAACATTTTTAGATTTTTTTTTCAAAATACCATTAAAAACAGGGCAAAATAGTTAAAACGAAGCGGAAAATATTCCTGGAATTATATTTATATGAATCATCCCAAAAGGCTTAACACAAAGCGAAAATAGCCTATGGGATGAGGACTGACCCGAAATAATATTATAAGAAACGGTATATCGTGTATTGCCAAAATTTTAATAGGACATTCGGAAAAAAAGATTATTTTGCCATCGTTAAATTCTCATCCGATACGGGACAAATATAATCACTCCTTTGTTGTCAAAATAAAATGGTCGAACTAATAAAAAGAATTTGACAAGGGCTTGCACATATAGCAAAAAGCGACTTACCGGTAAATCCGTAAAATATTATTTTGAAGGCATATTGATTGTTTTTCGATAATTATGCCGGTTACTACTGAATAGTGAATAAAGTGTTAAAGCGATTATAAAGTATCTATTTACGGGTGATACATTTATGAAATAGTTTCATTTAAAGAATATGGTTACATTTAACAGTGTTAAGTGACTTTGTACGATCGATTAATCAATTACTCAGTAATTAATAAATACTTTATTATTATTATACAGCAAATTTTATAATTACTCAGTTATTAATAAATCTGTTAATAATTATTATTATAGCGTTTCATTAATTCCTCACAACGTGACAGTATTATTTTCTTATTGTCATACGTAAAATGTTTTTGCATTGTATTTTACGGTCACGCTGTGATGCGTTAGGATCATTAACAACTTGTTTATAAACTGTATGTTAAAAAATATAATCAAATCATATGATAAAATAATAAAAATCTTGCTTTAATCACGATCAATCATGATTAAAACAAAGTATTTATTATTTTATTTTTAAAAAGGTGCCACGAAGTGAATTTTAAAAATTAATCACGTATTTTTTTAACAGTTTATCGATAACCCATAATGTCTTAGAGAATAGAATGAGATATGAAAATTTTCTAGCTTTTTATATTTACAATGTCGTCCCAGGGGACATCTGCCAGCAGACTGTCCTCACTGAGATTGCGAAAGATTAAATATTACTATTCCCGTCTGTAGGTTTTATTATTAAATATTACAGAGTAATATCAAATTCATATTTCTAGGAGCATGAAAGAGGTATTTCATTAAGCAATCATCAAAAGTCTATATCCTTGTAAATCTTATTACAAAGTCCTTTTCAGATTTTCCTAAATATAAAAGATAGATACTTAATATGATAAAAACACAGAAATATTTAACTAACAAATAAAGCCATAGGAACGTGGAGAAAATGTAATTTTCAGTTTATTTTAGAAAAACAGAAAATTGATGGCTTAAAACAAGTTAATGAGTATAATATACACATATTTAGCAAATACATAAAACAAGTTTTATGTATTTGCTAAATATGTGTATATTCACAAGAAATGATATGGTTGAGGAAGACAGAGAAAGAACACGATAGAACAGTGGCGTAACCAAACAAAATTAAATTCCACAAAATAGAAAAGAATAATTCTTTAAATTTGTCATCTGAATCAAGACTAGCGGTGAGCAGTTAAATTTTGGTTCCACTACTAAATTTGTTTTGAATGTGAAGCCTAGAATTAATAGTAACTAAAGTAGCCTGCGAAGAAATGCGCTAGATAGGCCTATACGAAACAATAGATTGAGGTTATCATTAATGAATTTATGGTTTATTAACATGTCAAGGTTTTAAGTATAAAAATAGTATCGTTAAGTTTATAAAATAACTTTACTTTTAATATTCACCTTTTTTTTAGAAAAATAAGTCTATTTAACATATAACTCAAAGTAAATTTTATAATGAATGAATGTGTCCTAAAATTTTCAACATATTTAACGAATAATACTTTGGAAGAAATTCGGGATAACTTATTAACCATCTAAACTTTGGCGGTAATAAATTATAATTAAAATAATAAAATATAATTGAGAAAAACACAAAAAATTAAATGTTACAACCAGTTCTTTCCGAAAAATATTTCCAATAATTTGTTAGCACGAAGATCATTTTCCCATATCTTTAACGGTATAAATGTTATGAATTTTATACACTTAGAATATAATAATTGTATATACTCGGATACATAAATTTTAAATTTTAAATTTTAAATTAAATATAACAATAATATTTTAGTTTTTATTATTATTACTATGATGAAGAATCATAGCTGCTTTTTTTGAAAATTAAAATATCTACTCTTGGAGTTTTTTTTAATAAAATATTACAAAGAATATTAAGCATTTTAATGATCAAGTATTTCACACTTTAATTATTAATTTTTGGTAATTATTTGTACTTAGTCACCATTAGCAGAACTAAATCTGCTAAGCTAGTTTGTTTTCCATGCTTAATTCAAACCATTAATTATTTAATGTACATTTTCGTTTAAAGCTTAAGCCGTATAGCTAAAAAACAACCTTCATAAATCTCATCCTTTAGAAAAAATATTTTCTAACAAATTCCTTTTAAAAAAAAAAACTTTTCAGGATAAAAAATTCTCGAATAAATTATCTGAGATCGGGGACTATGACGTCAGAATGTCCTTGATTGTAAAATCGAAACAGAAATGATTTGATACCCACGAGGTTTACATGGAATTTACTATGAACATGGTATAAACCATCTATCTAATCATAAATAATTTCCCAACAGTTGTATGTATCTATTATACTGACACCCAATAGAGTGTGTATAATATATAATCCTCTTATGTTAAACTGATATAAACTTAAATCGCTGAAATGTTCATATTCTTCAGTATTAGGAATTCGGAATACGAAATACAATACAGTTATTCAAGTCTGTCAATTAAACATATATATTTTGTTTGAGAAAATGAGCCGATCCTTGATTTTTTTTAATTTTTAGAAGCAGGTATAAATGTAGTTAATTTATTTTTTAATTAAAACCTAGATAAAGTGAATAAATAGCTGTCCTGATTTATCAAGTTTAAAGGTATTTTGAAGAATGACTCATTAGCGACGATCAAAGGAGAAATTTAGAAAATTAATATAGGTTTACGAAAGTTTTCCACTGTATTTTCATAAATTATTTTTGTATATTGAGCTAATTCAGATGAGTTGTGTTTAAAGAGGACTATAAATAGTAAAGCTCTTGGCGTTGAAACTCACAGTCACTCTGTCGAACAAACGTGCGATTGGCGCGACCGATGAAATCGTACTGCCATGCAAGGGTGTACTGTGAGTGCAGCTTGTATTTTACAGCGTCATTAAAGAGAGTTTTGACATCATTTCCATACAAATATTTCACTTATTTGTCGATTTTCGATGATTTACTTTACCTTGTTTGTCTTAAAATATATTTAACAAAAAAATATTTATATGTTGGATAGATTTTTCTGTGTATCTGATTTATTTAAATTATCACAGAACTATATTCTGATACAGCATTATCTTACATATAATTCATATTATTGCTCTTAAAAACATTCCGTCAAATATTCTGGGAAGTTTTCGATCAATATAGAAAAGTCTAGATATGTCTCTAGAACAAGGATATGGCAATCAAGAGCAAGATGAGAATGAACAATGCATGCGTAAAACAATAATAAGATACGGCGTTGAAACAAAGACAGACATAATTAGGACTAAACAAATATTGAGGAATCAATATATTATAGATGTCTCACATAGACCAAATTATATTTTTTTATGGAAAATAGGTATGAAAAGTAGGTAGAAAGTCTTTGGGTGTTTATAAGGCTTACGACCTATCGTACAGCTGGCTTAAGTGATCACTTTACACAATGTAACGCCATTCCTCCCATGATAGAACGTTAAAATTAGTAAAATTGAATTGAATTTTACGTAAGTTAATACGTAATTAATTTTAATAAAATATTCATATTATCCATCTCTTATTGTAAATCTGAAGCTTTACAGATTCTTCGAATAGTCTAAAATTCGATCTTCTTTTACAGAGAATTCAAAAAGGTGTACTCCTCTTGAGCAGTCTTTTAGTGGATGAATTTTTTATGGTAACGTCGAACGATTTCGAGTGGTTTTTGTTAGGGTTAAGCTTTTAACTACCGGCCAACAATTTACCATGGGGAATACCTGAAAGCCAGCAAGCTGGTAATGGAAAAAATAAACTTTTTGGAAAAATTATAAAAAAACGTAAAGTTGATAAAACTTACCAAAGCATCGCGTTTTCTGAATTTAAATGATGTTTTTATAATAATTTTGCTTTTGAAATACCCAAAAGGGGTTTCGTAATTAAACTTTTAATAAGGGGTTATATATGGTCAAAATTAAGAGGGAGCGACGAAGTCCTCAAAGCCATATCTGCCTTAGAGCTTCTGAACTGGAAAGAGCTGGCACAAAACCGAGATGAGTGGAGGAAGACTCTTGAGGAAGCCAAGACCCACCAGGGGTTGTAGAGCCAAGAGTGATGATTATGATGAAATGGTTATTTGTTTTAATTTTCCTGCTGTTTGTTGTATACAGCTGTTTTGAAATGATTTCAATAACGTTAATGCTTGAAACTGTATGTTATGTATTATTATTTTGATCAATTTCTCAGATTCACACCGGATTAATTGTGGAAGTCTCACAGAGACAAACCTATCTATATATGAGAAAAGTGAATGGAAGTCTCTTAGACGATGGCTCAGGGCTTACACAAATTCCATGGTGAGAACATCCACACATTATAAAAAAATTTAAAGTTTTAAATATGTTTGGAATCAATAAAATTTCATATTCTGCACTGGTCCATGCTAGAGACATCTGTTGTTATTTTTTCTCATTAAAAAGTTAGTATACATAGATTTCGCAACTGGTAATGATACTTCTATATTTTATTTTTCAAAGTGGAGTTATTTTAGCAATTTTCCTTACTAACGTATATGATATTCTTTCGAAATATTACATTTCAACTAGAATACTCCTGAAAATCTATATTATAAATTTATTTATTTATTTATTCGTTCATTTAACCTCTAACGGCTTTAATATACAATACTAGCATGGTCATACAAAAATTAAACAATAACACAGCAGGTATTAGCAGCACTTTGCACAGGTACAACTACCAGGTATGAAGAAAACATCCCGCATGATTGAGAATCGTAATCTTCATGACCTCCCGCCCTCTTGACTATTCTCCTCCATCTAACCCAGCATCCTATCACCAGAGTAGTGCCTGTTGCTTTTTTTACTTGGTCGGCCCAACGAGTGGGGACTCCTCCCCTTCCTCGACGACTTGACCCTCGACGTGGTCCACCACAAGCTTCTCCAGGCTGCCTTTTCTTCTAGCAAGATTTCCAAAAAATAAGAGTATTCTTCTAAGAAAAATAGTTGAGTGTCTCTCCTTGATTCATAATTCTTGCAGTCTGGAGACATGTACATTTCGGTGATCACGCAGTACACAATGTGTCTCCAACACCACATCTCAGATGCATCGATCCAACGTCTTCGTTCGGATTTTAAAGTCTACGTTTCCACACCAAAGAGGAATATTGAATGCACCAGACACTTTACTTATCAGCCTGAGTTTAGTTGTTTTGGATATACCGCGGTCTTAATATATAAGTCGTATATTTCCAGACACCGCTAACTCCATATCAAAACAATTTTCAGCAGGTCAAGTAATTTATACCTTATTGAGTGAGACGTTATTACCTATACTGTTAGTTTTTCTAGAAAGTTTGTTATAAATGTAAACAAACTTTCTAGAAAAACTAACAGTGTAGGTAATAACATCTCACACAATAAGGTATAAATTACTTGACCTGCTGTAAATTTCTTTGGTTTGGAGTTAGCGGTGTCTGGAAATATACGACTCATATATCTGTGGCGGATCCATCGTACTGAAAGCGGACACAAGCGACATCTCAGAATCAGTAGCTGCATCACGAGAAGGAGCGTCCTGATAGAAGCGACGGAACCTTCGAGAAGCGTAAGGCCTTCTGCTAGCGTCAACCTGAAAACACATCTACTCTGACACCGCGAATAACTTACGGGAGTGCGAGCTTTATACATAAGTCAAACCGCGCGTAAAATATAGTAATATAGTTCCGCGTCAACCTAACCTAACCTAACCTAACATACTTAATTGTAAAGTAATTTTAAACATAAGTTTATTATATGAAACTGTTTACCTTCATAAAAACGTAGAAGGAGTGTCCGCAAAGTGAATCCACGGACACAAGGGGGAATACCATGAGATACTCGAAGGTGAAGCATCCGATCGTACGTCAACATCAGAGTCATGGTACATTCCGCGTAGTCGTGAGCTGGAAAACGTAAAACTTAATACTACTCTACACTAGTAAGAAATGGTAGTGGAAATAAACCACCATATTCCAAATCTGGACATATATTAGGTCCTTACATATGAAATTGACGTTTAGTATGGGAGGAACATAAAGCCGATTTTTTTTATTATAATATATTTATTTAATCAAAGTATGTACCATTGCTATCTATGCACTTTTGCCATCTCATAGGTAGTTCATCGATCCCTTTACTATAAAAACCATTCGGACGGGAATCAATAAAATCTTTGAAGGCGGTTTTGACTGCCCCATCGGAGTTGAATTTTTTCCTTTGCAAGAAGTTATCCAAATTTCGAAAAAAATGGTAATCTGTTGGGGCAAGGTCCGGAGAGTACGGTGGATGTCTTAGACATTCCAATTGAAGCTCCTCTAATTTGGTAGCCGTCTGTTGTGCAGTGTGTGGTCTAGCGTTATCATGAAGCAGCAGTGGCCTAGAGCGATTAACCAGCCTCGGTTGTTTAGCAGCTAGCTTTTCCATCATGGTTTGCAGTTGCTGATAATATACATCTGCCGTAATCGTCTGGCCAGATTTAAGAAAGCTGTAGTGAACGACACCAGCACTAGTCCACCAAACGCTCACAAGTAACTTTTTTGGAGTCAAATTTTCGCTTGGGGCATGGTTTGGCTGGTTCGGCAGGATTCAGCCATTGCGATGAGCGCTTCCGATTATCGTACAGGATCCACTTTTCATCACAGGTAATGATTCGATTTAAAATACCTTCATTATTGTGCCGGTTGAGTAATGCAACGCAGCAGTCAACGCGCGTTTGTTGATTTGCTTCACTCAATTCGTGAGGTACCCACCTTTCAAGCTTTTTCACCTTACCAATTTGCTTCAAGTGGATTAAAAAAGTTTTATCACTAACACCGCAGCCTGCAGCTAACTCGGATGTGGTTTGGATGGATCCGCTTCCACAATAGCCTTCAATTCTTCATTATCAACTTTGGTCTCCGGCCGTCCACGGGGCTTGTTCTGCAGGTCGAAATTTCCAGAACGAAAACGTTGGAACCAAAAACGCACTGTGTTTTCTTTTGCGGCACCGTCGCCATACACATCATTAATCCTTCGAGCCGTTTCTGCAGCACTGGTGCCACGGTGGAACTCGTACTCGTTAATAACGCGATATTTCAAGTTTTTCATTTTATAAACTGAGTGACGCAAAGAAAAAAACAATTGAGGAAAAAACAAATGAATTATAATCTTCAAAACAAAAATACATGAGTAAATAGCTGTATAAATTTGGATTTGGAATTCCTAACCAATGAGAAGATATTTGAGATCAAATTTGCCAGTACGGAAAAACGTCAATTTCATATGTAAGGACCTAATATTATCTTTCCATATCGTTCCAAGTCGGAAAGATTAATCAATTAGAATGACATACCAAAAAATATGTGTATCGAAAAAATATTTGGCTACCACGGAGAAACGAATCTGAAAGTTTTCCATGCTGGGGATCTGCGATACCAATTTCGCTTTTCAGATGGCGAAAAATTTCATACTTATAATATTTTATATGTAGTTATGTAAATGATTAATTTAATTTAATTTAATTATGAGATATTATTAGCTAGATTTTTGCTGATTCATCCAACTGATTTAAAAATTTAAAGAGCAATACTCTTATAGTTTAATAGAAATTTAAACAAAAATAATTTTAAATTACCAAGTGGTTGAAAATCAAAACTTACATAACTCCAAGAACCTTTTTTTTCTGGCAAATCAAAGACAACAGTCTCACATCTCATTTACAACTTAGATGAGTTAATTTTAATAATCTAAAACTTCAGATTGATACTTGGTTTGACGGTTAACTAATATTAAAAATAAAAAGTAACCGACGAAAACCAAGTTTTCATTATATTCCCATTACTCATTTGTAATAATTCCAACCATTAAAATTTCGAAAAATCCAAAACTATACCATAATTATTTAAAAAATTTAAACGAAAATTTTTTAGATCATTTTTATCATCGCAATGAGTCTGCCTGTAAAGTTTCAGCTCGATCAGATCACAGAAAGGGGTTAAAAATCGATCCAAAGTTTTTTTGGCAGACAACAAACCGCAGACGCTACGAATTAAAAGAAAGGGAGTGATGAGGTTAGAGACTATATTGACATTCATATCTAAAAAAAAAATGTTCGTTTATTTTGACACTCAACGACTGGTGTGCAAAATTTGAATGCCTTTTTTCATATTTTAAAAGTATCCGTTGTAATATAATCAATGCGGTTTATACAAAATCTTTTTTTTTTTATATCTCTGAAGTCAAATAAAGAATGTTTAAAATTTTTACCAAAACGAGTAACGCTTTTTAATCCGCACAAAAACCCGTCTCATCAATTGGCCGTAAATCGAAGATTTCACCCATCTGTCTGGACAGTGCGATAATTTTTTGAACAAATAAATCAGCAATTGGTCAGTCCGGTTATTCCAGGCTCTCGGGGCGCGCCATGGTGAGGGGCGACCGTTGGGGGACGGAGGGCGGTTTGCGAAGGGGGCAGGGAAAAAAGAAAATCACTTTTCGCTCGAGAAAACATGTCGTGTCGATGGGCCGATAATTTATTGTCGAGAATATATTTGAGAGTAAGCACTAATGATGCTTTTTTATTCGTTTTTTTTGCGTAGACAGCAGACTTTCGGAGAGATATGAAAAATTATCGATTCCGTTGGGAACAGTTGGAGCTTAATAACGTAATTAATTATCCAGTGGGGATATTTGTCGACGAAAGATGATGATGCGATCTATGTTTAAAAATGTTTTAAATTATGATTTTTTTACATTATTACAGCTAAATCCATCGCTGGCTCTATTCTCAGTAATACAGTAAACCCTCTTAAAAAATATAGAGAAAATTGAAATAATTTTCAGGCGCCTTCTAGAATTCGCCTAATAATTCGAAAGAATGTCATATACACATAAAAATAATGTTACTTTGAAAACTCTAATCAAAATATTGATATCTCATTATCAATGGCGACATCTGTACTGGTTAGTGGAAATGACAAATTTTTTGACTGCAGATGGCGGTAATAAAAATTCCACTCACATACGAAACAAGGTGTGTAAACATATATACAATTTTCAAAAATTTGATAGGTGTGGTAGTCTATCATGGGTGGATTGGTGAATGTTACCTTGTTTAAAGTGATCACTTAAGCCGGCCATACGATAGGTCGTATCTAAGCCCTATGAACACCTGAAAAAGACTTTCTTTTACCTACTTTCCCATATAAAAAATAATTTCGTCTCTATGAGACATCAATAATATATCTTGATTAATGATGTGCTCCTGGGGAAATAATCCAGTTTCGTATTTTTGGATATTACTGCATTCCTTTTCATATCCAACATGTCATACTGTAAAAATAAATTAAACGTAATTTTCATTTTAAAATTATACACGTGATCCAAAATATTCCACATTGTATGGCACGAGCAATATAGGGAAATCCGAATTTCTGGTATGACATATTCAAATTGGAGAACAAATTATATTACAACATAAAATCAGACATTTATGGAGCAAATAAACCCTTTCATAATTAAATAGGTCAGAAGATACGCCTAATTTCATTTTTGGGATATGGTTTGCGGAACCGCCGCTAGATGGCGCCTCAATCGATTCCCAAGCCAAAATGGCGGCTGATTTTCTCCCCAAAATTATACTCGCGCCATTGGGCACACTGGAGCCAATAAATACCCTGACAAGGGCATCCAACAATTTTTGTGGAAAGCCATAAATTAGCATAAGCGGGAAATATTGAAAACATGTAATTTTTCATTCGATTTTCACATAATATTAAATTTATTAGAGGGTAGCTACGTGCGCGGTCCATTTTTAAATTTAGATAATATGTAATAAAACATACGTTAACATTCAATGTCTATCCGTAATCGTAACTAGAATCCAATAGCTGTCCTCATTATAAATACTAATTTTCAAAATTAGTATATAGCTAATCTCATTCCGTTTTCATTATTATTAAATACAATTAAATTTAAAAAATACGCATTTCGTTTATTTTTTACTACACTGTTGAAGCAGGACTAGATTTACGAGACATCTTACTTATCATCACGCCATTTCTCTGCAGGAGTGGGCAGAGATAATAATAGGAGCACCTCAGTCTTCTGTATAGGACACCACTAGTTTCATCCACATTCATGCACATTGTTGATTCTTCTCACAGGACCATCTATTTTTCTTAGTCAAGTCTTTCGCGGACCCCTTATTTCGGTGTCATCAAAACTTCAATCAGTCATATAACTGTCTTGGCATTCTTTTTTTTTCTTTTTCTATTTTTTCTGTATCCCAATTTCAATATTTTTAATGTTTTACTAGCTGTGCCCGCGCGGCTTCGCACGCGTAGATTTTTAGTACACTGTTTGGATCGTCATAAAACTTTCGCGAACCCTCTAGAACATTCTCCTTCCAGAACATTCAAGAAATTTATCGAATGTACTGGAACCTTCTAGACACACCGACATATTCCGCCACTCAGTTTAGAACCTTACAGAACCTTCGGGAATTTTCTAGAACCTTCTCCTTCCAGAAGTTTCTAGAGCAGGTTTTTCGGGAACCTTCTAGACTCACCGACACACCTATTTTGAAACAGTCTGATGCATTTGCGGCCTTCCCATAACAAAACAATGTGTTAGAGAGCACATTTTTGTCACCTACTCCCACCCACGCATAGCCACCCCCACCAAACTCGCATATTTTCGATGTGACACCAAGGGCTATCCACCACCATAACCACCGGTGAGTGGTTGCGGCTGTTTGTAGACAAAACTTGGCGGGTAGGGAAACACGGGTTTCTTTATTTATATATTGATTTCTGTGTTTCTGGATATTTCTTTTTATGTATAAAGTATAATACGATTTCAACGCTACGTCGAGAACAGTTTCTCGGAAAAACGTACGGTTCGTATAAAATATCCGTAATCAATTACACTTAAATATTTTAATGTTACGTTTTTATATAGGTACTCAACTTATTTTTTCTGATTACCTTTGCCTTCAAATTGTTAATTCTCCGTAAAAAAACTAAAACTTGTGAAGTTAAAATCCTTTTTGTTGAAAATACTTTAAATTACTCTATTTTGTTAAAACGCTTTGTAAATAACGATCTCTGAGAAACGGATGTGGCTCCCGTGAGATTTTTCGGAGACAATTCCCGGCATTTGTAGTCCATCGTGTACACAGCAAGTCTCAAAGATTCGAGCACAGACAAAATTGGATTTGTTATTTGTTTTATATCGCGTCTCACTTCACATTTGTTATAAGTGTCGGTCCTTTGGTTTGATTGATTATTAATTGTGTAACATATTTGTTATATCGGAAGTCTTATTGTTATAGTGCCATCTCCTATCGGAGGTTGGCGATTATTCTGGCGATTATGGTTTTATTTATCGCCGCGCGAATATCGGAAGTAGGTTTATAAAACTCCGTATTCACACACTTGGAAATAAAGATACTCGTTTAATAACTGTACCTACATTTTTAATTTTAATTAATTGTAACTCGTCAAAAATAACGGTACTTTTGCATGTCATTTCCTTAGCAATACAGACCAACAGTTGAAATGGAAGAATCATGTAAACATGATTGTAAATAGAGTGCGAAAAATGATAAATATATTTAAGATTACGCAACATTTTAACGATTGAATAATTTAGAACATTATATTATGCTTTTGTACAATCTATATTACAATTGGTTGGGGGGGGCTCTTATAAAAGTAACTAACAGACTCTTAAAACAACTCAAAAATTAATTATCAAAGTAATATTAAAAAAACATTCCTTCCCTGCAGATTTACTTTTTAAAGAAATTAATGTACCAACATTAGACAGATTATACAAAAACACCTCAGTTTTACAAATACATAAAGAAACATTCACTCAACAAAATATAAATACACCACAAACTCATAATACATATAGTCATAGCCAAAGAGCGAAAATAATAGGATGCTTAAACATTTCCTAAATATAACAAAACAGCCACACAACACCATTACACTTATCTAGGTGTCAAATATTTCAATAACTTACCAATGAATATTAGAACTGAAGAACACTATACAAAATTCAAGAAACACAAAAGACAAATAGAATATACATAATTAAAACAAAAAATAGTTAGAATTATAAAAAATTACGATACTCCGAAGTAATTAGTTTACTTGAGTCACTAATATTTATCTTATGGTGTTTGTATTTCTCTACACTGTTCCATTATTAACTTATACATACTTATTCATTCATGCTCTTATGTATCATACTCCTGTCCCCAAACACAAGTATGGATTACTTTACTGGGGACAGTTTAACATGTATAAAAAAAATGTTTTATTCATTGTAAAATGTATGTAATATAAAAAATTTTAATATAAAAAAAATTAAAAAGTATTTATTTTTTATTTATAAAAAAAAATCAAAAAAGAAAAGTAAAAAAAGAAAAAAATTTTCATCAAAGGAATTACGGATGTTGCACGAAGTTACAAACAGACAGACAGACGGACAGCCAACGAAATTATTATTATTGGGATGAGACGCGGTTTGTCTGATGAGGGCGTTATAAATTTAAATATTTTTCATTCAACAACTTATTTTTCTTCTCCTGCCCCTCTATCCCGGTTCATCCAGGGTCGGGTCTCCTACGATGGTCCCAGGATCATCTGTCCTGGGTTGTCACAATGGGAACATCTTGTGCTGCCAGCTCCCTCTCAATATTAGTCCACCATGTTGCTGGGGGTCTGCCTCTACCTCTAGGTTTAGTTGGGATGTTCAGTGCTCTTCTCCCCGAGAAGATTTCATCTCTACGCATGACGTGACCATACCGTCTCATTCTGCTTTCTTTCAGCTTTTCAGCTATCAGTGCCTCTTTGAAAGACCTTCTAACATACTCATTACGGATTCTGGCTACGCGTGTTACACCGCCTGCCCACCGCAACATTTTCATGTCGGTTGTATGCAGCTATTGTTCGTGCTTTTTGAATGTTGCCCTACATTTTGCACCTTACAACATACATATTTTTATGAAAACTATAAAAAAGAGATGCTATATAATTTTAAGAATTTATTTAGATTTCTGTATTTCAGCACGATTCTAAGAAGCAATTTTGTCAAACACTAACCAAAGGTAATATATAAGGTAGAGGGTAGTTATACAGTTTGATATAAATGAGATAGAGATAGTATTATGCATATGAATTCTAAGTAACAAGTAGGCTCTAACACTGATTTTATTCTAAAAATGCTGGAAATTTAAGTTACTGCCTCAGCTGTTTTCTGCTGAGGCAGTAACTTGAATTTCATGTTAATGATTTGATCCTTATACCTGGTATGTCTATTACAGAGAGAAAAATTTAAGGATTTAATTCTACCGTGAGTAAGTTTGAATAAAATATTAAGATTGATAATACCATCATAAGGCGAAAGGTGTCTCATAAAAATTAAAAATTAAAAAATTAATAACAAGTGTTTTTATTTCCATATGTGTGTAAAATCATATCTACAAGAGAATTGCATCAGGCGTCTGTCAAACTCTAATTATTTATATTAAAAGTAAATGAAGCGCGACTTATTTACAAAAAAACATAAAATAATTTATTTTAATCACTGAGTTAAAATCCATTGTTGAGTATGTAATAATATGTAAGCCCAAGCGCTTTCAATGGGGACATCCATCTCAGAGGCAACATTAGAACTGTTCTAATGTTTAAAATAAGTAGTTTTATATTGAACTTTCATTCTCTGAACGAAACAATGTTAAATTTAAAACCATTATATTTTTTAAGAGTTTTCACTTGCCTTTTTATAATTGTTTCAAAATTTACAAATTCGTAAGATTTCTTAATGCAAGTCAAATCTATTGGAACCAAGAAATTAACGTTAGTTCTTATCGTATATATTTTGGACTTCTCTGATTGACTTAACTTAAATAATTTCCAATCGAACATAAATTTCAAAACCAGCAAAAATTACGCGCTCATCAATGATTGTCAATAAATCTTACTAATACTTATTCAAAGTGGTTCAGATTACATGACCGGCACTGTAATGCGGCCATCCGCAGGACTAACCCGGATTAGCGCTAGCGTGTTCTGTAGGGCGATATTTACATAGAAATCGTTTTAGGCTCGATTAAGTCATTCGGTTCGGCAATAACTGGCGCAAAATAATAAGCGATTTAATCATTCGTATACAAAGGCATACAATCATTCCGAAACAAAAGCATTCGAACCGCGATACACGTATCTCTGTTATTGTCTTGTATAATAGGATTCAATATTTTGCAATTTTACTATAATTTGTTGTATTAAACTTTACGTATCTAACATTTAAATAAATATTTTTAAATTCTTCTTCAAAAATAGCAAAATAATTTTGTGATGACATTATTAATATAATTAATAAAATAAACTTAGTTTTCACCACTTTTTTAAATTGAAAATATCAACATGTTTCAAGGCCTACGGCCCTTCGTCAGGATACAATTGTATACTAACAAAAATTAAATTCAAAAATCGAAGTAGATATAGACAATCAAAATATTTAAAAAGTTATATATGGAAAATGAATAATAATTAAGTACCTACCTATGTTACATGAAAATAAATTTAAAAGATAACTATTTGTAAAAAGAACCTGTTTATTTTTAATATTCAATTTACTATTAACATTTCTTGTTTCCTAAATTTCTAATTTATCAAACTATGATTCTGTATAATTTGTATGTGAAATTTGTAAACCCTTATTAATATCAAAAGAATGATCCATAGCCAAAAGATCGTTAGAAAATTCAGAATAATTATTTTTCTTTAAAGCATATATTTTTAGCTTCTTCATCAATAAACAAAATAACTTTGTGGCAACATCATTTGTATTTATAAAAAGAAAGTACTTTATTAATAATATTTTTATGTTCTTTCTGAGTATTATTATATTTAATTAAGATAAATTATAGAAGTCTCCTTGAGACGAAGCTATTTATATGAGAAACATGTATGGAAGTCATGTACGAACTATTAAATAGACTAAAATTCCATGTTCCCTGTAGGTCTCGTAGATACAACCTAGTCTTTCACTTCGATTTTATTTATTCATATTTCTTGAGGGTATGCGATGCATTCAATAAATTGGTAAGATTATTAGATATTGATTTGTTCTAGTACAGTTACACAAGATTAAGAAAAATTTTGTGTACAGAATTTTTTTCTGCTTACTAATTAAATGTCTTTTGCTTTTGTTTAATTATACTTTTATTCTTTCTTATTGCATTATTCCTAACCTGCCTACGTTTTTCTATATACTAATCAAGTCTCTTTTTCTTTTGTTTAAATTTTTATTCTTTCTTGCTGTATTATTCCAAACATGCCTAAGTTTGGTTTCAAATAATTTATTCTTAACATGCCTAAATCTATTTCATAACATATTTATCATTATTAACATATTTCTTAAAGTGGAGACCTATAATTGACCATCTTTATTACATTCATGTTTTCTATGCTTCTTTGTAGTGCTGTTGGTCTTCCATGAATATTAAATAAATTAAATTAAAATAATTAAATAAAAGTCTTTTGTACGATGGCCCAGGGCTAAGAACCTGTATGAGCTAGCTTGAATGATCACTCTAACCAATGCAACGTTCACATCGTAAGCACATCCACGTGTCGAATTATATATATGTTCTACAACAAATTTCCAACAGATGTCATTAGCGTAATCCCTTGAAATATACGGATGATTTCTATTTGGAACATATATATAACATTAAAAAATTTTGAAGTGTGGATATTCTTATAATCTTATAATTAATAATTATAATAATATATAGTCGATAAAATTGGTGAACGTTGCATTGTGTAGAGTGATCACTTACACTTGCTGGGACTTGCATACATTTTTCGCATATAAATAGCTTCGTCTCTGAGAGACTTCTATAACTTATCTTAATTGAGAAAGTTGAAATTGTATAAAACCACTATTTATTGAATAATTAACATATTTCAGAGCCAATCAGGGTTTCATCAGTGTACAACGTATACTAAAAATTTAAATTTTTAGTACCTACCTTTAGATATAAACAAAAACAAAAAATAAATATATGGAAGTTGAATAAATATCTGGGAGTTCCACAGACAGATAGGATAACAGTTACATAGATAAATTGTAAATTAGAAAAAGAGTTTATAGCAAATTCATTATTAAAAATAACTAAAACCTTTTAAACAATTGTTATCTTCTAAATTTCTTTTCACATTTTTTCCTTATTTATTTATTCAACTCCAAATAATTTAATTTTGTTTTTTTTAATGTCTATATTTTTCAATTTAAATTTTTAGTATAGGCCGATCGACCTCGAAATATGTTGATTATTCAATAAAAAGTGGTTTTATGCAAAGTGTTTTCTATTTATTTGTTTGATTATTTAGAACATTAAAATAAAATAAATTGGGAATATTTTGAAGAAGCAGCCATTAATTACTAATTAATGGGTTTATGTTTTTTTAAATAATATTTTTATTTAAATACGTAGAAAACGTTAAATTTTTAATGAATATTATGAAAGCTTAAATAAATAAAAAAGTAATATTTAAAAAGGAAGATTTTAAATTCTAGTATTATATTTTTTTTTTGTTTTACGTAAATTAACCGTATCAACCTTGTGGAAAATGTAATATTTCAAATAGGCTTAATTAATTATTAAACAAATAATTATCAAAGAATATTTGAAGTAGGGCGTTCATTTTCAACACTAATTAATAACTTCGTGTTTTATAATTTCATTTTAATTCACAGTATTAAACAAGAAGAAAATATAATATTTTTACTAAAAATTATATAAATTTTAGAAAATAATATTAAGAAAGGGTCTCTCAAAACCGATTCATGTTTTTTTTTTAATTTAACTGTGGGTATTTATTATTAATTTATAATAGATTTTATACACAATATTATTTTTTAAAAAACATAACTATAACATTTATACGTGTACGACGCTGCTCGGCTGATACTGGCCCCTGCGTGGCTATTAATGGACGTTACACGACTATTGGTGTATTTAATTGGCCATCGTTCATTGCTTGCTGCTAGGCCCTGCGGGCAGCTTCGCGGCCAATTATGGCCACTGTGCGCCTATCGCTATTTGCTTGCTTCTTTTTTAGCCCTGTGATTGGTGGTGAACGCTGCGTGGCCATTGAGGTCTGATGAAGGTTCTAAGGTCGGCTATTTAAACATAATTAAGATAAAAGTACTGAAAAAAAATGTAAATAATGTAAATTAAATATGCAAATTAAATTGTAGGCCGACAGATTCTAATACTCATAAAAAAGCGAAGGAAACATGCCCAAAACCTGTTGAAAGCCGAGATATAACCAAAATTTGAAACATACTAATACCTTTTATGAACATTTACTTTCATCTTTTTAAATACTTTTAATTATTTCCTTTAATTTTATTTTATTAAATATCCAATTCAGATCTTTTTTTTTCTTTGTTTATAACATAGAATTAACACCATTATTAAATTGTAAATTTTTAATTATTACTATTACTTTTTTTATTGGCACTAAGATTGATTCACAAAATAACAATTTTATATAAATAATTAATATTCTTGGAAGAGCACTGTCTGCTAAGTACAGTAAATTACTAGTGTAGCAGGCAAGGCGTCAAATAAATGAAGTGTTTACTTGCTACCAAGACCCTCATCAACAATGAAAAAAGCTTATTTAATTTTGTAAACAATGTTAACATTTGTAAACATTGAATAAACATTGAATAAATTGAATAAACATGAAATCTCTTGTGGAAACTGCGATAAAAAATGTATGAGCTAGTCCGCGAGAAATCTAAAAGTGAGAATAAAATAAATAATTATCACCCGTTCGATTCACACCACTTAAATTATTACACCCAATTTAATATAAAGGCCAAATAATGAATAATCTTAAAAATTTTGAAACTCTCAAAAATTCTGGAAAAACTTTAATAAATATTGTAATATTCAAAAACTCCTCACTTCTCTTTTGGTTTCCATTAAATCAAGCCTCACCCCTGGCTACCCCCTACCCCACACATAACACACCCTCAGAACCTAAGATATTTTATTTTATTCCAGTGCTTCTTAGTTCACCTGTTGATGAGAACACCTGTAGTTTTCGAAACTAGTAGTATACAATGAAATTCAAAAGTGGTCTTAAACAAGTGTTTCATTTTTATTTATAAATTATTTTTAAAAAAATTTTAAAATTAAATAGCTTCTTTTGACACAACTTATTTAGTCATACCTCGAAGTAGGGTAGTATACCTAGAAATTCAGACAGAAAAGTTAGAGTTCCCCTTTGTGTTATTTATTTATATTTTCGTTGGGAGTAATCATTTTTGGATTGAAATATTAAATTGAATAAAACGCAATCACTTTGTACAAAACCACGACATTTATTAAATACTAATCAAATTTTAAACACGCCTTGACGATGCTTGAGCTAAGCGAAACCGGTTGGCTTGGTATTTAATAAAATTCGTGGTTTCATACAGTGTATTTTATTTCATCGTATTTATTTACACAACAACGTAATTTTTATATTATTTTGTTAACGTACGTAAATAATATATTCACAGAAAAAACAGAAGAGAAGAAAACTTAAAGAAAGCATTCAGTTCAGAGAAACTAAATGTTGATAAAAAAAATTAAGCATAGAAAAAGTTCTCCAAAAAATTGCAAATCAAGATATAAAAGTAAATTAAAAATTCAAATTAAATTGTAGAAATTTTTTCAAACAATAAACATCTGAAAAGCTGTCCGACAGATTCTAATGCTCATAACCATGCCTGTGTAATTAATATATTTATCTGTCAATTTAATATATAATTTGTATTTCCAGCCTGGAAGTGAATAGTTATGTTTTATCTGGAAGATCTAGCAGGAAACGTTATTAATGAATTTACTTCAGGAGAATCTAATAATCCATTAACAATTTTAATAATATAAAGGAGGCATTCAGAAATATAAGTCAATGTAGCTCATTTTAATCTCTTCATTAAAATATTATAATCCTGATCTATAAAAACTATATATAAACATATTGCTTGAAATTAATAGATCTTAAATATATAGCTGAATCTATATATATTGCTTGAATGAACTGCGCAGTATGGCGACCACGTTTTTGAATTATATTCCAACTTTTAATATTAATTAATTAAAAACTTTGTACAAATCCTCGGAGTAACTTTACGTCTACCGGTTTCAATGCCACTGTATCTTCGTCAGGACGGACGGAAACTAACTTACCATTAATTTTTGAACGGGGACGTGGCCAGATTTATGGTGGGGGTAATTGACATATAGTCACCGAAATGGGTAATATTTCAAACAATGGGTTATTCCTAAAATGTATCAGGTTATTAATTATATTGGCAGACATTGGAGTTCAGGCATTTCATGATTTCTAATATTTCTATGTTATCCAATCTAATGCCTCTATTATAAATATGGAGAACCTTAATATCGTTTCTCTTATTAAATGTGTGGCCTGTTACAAAAAATATATATAGCTGAAATATATGTGGTATTTAATGCTGGAAGTGGATTAAATTATTTTACTGTTCATATTTATATATATATATATATATATATATATATATATATAATATATATGTATATAATATATATATATATAATATATATATATATATATAGTAGATATAATATATATAGTTCATAAATATAATCAAGGGGATGACTACCTACCTGGATTTATTAACTTACCATGGACCTAAATCACTGATCAACAGTCCTACTTGTGTACCTTCTATGACCAGTTCTTTTATTGATCATATTATAGTATGAAACCTGCTATTTAAAGTGCTATACTAATTATCTATACGTGAGATGAAGGGTAATTCTTCGACAAATATATTCCTAATGCTCTAAATGCGTATTAAGACTTTAATATCAGAGTTTAATTCTGTAAAATCGAATTAACTGTCAGTTTTCAATATTTTATTTTGAATTAAATTTTGTAAGTAAATTGTCTTAACACCAGTTTTGTAATGAGTTTAATACAGTACAATCTCTTAAGCTACGTGAATCTTCGTGTTTATCGTATGGTGTGACCAATTTCTTCATTAAACAATTTTAGTATTAACCCTGTACAAGGTGGAATTAGACAGAGATACACAGTGTCGCCCAAAATATTTGCCAACACCTCCAAAGGTAGATACAATTAAGGTGCCACTCTGGGTAAAGTTGGGAATAAACATTAATGGAGAAATGCTGTTTCAACTTCGATTTGCTGACGACAGCGTTTCCCTCATGATGTCTCAACTAATTCCCGCATTGCAACAAAGTTGCTTCCTCGTGTGTATTTATTAAATTGTTATTCATTATTTTTTTAATTTCAAGCTAACTTAGAGACTTCATACTGTACAAAAATGTCACTCTGGCCTCCTGCATCGATGCATATTGGAGAAAGATATTGGCCCCTCATAATCGATATGCCACAGCTCGCTAAAGGCGTTCTCCTTATATATTTTATGTTAATATTTACTTTTTCGCTTCGCACTTTATCTTTCCTTTTTTGTAAATCCTATTTATTTTAATAATTTTTGTCTATACTCCTTATTTCTTTATATATTTTTAATGCACCTTATTGTGGTAATGATAGTCGATAATCGCATAATATTTTTAATTTATTATATCTATACTTATATGCAATCTGTGGGACTGCACGTACCTACCCACTTACTGGAATAAAAACAAAAATAAATAAACAATAAATAATTTTTTTTAAATTGATATGTGTGTATTTTTTTTAAAAGTATCGCATTATTTTTTGTATTTCTTGGAAATTAAGTATGTAAAAAAAAATAACATTTTGTTTGGTGGGTTAATTTGATGTACATTTGTTAATTTTTTTTAAAAAAATCTCTAAGGCTTCGACACGTCTATGTCATTTACGAGCATCGTTTAAACTAACTTAAAATATACAAGTACCTACAATAATTATATGGGGGTAGTGGCGGAGATTTGGGGGAGGGAGATCCTCAAAATAAGGGAATATCGTTAATTGATTGTCTTAATAAGACAGCTTCTCAAAAATTCGTTATATTTATCCTTAGGTACATTTGTGAAACAAATTTATATACAAAATAGAATACAGAATACGGTCATGAATTTGATTGTCTCTTGAACTGAAAAGAAAAAAAACTGAAAACAAAACTGTGTATTTTTTAATATCATTAAAATTTATCCGATGGATAATTAATAATTATCTCCTTAAAGATTTCATTTTGTAAATTCTTACTTGAAAAGAAAAATATTATCATCTTTTATGATATCACAGCTCGAAAGTTACATTACCGGAGATAGAGAACATTTTTTTATTATTATTTATCAATGATAAAAGTGCCCATATCCCAATAAATATAACACTGACTTCTCACACTGAAGATTCTGGGTTTGAGACCGGGTGTGATCACATTAAATATATGTGAGTTTCAGACAACAATCTGCCGTAAATAAAAAATGCAAACCAGAATTGGTGACATTGACAATAACCATAATAATCGAGGTCATGTATTATACCCAAACTGCAGGATGGATGTAATAAAAAGGCACAGCGTAACGTAGACTATGCAACGTTTAACGAACTGATCGATCATCTCAATATATGTTATGACACCATTAAAATCAATTATTAGAAGCAATTATTTTTAAAAAAACAAGTTGAAGTTCCGGGATCACAACCAATCTCATTTGTTGTGATCCTGGAAGAAAGAAGAGAATACAACGAAGAAGAAGAAATAGGGGGTCACAGTTTTCAATCAACCTGCGAATGAACGCACCGCACCAATCATCTCACGGCGACAGTGACATATAGTGGTCATTTGTTAGAAATATTTGACCAATCACATATAATTCTTCGCACTTTTGCGATCCATATCCGCATCATCACATGTCTATATAGGTATATCACTCCAATTAATATTATGGAAGCCCAGTCAGCCTACAGTTCAAATTCAGTCTTAAAAATAAGTCTCGTCTTTTCAAAATTTTTCGAAATATTGAGTTTTGTATTGCGAAACACTTACACGCTTACATTTAAAAAAAATATTAACAGGTTTATCAGATTACAAAATTTGTACACTATGTTATAGGTGCTTCATTTCTTAATACTGCCCTACTGAATACTACTTTGGGAGACAAATAAAGCAATGAAAGTTAATTAGTGATTAATTATTTTTATAAATTGACAAAGTCGCTGAACACGAATTTTATTTGCCACACTGTTCTCGTATTCACACTGTTTCGCAATTTATCACTCGTCTATGAACACTTTATTATCGCTGGGTAACACTTTTATGTAAGTAAGTATTTCGTTTTTTTTTATTTCGCTCGGTATTTCAGGACTGGCCACCCTAGCCTACGATGTTCATTGCTAAAATCTCACCGGTAGAAACGTAAAAACAAGTTAACGCGGCACGGTACATTACTTTATATAAAACACGTTTGTTTTTCGAAACTCCTAGATTATTCTTTACATTTCTAGTGTTTCCCAGAGTATTTAACGATATTCTTGAGGGTTCGATAATGTTGTTCCAAATTGACATATTACAAGGAATTCGGAGAGTGCGCGATTCCCTGCAGTACGTTCATAACTTGTTTTTCTATCTCAGACATACATAGGTACACCGTGCATGTTGTGTTCAGTAATGGTGGTAGAGCTCCACGGGAATGGACATGACGAAGTATTTTTGCATTAAAAAAATTTCCAATATTAAAATTGTTTTATATGGACCATCATAAGTGCCAATAAAAAATATTGTTATGAGATAACGAAATCAGAAAGAATTACACGTAATCGATGATTTTACAGTACTCTATAATTATTAGAAGGTTCTGGGATGCTCCACAGGATTCTGGAAACATCGAGAAAGCGGCATAAACACGAGTCTATGAATAAGAGGGCACCCAGTTAGTTACTAGCTACATAGAACTCCAACACAGAAAATCAAAATGAGCGAGTATGGCCAGAGTGTTAACAAGCGACAAATGTACGCCCAGTGAAGAAAGTATCTACCAACGTGTGAGAAGTATTCACAGCGATCCGCAGTAACCAGGGCGATACAAACCAGCGAATTATAATTTCGAGATACGTGTTGACGCGTATCATCGTTAGCGCCAGTTTTGAGACGCAACTCGTAACATCACCTGATAACACATTCCATCTCGCTCTATCATCCATCATCTTCCTATCGTTTCGTCTCCCTCTAGCCGGACCACATAGACACTGGCGTGAACAGAGTCGGATCAGGAGTTACCTGTGAAACGTGTTGAAGGTCGAATCACCGCCGCTTTTGAATATGCACTGTATTCGCGGTACATCGCTGTGAAATCCGTTGCGAATTATCAGATCAAATGCATGATCATCATTCAACATCCGGAGACAGTTGCCTTTTCTACGAGAGAAGCCGCCACTGTGCTAAAAGGCATCCAACTTCGAGAAGAAAAAAAAGGTCAGATCCTTGCATCTAATCTAATTCATACATTTGTTCCAGTTCGAGTTGCGTCTCAATCTTAAAGCAGTCTTAACAATGCGTATAATGTGCAAATATCACGAATTGAAAATATACAAAAAAATTATCAAATACATGTCGTATCGGCTGAAATTAAATTCTAAACAAGAGCAATATCTTGAAATATGCAAAAAACATCACCACCTCTGCAAAAACATCGTGAAATAGCAGTCATAACTTTCTTCCTAAAAATATCCTCAGGCTCAATAGCTTGTCCCGAATTATTATCCAAGCTCTCGAACAATGTTCCTCCTAAATTTCTAAGAACCAACCCTCTTCTTTTTACTCCCCTTGTTTCTACAAACCAAAGGCAAAACTCCTACTTGTGGCGAACTTGCAACAAATTTAAAGCTCACACAGAAAAGTATAATTTAGACTTATTTCAAAATAACCCTCCTCATGTGCGATGCTTGCTTTCCGGTCCATTTTTCAAATAAAATAATGTTATTTTTTTCCATAAACTCAATTATACAGGGTTATTTGGAAAACATTAATAACCTCGCAGGACTATATTCCTGCCTTGATTATGAGTCGAAAATGTTCAAACTATTATAACTTAATATCAATAGTTATGGAGATATTCGACATCAAAGTTTGCATTTTTTTTTCAATATTTCTGACTTATATTTTGTAGAATACTGGACTATCATTACAGTAACTTATATCAAATATGAAAAATTCATTCCCTTTAATACAAGTGTAATAAAATAATAAAAACTTTCGAATTCCAATTGGAAATTTTTAGAGTTTTTATCATTTTATTTAACTTGTATTGAAACCAATGAATTTTCCGTAATCGACATAGGTTACTGTAATTATAGTCCAGCGTTTTACAAAATTAAGTCAAAAATATTGAAAAAAAATGCAGACTTTGAAGTCGCATATCTCCATAACTATTGATATCAGGTCATAATAGCTTGAACATTTTCGACTCATAATCAAGGCAAGAGTATAGTCCTGCGAGGTTATTAATGTTTTACAATATAGCTTCATCAGTATACTAAATCATATATATGTACACCACGCAAATACGATATTTTGTCACTACCAGTGAAAACCTGTAATTGGTTTTTATGTTGCACATTCTTTATATTTACTTAATTATTGTTAGTTTTTGGCTTTCCAAATATAAATATAAATAGGCGTGGAAGATTTTCGAGTGCAAATTACAAAATTTAGTGTGATTAAATCAATTAAAGAACACTGCTCCAATCGAGTTCATGTCAAGTTACTTTGTGAATTTATTAAAATAATTGATAAATCGATAATTAATTTCCCGTGTTTATTATGCCTCGCACAGCCACCACCAAAACTTCAGGCTCCCTTTGCGGTGCAGCCCCTTAATCAAGGCTTTAGTGTTGTGACGTCAGGAGACCTCATTTGAAGCGATCAGGAATGCAGCATTGTCACATTTTCCAAGGACGATGAATCAAGTACTCATGTGATTCAATTATATCATTTCTGAATTATTCCTACACTTTCTTTCAAAATCTTATCCTCTCCAGAATCTATCATTTCCTTCAGATACTTTTCCAACTCTCCAAAATCAACAGTATGCAAAAAGATAAGAATCAAAGTGAGACTTATATAAACAGAGAAAGGAAATACTTTTAGCGATTCTTAGTTTGAGTAAATACAGCACATGTGATTCCAGTAAACAAAAATATTATTTTCCTTGTACGATTGCCAGAAAGAATTTTATTCACAAATTACTTTTTCGCATTATCAAATATAAACGTAACCAAATGTGACTTTTTTATGTGGCTAAGTGGTTAGAATATCCACCTACAATATTAAAGGTCAAAACTGCGAATCTTCTGGCAGTCGTCCAAGTAAATTAATTATATAATTAAATTAATTTGTGTTGTATTGTGCTGTGCTGTATAAATTGTATAAGTTGCCACTATTCAGCTTTCCGCTTTAAAAAAAGGTGTTTTGCTAAAAGTATATAAACATTTTTTAGGTCATGCCACTTCAAGGGCGTGTTGTGTGCCAATTCACGTCATTAATGTGTGTGAACAATATCATGCGAAAAAGACACAAAGTGATATGACTGCTTCACGCTTGACACAACACTGCACTTGACGCCTGCTCTCGGTGATGTACATTGTGCGCAGTGTTTTTGTTGTAATTTTTTTCGAACAATTTGTGTTTTTCGAAAAAAAAATCGATATTTTTTTTACGGAATTTTTTTATCGAAAAATTTTTTTTTCATACAATCAATTTTTTTCGAACAACTTTTTTTTTAAGAATTTTTTTTTTTTGGATTTTTTTCTAAAAAAAATTTTTTTTAATAAAATAAATGCATACTTATTCCGTAGGAACTTACAAGTAAAAGAAACGTTTTTTTACGGGCTACAGCTAGTACATTATAAATTAGTAATCCTCGGTGACTGCGTTTAATGTTTTGAAATGTTTTAAATCTTATGTTAGGTATATAAAAATTCTTGTAACTTTCCTGTTCTGTAAAAGCGCACTAGAGCGTTGATTAATAAATAAATAAATATTGCTGCCTTGGCTTTTATACCCCGCATATAACAATTTTAAAGATTTTTCCTCTCTGCCGTTTATGTCCGACCTATCTGGCCAATGTTTCGATTTCCACAGGGTAGTCCATCCTTAGCCTGATGTCCGCTGATTATGTACTGTCGCCATTACTCAGTCTGTATAGTGACGGTGATAGTTTGTCCTGATACAATGACGTAATAAATTATATTTTCTGAACGTGTTGACGAGAAATTTCGATTGGGTTTCAAGCGATGATCATCACTCAATTTTACAAAATGGATAAAAATGCACAGACTTGACATATATTTAGTATAATTATCATATTTTAACACCGTTACTTCTATGCTTCTCTATAATATTTATATGCAGGTGCAATTTATACATTTTATTATTTATTATTAAAATATAATACATTAATATACGCAGGGGGGGTTTATCGGTCCACCTTTTAGAGGGTAGATCTTCGACTAGTTTTCTACTCTGTGGTATTACCAAATTATAAATATTGGATGATAGTGGTGAGAAATGAAATAACACGATTAGATTTTATACGAATTTGCATATAATTACAATTTGCGCAAATACTGAAATGATACACAACTATGATTTAATCTTATTATTTAATTTTATAATAGATCTGCGGAACGTATATCGCGACGCCCGAAAGGGAAAGAGCAAGACAGAGAAGGTAAATGGATATAAGGGCGAGCAGCGCGAGTGAAAGGGCTTTTTTGCTTTATATCGAGACCGGTCGCAAGTGTTCATTGTTATCACCGTATCTCTGTAAAACGTATTGTTCCCGACAATAAATTACGAGTCTACAACAAGATGTTTTACTGGAAAAAACCCAGCACAAAGAAGAAGAAGACAAGAATATCACAGATTTAAATATACATATATGTACCTTCAATTGAAGGGTAAATTGAGAGAGTAAAACAGTTTAAGTATTTGGGTAGTATTATTACTGACAATCTGGACCTTGATACGGAGATCAAATGCGGAATAGAGACAGCCCGTGCATCTTTTAATAAGATGAAAATTCTACTCTGTAATGACGACTTAAACTTGAAGCTCAGACAGAGATTGATCAAATGCTATGTATGGTCAGTTCTACTTTACGGTGTTGAAGCATGGACGCTGAAGGTGACTACTCTAAATCGCCTAAAGGCGTTCGAAATGTGGATACATCGTAAAATGTTAAGGATATCTTGGACTGACGACTAGTAATGTTGAAGTTTTACGTAGAGCAAATACAAACAGAAAGTTACTCAACATAGTAAAGCTCCGTAAAATTTCATATTTTGGTCATATAATGAGAGGCGAAAAATACTCCATCCTTCAACTCGTTATGAAGGGGAAGATTGAGGGTCGCAGAGGGGTCGAAAAGAGGCGGCATTCCTGGCTTTGAAACATCCGAGAGTGGACCGGGATAAGAAGCGTGGAAGAGCTGTTCCGCACTGCCCTGGACAGGGAAACTTTCTCCCAGATGATCGCCGACGCCGGGGGAACCCGACCATGTACCTTAATCCTAAAAACTACTTTAATGATACGTCTTGTCGGAGTCTTGGGAGCCTGAAAAGATCCTAAAGAGATCCTGTTTTAATGTTAAAATAGTTAAGCAAACTGGACACTCCCTCAAAACCGTAATATATGTATATAATTAAACATCCCTGTCCGATCAATGACATCTGCAAGTCCATCCACATCAAGTTTTACAATTCCAATCTAGGGGATGTCTCTCCACCTACAATGATCAATTACTACACTGTGACATGGACTTGATATAAATTATTCATAGAAATTTTAATAGGCTTAGTTGACGGTGGCTCAAGCATGTAATACAAGTTTACCAAACACGTAATTTTCAATTTTCGGCATTGGGCCGAAGACCGCTATTTACCGATACACGGCGTTGATCTTTTTCTTCACACTTGCTGGTTGATTTTTTTATAACTTATTCATCTACTTATTTTTTTTTTGTTATGTTTGTTGATTTTCGACTCTTAACCGAGTGTAAAATTATACAGAGATAAACTAAGTCCCTTCTTTAGGCTTTAGGATGATGAACCATGAAGGGATTAGGAAACAGCGAAATATATAAAGTGAATGCAGTTTAAGTTTTTATTCAAGCATAATTAAATTCCCTAGTAAACAAAACAAAACGTGTTTTTCATAATACGAGTAGTTTTTTTATAAGTTTTAAAAATTTCGTTCTAACCGAGTCTCTTCAAGTAATATTTATGTTTTTTTTTCAAAATTTACATGCTCGTAGTATTTTTACAAATAAGTCAAATAATTGGTGTTGGTATTAATAAAGCATTTAAACCAGCCGTAGAACCAGACGGTGTCCAAAGAAATTGTTTTTAATTCATGTTTATATTTTATCACGAGACGTGGCTTTGGAGGGAAATGAAAACACTTAAAACTTTTATTTATTAGACGAAGTCACTGGACATGAATTAAATCGGAAAACCATTCTCAAATTTATTATTACTAAATGTGTCTAGAATATTCTACACTTATTATCCAATTTTTTTTTCGCACTAATTACCTCTATTAATAACTGTTTCTATTGCATCGATCACATTTATTAGTCGGTTTACAATGTTACTCACGTGAATTACGGCACTCTCAGCTTACGCCAAACACCAGACAAAGTTAAGTAAACATTAGTTAGTAAAAGTTTGAAATATTGAACATTGTTAGATATGTAGCGCGAAAAATAGATTTTCCATTAGTAGCGCACTCAGGAAGTACACTTGGAAGCAGGTCCATGCTGGTCCGCTGGGGAAATGGGGATGGTGATGCGGGACCCCTTATCTAGGCTCCTCGCAGTTGCTGGTAGTAATTATTCTTCTGGAACCTTCTATATGTTTTTATTGGCCTTTTTCCCTCGCGGTGACTGGAGCGTCAACTCGCCCACAGATGTCAGCCTCGTGTCGCTTTCTCTCCGCGAGACTCTCGTACCTCCACAAGTATATTAACCGGTCGAGTGCCGGAGCGCAGATTAGCGCGAAAACTTTTGTACCCTCTATGTGCCGGGGGGCAGATCTGCGCTCCCTAGACACGTATGCGAATTCGGCCTATTTTCCCTGCGTTTATGGGTTTTTGGGTGTCTCAAGTATTTGAAAGAATGAACGAGTTCTATTTGTCAAGTAACCTCATTTGCCGCACAAACTGGACAAAAAACCATTCGAAATGTCGTCATCGACCCGCGCATCAATTGTGTTATTTATCTGTTAAAAAAAGTGTTTTTTTTTAATAAAAAAGTGTCAAAATTAAGTTTTTTTATATTCTTTGATATATTTAGAACGAAAATATTAAAATACAATACCTTTAGTGTTATTTCTTCCAAAGTTTTATTCGATAATCATGTGCGTATATTTCTGACAATTATTGTACAATTAATTATTGAAATATAATTATTGAAGTCTGTATATTGAAAAACCAGAAACTGCAATTTTTTAGCGATAATTATTGATTTTACATGAATATAACCATCACAAAAAAGTGTCTAGTAAACAGCAATCTTACGCAAAATTGTGCGGCAGACAGGGTACACTCCGCGTTACGTACGGCCGGCATCCGACCGGTTAATTTAATTCGAGTTAAGCGATTTCGTCAAATTAAAAGAATAATCCATCACTAATTAATAAATCGCTAATTAATTTCCAATGTTTTCCTTTTTTCCCGCAACCAAGACCTGCGACAATATATTACCACTGTGTCACTACCATATACTGCGCACTTTGCTTTGTACGTTGTAATGACGTGCGTACAGCGTTGTCAGCGTTCTAATGAAGCGGGAGTCGCCCGTTTTGGGGAATTGCAAACAATTGTGGGGAATTTATGCATTACATTTGTTGATTACTCCCGGCTGATTACTGCCTATTCCCCCTGGAATTATACCAAATGCGGAGTAACTCGCGTCAATTCAGACCAACGAACTGAAAGTAACAACTTAAATTTCGCTCAAAATCTGCTGGGTGGTTTTTCGGACAGTAAACGTGTAACTACCGAGTTTCGTTTTTTTTTTATATTTTAGAACAACAGCATAGAAGGAACGAACACCTCATGATGGACTTGAACTAGAAAAAATGTCGAACCAACACGTACAAATAAAACTCCATAATAAACGGAATAGGTTTTGATTGTGTTATTTTATTAAAATAAAAAAATTCAAAAATGTCCAATGCATGCTCATCTTTCGAAGTAAGAACCCTTGTCTCAGAGGCATACGAAAGCACTGCTTAAAAACAGTTTATATTTTTTATTTTTTTATTTTTTTATTTTGGGAATCTCAACAGTATACAATTTATTATAATAATACATAACGTATTGGGTAATTCGTAGACCAATTATAGAGATCCACGGCATAAAATGTTAAATCAAGCAATAAAGAGAACATATATTAAATAGAGGGATAGGAGTGGGAGTTAGAGGGGGAAGTGGAGTGAGGTGTATGGGATTGTGGCTGAGTGGAGTGCGTATGTATTCTGTGCGTGACGTTGTATACAGATATGGGGGTATGTGTAAAGAGTGATGAGAGTTTGGCTGTGGTGTGTGTATGATGATGGTCGGTCTCAGTTAATCCGGTGAAGATATAGAAACTAGTAATATAATATAAGCGGTTTAAATACGATTTTTAAGAGCTTTTGTTTACAGATCAGAGTTTTTGCCTTTGCTTTAAATAATATTATCTCAATATAATAATTTTGTTATCTGTCTATCCCCTAAGACCTTACATTCCTGGAATTCGCTTAAAAACTAAATTACATAGATGAAAAGAAACCCGAACCCCGAACACGTGGACTGCAGTGCAGCGACTAGATGACGTAACCATCATCGCTTCTCAGTGGCCCGTCAAAAATATACTATACATACTATACATTGTAAAATCAGGTCTAAGTTAAGACGCGAACCATTAATTTACGCCTCCCGTGATTTTTCAAGGGTGTATGGCTGATTTTCGCCTGAATTATCTTCTGGTCTGTAATATGTTAAATATGAATTGAATTGAAAAACACCTTTTTTCAACTACCTATATATTTTATTTAAATGTGAGAACGTTTTCGATATAAATCCCATTATCAATAACATATTTTCAACGAAATTAAAAAAAAGAGTACACCCAATCCCCATAAATAAACAGTCTTTAATTGTTCTTAATTTAGTTGTCGATAATGAGTGTCGTCTCGAAAATATTCTAACGTTTAAATAAAATATATATGTAGTGGAAAAAACAGTGTTTATCAATGTTTCACAAAAAAACATTGAACATTTCTGGTTTATGTTTTCTGGGATATTATGCAATGTTTTATGATCTTTCTGACTGACGTTTTGGATTCTATTACAGGGTCCATCATCAGGGTTGATGAAAATAAAAACCAGAAGATTCTGGTCGGCCGTGAGAACCAAATAAAATTCTTAACCGCCTGTATATATCACTCGCTGATCGCAGTTTTTAACATGGATCTTCCTGGCCGCCCGACGGCGTGACATATAGGTTTAGCCCCACGCCAGTATCTAAAATGTTTAGATCATTTTCACGTACATCCAAATATTCTTTGAGAAGATTCTAGTCGCTTCCGCATTATCTAAACGATACTTAAAGCCATAACATAGTAAAGGGCTTCGTCTATATTTCATTCCATATCACAAAATACATTATAAGTGTTATTAAACAAACTGCTCATTGTGTTCACGAAATATCTTTTTAGATTTATCACCTATTAAATCAGGAAACGCTGTAACACTTGGTGGAGTAGGTTCAGGAAGAACTGCTGCTGTTCAACCAGCTGCAAATAGGCTGGTTGAACTAACGCGTGCCAATAGAGCAAGGGAGCAAGAGATCGTGTGTTCTGTGTGCCTATAGAGCAAGATGCCACGAGCGTGCGTTCTGCGTGGCTGGTCCCGTGGAGCGGAATGAATTGATTTCTACTATCAAGTGCACACATGACCTGGCAGAGTTCAATCGACTCATAATGACCGATTCCCTGTAAAATCGTTTTATGAGTTCTTAACCCTCAACACACCGGGATAGAAAAAATCAGTGGAAAACCACGAAAACCACGACAACAAATCACGTAACTTGTGTGAGCGTGTAGTGAAAGACATCTTGGATTATGTTACCGTTACGTATTCGCAACGATGGGAATCGAATAAAAAGATAAGTCGTCGAAAGATAATTAATTTTTACACATTTGTACACTATTGTGTATATACTCAAGAATTAATTTAAAGGGTTGAACCACTAGGGTAGAAGGCAGCGACCGTAGATGTACAATTTAGATGTATACTCTAGTAGGAAAGAAGGTAAGGATATTATGGTTCTTGGGATTTTGGCAGATAACAGGTAATACAGGTACAAAAAATGTTTTGTAAAACTATAAAAAATAATGCATCGGGTAATATTGTTAAATAGTGGACCAAATAAAATATATAAATTTAACTGTAAATGGTTACGGGTATTTTATACGAACCGTATGTTTTTCCGAGAAACGATTCTCGACGTTTCGTCGAATTCGTATTCAACGTCTTCAGGAGGACGACCTGTACCCGTGGAGGTACAGGGCGGACTGTCCGTCTTAAATAATATATAAATAATAACAACTTTAACTCTTTAAAAGTATATTCAGATTTGTTGCTATAACATAAGTGACATGATTATTTATAGAATTTCAAAGCATCTAGCAATGATAAATATGAATGTATTATACTGTTACGTTAAGTATAATAAAAAATCAGCTTCGTTATTTTTATTTTTCACTCATTTTTTTGTACCTATATTACCTGTTATCTGCCAAAATTCTCCAAACTCAAATGTCATAATATCCAAACTTTATTATCTTTTATTGTTTTTTTTTTTTTTGGAATCTCAACAGTACAATTTATTATAATGGCATAACGTATTGGGTAATTCGTAGACCAATTATAGAGATCCACGGCATAAAATATTAAGTCAAGCAATAAAGAAAACATATATTAAATAGAGGGATAGGAGTGGGAGTTAAAGGGGGAAGTGCAATGAGGTGTATGGGATTGTGGCTGATGGAGTATGTGTATTCTGTGTGTGACGTATATGTATATAGATATGGGGGTATGTGCAAAGAGTGATGAGAGTTTGCCTGTGGTGTGTGTATGATGATGGTCGGTCTCAGTTAATCCGGTGAAGAGATAGAAACAAGTAATATAATAATATTGTGTAGATCTATAGAAAATATTTCAGGTTTGATACTATAACTTAAGTCTGGCGGTCGCTGGCTCTAACTCTACAACTTGAGGTATTAAAAAAACATCCAATAAACAAAAAATATGTAAAAACAAATTGTTATCATAGTTTACATACGTAGCGTACATTGTAATTAACAAATTATTTTGAAAATATCAAAATAGCGGAGATATTTTTAATACATTTTGAAAATTATTACAAATTATTTTCATAGAAAAAATCGAAAAAAATTCTCCAGTAAGCAAACGGCGCATTTTATCAAAAATGGTGTTCTACATGAAATGGTACTCTAGAAAGTTTAAGTAACATGTATGCAAAATTGGTTTATTAGTGTTTGAAATATTTTCTCCACCAATCTAAAAAAGAGAGTCACGAGGAAAACGCAAACAAATAATGTATGTACATACATACATACTTCGTTTTAAAATTCACCTATCACGTATGCTTCGAATTGCTATACATTTTTAGTAACTTTCTGAAATTTTATCAATTTGCATATTAACATGTAAATATGTCTCGCGGACTTTTTTATAGAACTTTTTAAGTTCCACAACTTTTCTAAAGAAAGTATTTAAATATCTCTTATCGTTAATTAAAGAAGTGTTCATAAAAACGCATTGCTCGACCATTTTTTCGTCTACTTTATTTGTAAAATAGGTCACCACGAAAAGTCATTTTTTTAATAAAAGGATAATAATTTTTAATAATTTTTAATAATTTTTAATAATAATTTTTAAGGATAATATATAGCCTATGTCCACTTTCAAAGTTCATTCTAAATATTGGTGAAAGAATTTTTGTCATCGGATCAAACTTACAAAACTTTACCTCTTTATATATTAGTATAGAAGATAGATGTGCTTATAATATTGTACGTATTTATTATACCTAGGGTTAATTGGCTCTGCAAATCTGTGTTACTTCACCGAAAGTGAAAGGTAAAGATGAATTTAATACAAAGGGACTTTTAAAAATAATAATCGGAATGAACTTGACGCAAAAGCCTATAGGATAACCGATAAAACGTGAACTTAATCATACTTTATGTTTTTTTCATTGGATATAAATCAGTTTTACGAGGCGCTGTGATGCAGAATCAAGAATTTCTCTGCGTTTTAATAATGATAGAATGGCGCTAGCGTGCGCAACTTCACCATACAAGGAGATCGTTAATGACCGTGCAAGAAAATCAAATCATTGATTAGTGATTTTGCCGTTTTAAAGTACAAAAAAATCTTTTCTATTATCTACCCGCCACTGCATGCTGTGTCCTGGTTCTTATTATCTTCTTCCTCAGCTATCTCTTAACTGCTGGATGTAGGCCTCTTCTAAATTTCTCCAATCTTCTCTTCTTTGGGCTTTTCTTATCTACTCACTACCTGCGATAGGTATAATATCATCAGCCCACCATTCCACCGCAGAACTCTAGGTGCCCATCTGCCTATTCTATATCTGGCAACATGACATATTTATTGTATTTTTAATTTTCTTGGTTTGTACCTATATAAAAGTACATCTTAGATATCAAATATTTTTTTATTAAAATACCAGCTATATCCGTCAAAAATGACTTTTATTATATATATATTTCGGCCGCCTGTTAATGTTTTCCGAACGTCTATCAAAAACGGCGTAGGGTAGTGTGGATATTATTAAATAGAGAATTATGTTTTTTTTGCTTCTTATATCTCATTTTTATATTATATATCGTTATTATTTTAGCCGGATGGTAGCGTTAGTTGTGGACAAAATCATCATTATTTGTGCCATCTGCTAGCATAGTAACGAACATTATTACATAGACACATACAAAAGTATATATTATGCCAATAAAAATGACATTTGCGATATATTATTGGATATACTTATTAATTATATTAATTTTCAGTAAACTGAAATGTTTAAAAAATTCAGAGTATTTTCTTTAAAAGGCATAGAGTCGTCGTTTTAATTTTATTTAATAACGATTTTCATATCATACTAATTTTGAGAAACGGAATGAGTTCAGCTCTCATTTTAATTTTGATGGAATGAAAATGAAAATGAATTCAGCTATTGTACAGATAGGAAGTTACTTATTTATTATTTGGCTTTAATAAATTATTAAGATTTGGGAAGACAAGAAATATGATGTTAAAGATTTGGAAGAATAGATTCATTTATTACTCAAGTTGCAAAAATATTTAAGTTGGGTCTCCTAATCTTTCCGTATGCCTCTACGGATTAGAAACAAGGATATTGAGAACAAATAAGGTAAAGAAACTTGACGCTTTTGGTATTTCAGGAGGTGCTTAGTCTTCAGTAGGATATGCAAATTTACCGGTAAATCGATTAATACTGGTTTACCGGTAATTACGAAGGAGTAAATCGGTTTACCGAAAACCGGTATTGCACCGGTATCACGATCGAGATGCATCCTTCAACATTTTGAACAATTCTGAGGACAACCTGAGTAATCTGGTAATGACTGGTGAGGTGAAAGGTTATTCCATCATATAACTACGAGGTGGCCCTCGTAGCCCAGTGGGCATGACTCTGGCTTCTCACACGGAGGGTTCCGGGTTCGATCCCTGTGAGGTAACAATTAACCTGTGTGATTTACTCAAGCCTGGGTGTTTTATAATGTTTTTGCTTCTATAATTGTAATGTTTTTGCTTCTATAATTAAACCTCTTCGTCCACTGAAGCGTAAAATAGAAAAAATCTTAATATTATGCAATGAATTCCAAAATTATATTTTACATTATAATACAATACATGTGGGATATAAAAGCGATGGCAACGACATCCAAGAAAATTTTAATGGTTTTAGCAGTAATCGAGGATTACTAATTTATAAAAGATATACTGATTTCGATAATTTATGGGAAAAATAACATATAAATTTATTGGAAACATGATTTTGAAAGGAAAAGATGCATTAATTCTAGAACTAGGCTCATTTTAAATTAGTATTCTTCTGTGACCGTATTCAAAATATTTTTTCAATATTCTGGATATTATTGCCTTTGTTTTTATATACCCCACACCTGACAATAATGAAATATATATATATTCATTGTGAAGTATGTTTATAAAATTATATTTCCATTATCGCGTTAAGATGTGATATTTTAGTTTTCTTTGTTTTTTGACGAATTTATAATTAATTACGCAATTATAAGAAAAAAAAAGTTTTTTAATATCAGTAATCTGTACCTAATTTTACGAAAATCATAACAAAAATTGAAGAGAAATAAAAACTTATTTGTTATATTTTATTTTTCTTTGTATTCATAAAAATAATATTATTAGTTGTGCGATAATATGAAAAAAATATAGGATTTTACGTTAAGTACCATCAATTCAATAAAAAATTGAAGATAAATAAAATCTCATATCATATAATTTATAAGTTAATCACTTTATTAACAATTTTAAAAAGGATAAGATTTTTTTATTATTATATTATATTTAAATTCATTACGTACCGTTTTTTATTATTATTTAATTATATTAGATTATTAACCTTCCGTAATTTTACGAAAATCAATTCATAAATTGAAGATTTATAAGAAGAAACTCATATAAAACGTCGCTTATGTTTTTTATAACTTTGATAGTTTTAATGAAAACACATTGTATTATGCGCTTTGAATTTTAAACACACTTTATAAAACTAAAATTAAAAATTAGTAAATCGATTGGAATCGATAAAATACAAAAAAAATCTTAAATGTATTTTCTATCATTATTTTAAAAAATTGTATGAATCTTTCAATTTTTTTATATATTTTATTTTGAGAAGAACTGTGGTTTAATTTTACGAAGATTATAGCGATTAGTATGTGTAGTTTTTTGAAAAAAATATGTGCTGAAGTTATTTTTCCCAATGGTTCTAACGATTACAATACCAGTCTCCATCCGCTATTCAGAAAACCTTTTCAAGCCCAAGAAAGTAATCAAGGATTAACAAAAACTTCCTTAATGACATATCAAGTTTGCGATAAGAAAGGAATAATTTTCTCAAAGTTTTCCAAATTACATTACACTAATTTTAATGTTCGTTTAACTACCCACGTGGAATGGAAATGCACGTTAATATTGGAATTTTCTACCGGCCTAGCATAGAAGACTGGAATTTATTAAATTCCTAGGCATTCTTTAAACCTGCGCTTCACGTCAAACGAGGCACAAGTCAAGTAAAATGAACGTTTTTTTCCAAAGAATGTTAAAATTTACTCCTATATAAGACGACCTTTTCCGTAAAATTATAGCATCAATAAAATAAAATAACGAATTCGTAAGGAACGTTGTTTATATAATATATTTTTAGTTTATTTTTCACCAACTGGTTTCGAAAACTCAATCAGATTGATAAAACCTTTTTTTTTAAATATGTTTTATTTTAAGTTTGTAATACTTACACAATATGAGTTATTAAATAACTAATATAGTTTCAAGAGGAGCAGTCCTTTTCATCATTAAATAAATTATAATGTTGCATTACGAATTTTATGAATCTGCCAAATCTTTCAAATTTTTTTTTAAGAAATTAATTTTCATCATCAAATCAATTTTTAATAATAATTTCAATTCCTGACTAAACATACAAATAAAGACTGATGAAAAATATTGGAGAGTGGTATCATTTATCGAAAATTTTAGGGTAGGAATGGTATGGGTACTTAATTAAAATGAATAACTGCAATGTACTTGCAAAAAAAAAAATTAAATAATACTTAACTTTTGCTCATTTTTTATCATCATCGTCCTTAGGTGATTACGATTTTGCGATAGAATTTGTATTTTTTTGTTTTGTATATACAAAAGTGAACTTTTAATCAATTATGAAAAGGTCAAACTAACTTTTATTTGAAAGTTTGCCTTAGTAAATAAATCGAGCTACTTAAGACAAATAAATAAATTATTACAAGAAAACGTTTTTAGTTAAGAATCGGTTTGGAACTAAATTTTTAAGAGTACGTTTATTGTAAAAAATACGCCTTGTTTATAAGGGTATTTAATTATGCAAGAATACATACTTTAACTGCGATATAAATATATCTTAGACATACACGAGGGGGATATTCTTCCGCTGTGACCCTTTCTGCTCACCTTAAGAACTTCATCTCAATACAATTTTTTTTCTCTGTGGTTCTACATCATTCTCCACCGCCCATTTTCTCTGAAGCACCAAATAAATGTCAGGAGTAAGGCCAACGTTTTGCTACTGTCCTATAGAATTAATCTGTTAATATTTTTATATATTACAATTTTGGACACATGGCTTATATTTTTAATTTTAATATTTTTTCAAAAGCCTACAGACGTTTGTGAGCTTGACTCAATTCCGTTTTTAACTCTGTTTTCATCACGTTTGAGTTGTTGACACTTACTCAAAGATTCTTGAAGTTCTCTTACTTTAATAATATTATTTATTATTCGTTATATTCTCGAGAAATAATACATTCATCAGGTCTGATCCGACACTACTTTCCTGATAATCTATCATTGTTTAATTAATGAAAGAGACTTAATTATTTACGTATATTTTACGTAAATTTTCATCTTCCTCAGCCTAAGCTAAGCAAAAAATCATCAAATAGCCTTCTTGCATCAAAAAGCACACGTAAGCATGATTTGGATTAAAATATATTGTAAGAATTATTTGCCAAGGTTAAGGGGAGATTTATCTCACTTTATAACTAGTCGAAAACAATGTCGTTTTTTGTAATGTCTGGGCATTTCTTTTTCATTTTTCTCAAACGCGTTACGCGCATCAATACATATAACTTTTATAGAATACATGTTATTTATTAACTTTGCGATAAATGAGCGGACACATAATTCGCTTTCTTTTTAACTACCAAAATCGGAGACGGAAGAAAAATGTTGTAATTTGTTGAGAAATTAATAAATATAATGAGGCAAATGAAACACTGATTACTAATGAAAGTTTTATTAACTACGCAAATTTACTGGATACGAATTTAATTGGAGCACTGTTCTTAAATTTACACTAAATGTTTCTAGAATATTTCGCACACTGATTCACTAAGTTCGTTCTAGAATCATCGATGCGCTTTTTATCACTTCTGAATAACTTGTCTCTCATATACTGATGCATTTTATTTAAATCGCTCATGATCGCTCTAGAAAACTTCTCGCTCGCCGGTAGGTACTTTCTTGATTTACTGTCGCTGAAACACACGCGCACACTGGCCATACTGTTAGTTATCGGTTTGTCAAAAACTGCCAGATCGCACGACGCCGCCGGGCATTTATAATTATCGGTTGTCTCTCAAGTATTCCAGGATAATCTAATCACTTCCACATTCATATGGAATATTTGAAATACTTCGATTCCATGCAATTACCACCTTTTTAGACATTCGTACCGATAAAATAATCAGATCAATTCCCGTGTTCGCAATTCCAAAATTTCACAATATACATAAGCCTTTTTGTAAATGAATATTTATTCATTTTCCGTGAAAGCATTCGCCTCAAAGGTCTTCGTGACATATCAGTTAAACTAAACGCCTGTGAAACGTGATCAAGGAAGTATACGTCTATCTCTAGATCAAATTAACTAACGTAAATGCCTACGAAATGTGACGTCAAAACTGTCTCCACGTCACAATGTACACAGCACCGCGGTTTATTTGAAACCAGATAGGCACCAGTAAACCAATTCATATATTAAGCAAAACTCTTTTCGTTATATCTACTTGAGTAAAATATTTTTTTTCAAATACCTACGTAACTCAAATGCGTATGACAAGAGAAACTTCTAGTATTTTTGAAATACATTTATTAAAAAAATGTATTGAAATCATCTTTCGATTTAGTGGGACTTGAATATTGTCACGGGACATAACTTTAGGAGGCAAATGAAAAAACTATCAATTAATTTAGTTAACTTATTACCAAGAAAAGTACTGGATACGAGTTTAGTACTGTTCTTAATTTTATAGTCGCTAAATGTCTTTCAAATATTTCACACACTTATTAACTGTCCTTAATTTGCACTAATTGACGCGAGAATAACAATGGCCCTCTAGGCCTGGATCCGTTTATTTATACCCAATCACGCTGGATTTTCCAACCCTCGAAAATTCTCTAGTATTTACTAGACTTTTCTAGTGTTTACTCGAAAGTTCTCGTGACTTCTAGATATTCCTGGAAAGTTGCAGACGTTTCTCGAAAGCTGTAGATAATTCTAGATCATTCTATCGTTTTGTGCCAACTTCAAACAACTGTCACATGACAGAAGTGCGTAATTCTTTTTCGCCTCATTACAATAATTTATCACCTCCTTATAAAAAAATCACACTTTTTTAAATCTAAATTTCTGACTCTCAGGGGGGTTTAATACCCTAAGAATGGAGCCAGTAGAGAAACGAAAGAACATTGTAACGCATCAGGTAAGAATAAATGCTCTGTTTCCATCTTTACCCCCGACATGCTTTAATTATGAAAGAGAAAGTTTAATTTTTGATGTGAAAAGTATGTAAATGTGAGATTCTAAATCGTCTCGAGACACCCGAGGCGCTAGATGAAGTGCCAAGTTACATCTCTTCACACCCCGATCCCACGGTATTACGGAGAGAGATGCAAACTGTTAACACCGTGTTTAGAGTAGGTACGCGAACAGAACAGAAACAGATCAGTTTGCGTTGTAGTTCACACTACAAAGCTATGCAATTATAGGTGTTTTGATGGTATAGTGCAATAACCCCATCAAATATCAAATGAAGTTAGTCGAGCGTAATTGGTTGCTAAATTGAATTGACAACTCCGTTTTTAAATTATATCGATTCACCAACATTTCCAAAAAAAATCGGCACGAATAATATGGCATTATTATTCGTGCCGATTTTTGTCCAAGCTCTTGATCAATGTTCCTCCTGAAGTTGTAAAAACCAACCCTCTTTTTACTCCCTCTATACTAACTCGTGCCGTCTGCTTGCTTGCCGTCAACAAAAACTTTGGATCGATTTTTGACCCTTTTCCCGTGATCCAATCGAGCTGAAACTTGGCAAGCAGACTCGTGGCGACGATCACGAAGGTCTATCAAATTTTCGTTAAAAAATAATTATTATAGTATAATTTCGGATTTTTATAAATTTTATTGGTTTTTTCAAATTGGAATCATTAGAAAAGTTTGATTAGCAACGGCGCGGCGGCCCGATAACGTCGCGGAATATTTTCTAAATTTGAACTTTTACGAATTTCGAAAATTTACAAAACAATTGGTTCACAGATGACAGCAAAATTGGGTTTTTTGGGAAAAAATCAAATAATAATTTATTTCTTTAGGATTTCTGCTTAGTTTTGAAGAATTCTACATTACTCAAATGTTCTTCTGACTAAATCATTTGACGCTGGAAATTCGTAAGGTACGATATTGATGATTATTGAATGTATCAAAATCTTGACATCTCAAAACATCTGACATTTTAGAAATATATGAAATTTCTGTAAGTTTAGTGTTATGTTATATGTTTTAATTCGTCTTTAATTATTGTTATATTTTACAAAGAAAGGGAGTATAGTAAAAACCTGGTTTTTATGGGTTACTTTTTTTTTACTCCCCTTGTTTCTACAAACCACAGGCATAACTCATACTTGTGGCGAACTTGCAACAAATTTAATGCACTCACAAAAAAGTATAATTTACACTTATTTCAAAATAACCCTACTCATGTGCGACGTTTGCTTTTCGATCCATTTTTCAAATAAACTATGTTATTATTTTCAATTAACTCGATTATAATAGTTTCACCAGTATACCATATCATATACATGTACAACACACAAATACGATATTGTGTCACTACCAGTGAAAACCTGTAACTGGCTTTTATGTTTCACATTCTTTGTATTTACTTAATTAATATTGGGTTCCGAATAAATATTTTTAAAAAAGAAAAAATATATATTAACCGTACACCCGTGAAATATCATGGAACATAAAAATTGCAGAATTTTGAATCTGAAAATTCATGAATAGAGAAGTTTGCTTTTTTAAAATTGACTTTATTTGCTTAAACTTTAAAATAAATATAATAAAATAATATAAAAAAATCAAGACTGTGTAATTTAGTGGGGCGACTCATAGTTCATAGGTGTTGCTTGAGCCATTGCGTGATGCGTATTGATTGCGTGTCATACTTTAATTATCTAATTAAAGTTGTAATTCCAGCTTAATTCTAGCAAGTTATGGATGTAACGGACAGATGGCCAGACGATGATATTCTTATAATAAGACAATATTAAATTATTATATTTTTATTAAAAATGTCCCACAGAGACTTAGCTGTTACATACATTGTTTCTTCCAAAATATTCATTCATTAGTTAATTTTTAAAACTCTAACTCTTTACAAAGTTTATGTGCTTGTTAATTTATTGGATAAAAATTATGTTTTTATTATTTATGCGAGTAGGAAGTTGCAAATATTAATTTTATTTACGAAAAAATTTGAATTTAGAAGTGTTTGGAACACATACGATATTTGTGTTTTTATATTTTGTTGTAAAAGAATAAACGTCAAACGGCTATAAAGATGGGAGGTTTTTTGGAAAAAGAAGCATTGTTTTAGAAAGAATTGTCTAGATAGATACGGAGCGTTGTGTGCTTTGTAATGTTCTTTTGTTTGGAAGGCTCTAAAATTTTTTCTCTTTGACTGTGCATAATCGAATTTCTTTCGTGTTTTTATTTAATATAAGTATATTTCTAACAATTAAATCGCCAGTGAAAGTGAAATTTCAAAAGCTTTGTTTGCTATTGGGAATTCTTTCAGAACATTTTGAAACAGATTCACGTCGTTTCGCGATAAAAAGTCAGCTTATTTAGTCGACAAAGGTGAAAGAATTTGGAGTAATTATTTAAATTTATCGGCGCAAGTCAATCTGGTTCCGAAAAAATATTGTTTTTGAAAATGAAAATAATCCACATTATGGAAATAAAAACACCTGTTTTTACTCCTTTTATATTAACTCGTGGCGTCTGCTTGGTTGCTTGCCGGCTTGCCGTCAAAAAAAATTTTGGATCAATTTTTTACCCTTTACCGTGATCCAATCGAGCTGAAACTTGGCAAGCAGACTCGTGGCGACGATCAAGAAGATCTATCAAATTTTCGTTAAAAAAAATAATAATTTCGGATTTTTAGAAATTTTATTAGTTTTTTCAAATTGGAATCATTTGAAAAGTTTGACTACAACAACTGCGGCCCGATAACGTCGCGGAATATTTTCTAAATTTGAATTACTCCGTCGGTATGCATAATAGGTACTTCACTACGAATGTCGAAAATCTAAATTGACTGACAAATGTTTTTAGAATTTAATCTTCAAAGCATGAAGTGTCTTATCAAAGCTCAAAACATCTGACATTTCAGAAATATATTAAATTACTGTAAGTTTAGTGTAATGTTATATGTTTTAATTCGTCTTTAATTGTTATTATATTTTACAAAGAAATGGAGTATAATAAAAACTTGTTTTTATGGGCTACTTTTTTTAAGTTCTACAATTCTAATTATCTGAAACATATTTCGCCTTATGATCGCATCATCAATATCAATCAATAATGCTTTCATAAGGTGAAACGCGTCTCACAAAAAAAATTGTAGAACTGAAAAAACAAGTGTTTATATTTCCATATGTGTGATTATGGTGTTCTATAAACTTGCGTCTGAAACAATAAAAACGTAGCTAATTTTATGAGAATAAATGGGCATGTAAAAAAAGTCTTAATTTGGCATCCTTAGGGTTTACGACCTATCATCAAATAACACATATATGTTATTATGTGAGTGTTAATATGCAGATAAGACGAGATCCCATTACTGCATAAACACAGTCTCTTCACAGATAGTAGGTACCAACAAAAAAATATAGACTCGTTATACTTGTACTTGTAAAGATAAATAGTATATATTATGCAACAAGCTGAACAAAAACTATTTTACGTCACCAACTTCAGAACTCAGCATGCACAAAATGCACTCATGCGTTGCACTTGCTTTAGATAGCCGAGCAGTACCGAGCTTCGGTGTTAAACTCATCTTCAACTTCCGCATAGATTAACTTAAATCCCAGTTTATTCTCACTGGCTTCCGCTATCAATAATCATGTCTTGATCGCTAATATATAACATTGTACATTTCGTCAACTTTGACGCGATGAATATCACATGAAACACAAAAATATTATTTTAAAAGTTGGTAAAACTGAATTTTTATTTTTATTTATTTGTTTCGTATAATTTTATAAATATAAATAAATTCTACATATTTCTCCATCAAATGTATCTAAATATAAAATTAAAGTCAATACATCCGCTTTAATGATACAAATATTGACATTTGGCAGATTCATTGACTTTTCTCATTACACGCCTACGTAAATAAATACGCCGTGCCTATGTTGAGCTGCTTGGATAGTAATCACCAACTGGTAATTGGATTGGAATTAGTAATAACTAAAAAAAATAATAAAAATAAGCTGATTATTCTTTGATTGCTAGGGAAATAATATTTTTATGTACAAGTAACTATATATTAACTAATTTATATTAATTTTTAATAAACAATTTTCTTTGGACACTGACTCTGTGTTAATTAAAATAAATTATAGAAGTCTCACAGAGACGAAGCTATGAATTTGAGAAACGTGTATGGAAGTCTTTTTATATGATGGCCCGGGGATTGTAACCTGTCCGAGCTCTCTTAACTGATCACTCTAGGCAATGAAACGTTCACCGATTCCATCGCGAGAACTAAGAACATTATCAAATTTTGAATTTTCTGTATATGTTCAAATCTGAGAATCTTTTGTTTATTTGAATGGACTACTCATATGCTAGAGACAAATGACCTGTGAACCCTTTCCTTATAGTTTATAACAAGGCTTATAACTTTATAACTAATTCTGATGTTCTCGTCTTTGGCGTTAGGAGAACTTTGTAGGTACTCGGGAATACAGAGAAACTCGCTGTTCTACTTTTTATTTTTATTTTTATTTTCATTTATTGGTTTTCTTACAGCCATATAATTAATCAATCTTGAAAAAAACAATAATTGATGTACAGAGTTTTGGGCCAATTACAAGAAAACACATATATACAATCGATAAAAAATAAGAAAAAACATGTCCAATAGTGAGTTTGTGTGAGTGTGTGTATTTGTGTGTTTATTTATTTATTTATTTTGTTTTGGGAAAAGTTAACAGCAAAACAATCTTAAAAATTTTCCACTGAATTTAAAAATTTACTTTAACATACATTAATAGCGAATGGATAGGGTGGAGGGGAATGTGGGACGGGAGTAGAAGGGAAGATATAATGTACAAATTAGTTTTAGTTTGGGTGCGGTAGTGTAGATATTGTTTGTTTTATGTTTCTTATTGTTGAGTTGAAAATGTCAATGTGGTGATAGTTTGTGTTAAATGAATTTGTGGATCTGTACATAAACGAGTTTTGTTTTGAATTGGTCTTACAAAAGGGGAGATGAAAAGTAGGTGAATGTCTGTTTCAACTTCAAGATATTTAATTGGTTTGTACAAAGGAGTTCACGCGACAATACTACGGTAAGAGTATACAGATAGAGAAAAAGTTGGTACTGACGTGGAAGCTGAATGGTTAGAGGGGGCGTTAATATGAAACCTCTTAATTTATATTCATTCGCTCTCTCAGGCTGTCTGTCTCTCTCATTCATTCTATCAGAATTGATTAATATTAGCTAAGCAAAGAATACGAATACGAATATTCGTATTCGCCGAATATCATTACGAATATTAAAAACAAACTATTTTTAACTGAACGCAACGTAAATTACGATTTCACTATTCACCATGTATCCGAACACACCTCTATTATCGGGAATTCCCCTTACATTGAACGAATGGATTTGTTGAGTTCTCAAATTCTATTTTCTATGGAACTCAAGCTGTCAATTGTTCTTGTTTCTTGTTTCACAGCATAACATGAGTTATTTATATTTTTTTGGGTTTTTAAAAAGTTTAGGTGCTCATTCCGTGTAGTTTTTGTTTTGTAATACGTATTGTTCGTTCCATTTTATTTGCGTTGTGTGTAAAAGTGTTAACTATTGTAAAATAATTTCAAATTAAATCTAATAACATGACCTCTCGTAAGCGTGAAAAAAGTCATATTTATTTTCGACCGCTGGGAATGTACAAACGGATAAAAGAAATGTTGTGCTTTTTTAACATATATTTTCCACAGTGGTGAACCTATTATTTATTACCTTGTTGAATTATTCGTATTCGTATTCGCCGAATAGTAGGTTTGATATTCGTACTCGTATTCCTGAAAGTAGTATTCGTTGCATCACTAATTAATATGATTTGAAGATGTAAGTTTATCACCAAAGACAATACCGAAATCCTTGATCAAGGAACGCGTAAAATGTTTTATTATTTGATTGTATAATCAAACTTTATTGACGTCAGTAAACGATTGTAGGGAACACACACATAATTTGATTGTATTCTACATTATATTTTTTTGTAACTACTACCAATCAACTGCTAAATAATATTATCAATCAACGGAGATTTCAAGGTCGGTTTTAAATCGTAGATAAAAATCTGTAAGTTCGTTTAGTTTAACATATAATAATTTTGAGTTTTTTTCGTAAAAAATGCTACGACCGAGATGGAAGGCGTAGAGAAAGAGAAGTGCATGAAGCAATCGGTCGCGAGATGACGCATGCGGCCAGTGCTTTGTCGTAGTACATTATTTTACAGTACATTATTGTCTAGTTGCATATCTGCAACATCTTCACAGATTATACCCATAAAAAAATTAAAAAATCATATTTATGTTTAATGCGTTAAGATTCGACTGAAAGTGTTTTTCCTCCACAAACCACAGAAAATTAAGATGAACTCGGGTAAGTACGCGACTTATGTTGAATTACTTGTTCTTATGAATTACGAAAGCCCTAAGCAATTTAGGTCGGGATTATCCCCCTTAATGAAAGCTGGAAGATCCACACTGATGAGAAATTTCGACTTTTTTACTTTGTGCTTTTACTATCCTTACTAAGCAAATAATAATTTCACATACATGTTTCATCGTTAATATTGTAATAATAATTTACTCCATATACAGCGTGTCCGGTGAGAGTAATAGTAATAATAACATAAAATACGATCAATTACATTGACAAAGCACCCCCTATATGTCATTTTTCTCCAGCAATAATGAAATGGAATTGGGTGTATTGATTTACATATCTACCCATGTGGAGATCCTATAAATATCAAAGAGATTTCATTTGAAAGATAAAACAGTAAGAATCAATATTATCTTTAAGTATTTCACCAAAATTTAAAAAAAGACCTGCTACGAAAACGATTATGCTATTAAACTCACCGACACTGGTCACACCAGACACACAGTATATAATTGTGTTCTATTACTTGTAAATACCAAAATTACAATGGGAAAACCACATGGAAGTGCTGGAGGGATCCAGTGGTATTCAGGGGAATGAAGAGGTCGAAAAGCCCTAAAACCCGCTGACGAAATTTTCAAAAGTGGACAGAAAAGTGGCGGACATTTCGAAAGACCTTCTTCCAGTAGTGAATAAAAAACGACTGAAAATGATGATGATGATGAAACACCGACTTTTATAATTCCAAAGTATTGTTTGATAATCTCGAGCTATTCATTGTTCAGAAATTTAAAATTTATTAAAAAATGGCAGACGATTAATGTATTGAATATTGAATTTTTGGTTTAATTTTTTTTTCTGTATTTGAATCCGTACGCTGTCACCTATTTTCATCTCATATCCCATTTTTTAAATATTTTAACATTTTATTATTCGTATCTAACATTTGAGACCATATTATTTATTTATTATTATTCATAAATGATACACGCCCTGAATTAGGCTATTACGTATTATAAAACACGAAGTGTTCGAATATTTCACACACTTATTATTGAACTGTTCCTTAATTCGCACTAATTAACGCTGTCAACCACTTAGATCACTTCTCGTAAATTCCGTTTGACGTTCGCTCATAAAAACTACTCGCCCCGGTTTATTTTTTTTTTATTGTCTTTATTCAGCTACCGCTAGTATTACTGCTGGTAACCGGGGCGACCGGGGTAACCAACGTGTACATTACAGCTATAGTAAATAAAAGAAGTATCTGACGGCAGGCGAGAAGTTGCACGTGCATTGAACGAAGTTTTTTAGAAAGTGATCGAAGCAGTAAAAATAGTGCGAATTAAGAAACAGCGTAATATTTTCTAGAAACATTTAGTTACTTTAAATTTTAAGACAGTGTTCCGATTTAATTCGTATCCATAGTAAATAAAAGTTTTAATTGTTTTAGTGTTTTCAATATTACAATATATTATTCTACATTTCAAACAGATTTAATTTCCGAGACAAATATATTATAATAATAATTTTGTCTCAAGCGATAGTAAAGTGCCAATTCAGAATATAAGTAGATAAAGATAAAGCTCCAGGCTCTTTTCTTCTCTCTTTCTCTGCGCCTTTCTCGCTCTCGTCTCTCTACAAGTAATACGATTTATTAAATAGAGTTCATTTCCCGGTGATAATTCATATTTTATCTCCGTGAAGAATTGTGAAAAATACTGAATATGTATCCATGAAAATCTTTTCGAAGAATGTAAGTAGATATCCTGCTCATTTTACACACACAAACAGAATATTCAGAATTCCTGCATAATAAATAGTATTCAGTTGTAAAAATACATTTCTTATGAATGAATTATTATTAAATAACAATAAAAAAATATATTGTAAATGCATACGCAATAAGTAGTCCAATAAGCGATTCATAATTATGAATTGCGACCAATGGCGACTTCAACATATAATTTTTTTTTATTTTTTTTTATTTTAGGAATCTCAACAGTATACAATTTATTATAATAATACATAACGTATTGGGTAATTCGTAGACCAATTATAGAGATCCACGGCATAAAATATTAAGTCAAGCAATAAAGAGAACATATATTAAATAGAGGGATAGGAGTGGGAGTTAGAGGGGGAAGTGGAGAGAGGTGTATGGGATTGTGGCTGAGTGGAGTGCGTGTGTATTCTGTGCGTGACGTTGTATACAGATATGGGGGTATGTGCAACGAGTGATGAGAGTTTGGCTGTGGTGTGTATGATGATGGTTGGTCTCAGTTAATCCGGAGAAGTTATAGAAACAAGTAATATAAGCGGTTTAAATACGATTTTTAAGAGCTGAGATGTTGGTATTAAATATATCAATGTCATTGAAGTGGTCATTGTATGCTTTGCATGTTCGCTGGATGAATGAGTTCTGTGCATAAGAGGTTCTGCTTATGGGTACATGGAAGAGCACGGACTGTCGGGTTCGCCTTGATGGAGCGTGGAGAGAAACCAGCTCCAATTGGCTGGGACAGTCAATATGTCCCTGAAGTAACTTGAAAAGTAGTATTTGATCAGCTCGTGCTCTTCTATGTTCCAGGGTTCTCATGTTATAGAAATCCATTGCTTCCATATATGAGTCGAAATACATGCCAGATTTACCATTGCCGCGACGCAAAAAAAAAGAATAATAATAAAAAATATCACATTAATTAGATAAAATTTGTGAATGTTAATAATTAAGGGTAGTTATATGTTTACATTAATGTAAAAAAAATATGTATTTATTGGATATAAGCCAAAATACATCAAAGTTACAACATCCACATGCTTGAAACCAGCCTCGTAACATATATACAAAATCAGAAGCATTTTCGCTGTGATGGCACTTGCTGGACATTGATTTGTTTATAAACGATGATTTTTTTCATTGGTTAAATAAAATTGCGCGCGTCTTTTTCCTGTTACGCGTTTTCGTCCTTTTTCACGAAATCATTGCCACAGATCGCAGGAAAGCGAGAGGAAAGATGTTACACATCAAAAATTCCATTCACTGTTTGATTTTCTATTATACAACTGTAATGTCTTTTAACATTAGTAACAATTGTGTATAGTGATTCATTTTTAATAACTTGAATGACAGCAGATAAAAATATCAAACATTAGGGTTGCCAAGTTAAATATATTTAAAAAATTGGTAAGAGATTTAAATCCGGCGTACCCGATGGGCCACCCTTTATAAAAGCTTTCGAGGACATTCTCTCTGAAGCTCAAGAGATCTCAGCTTGAAAAAGATCTCACAGAAATGAACTCCTGAACTAATTACCTCCTGCCCAAGAATCAGAACTCGTCTACATTTAATTAATTCTAGAGCAGCTGCCAGCACTCTCGCTAATAAGGGATTGATTTGTGTGAAGAGAAAAATCCCATACAAAATTTACCAATAATTCAAGAAATGAATACTTCACATCGTGCGCTTGTACGGCGTCTCTTGCTTAGTCCATGTGTTTTTTGTAGAAGAATGTAGTTTTTTTGAATACCAAGAATTTTTGTGTTCATATGAAATTTATTTAAATTTTTAACTGTAATTTCGGATATTTTATACGCACCATATGTATTACCGAGAAGCGAATCTCGACGTTTCGTTGGATACTTATCCAACGTCATCAGGAGGACGACCTTTACCCGCGGAGGTGGAGGTCGGACTAATTAAAGGTGCTGCTTTCTAGGGCGTAAATTGTATGCACTTTGTTGTGGAGTGTTCTCTTCTTCTACAATAGAGGTCGCCAGTGTGCAATATGTACTAGTTACGTCGGCGAATTTTACTACGACTTCTCTCAAGGGTTGCATCAGTGTCGTTAGAACAGGGCGCCAAATACTTGATAGTTTGTAACTGCCATCTCTATTGAAATTGGGATGTTTGTATATTTCAATGGACTCCCTCACTAATTTGGGTATAAGGTACGGTTCTGTTGATAAGATTTTTGCCTTGCCAAATCTGATCTTTGGATGCATGTTCGCAGATTGCCGACGTATTGGAGTTGTTGTTTTTAATTACGTGTTCCTTCAATCGTGTAGCGATATTGCGTTTGGTTTATCCTATGTAGAAAGCTTCACAATCGCATGGCACTCTGTATATACCTGGAGACTCGAACGGTGTGTTATCTTTTACACTACCTAACATACGTGAGATGAGATAAGTATCCAATGATACGTAGAGATTCGCTTGTCGGTAATACATACGGTGCGTGTAAAATATCCGAAATTACAGTTATATCTCTAACGACCGTAATAACAACCTTTACTCTTTATTTAAATTTTACAATTTTCATTGCGTGACAACGCAAGGTATCTTTACAATACTTTTTCAATTTCTGGGGCTGATCCCTGATTTTTTGGTTAGGGTTCTCCACAGGCAACAATTGAATTCTAAATTCTCTAGATATTAACACATACCAATTACCAGATTCCCGCCGTTGTCGTTCTCCTTCAGATATTCGGCTTCAGCTGCCAATACTGTTGACTGCACCACTTTAAAGCTGACCGAAAGTTTCTAGTACAATAAATATATATTTGACGCTTTGAATCTGCCGCGACAAAATCAACCGCTGGTTCCGAGATGCCAAAACAATCTATAGTTCGCGCTAACTGTCATACACACATAACATTCATAATTACATTTATTAACGTGACATTCGTACATTTTTCTAAACCCATAAAGAATATGTAATTATTCATGATCCCAATGATAATAATTTCATTGTCTGCCTGTCTGTCTCTCCATCCATAACTCTGTGTAATTTCCTTTATATCTTTTTTTTTTGTTATAAATAAATACATACCGACATGAACCGTCATTTTTGACGTCTTATAGGTAGTCTTAAAATACGTACAGTAATAAATGTTTAGCTGAATTTGGATTTACAGTAAATACAAGTAGAAATTTTCCAGATACGTAAGAGATGTCAAAAAAAAACATTAAAACCAAGTTTTTATTATACTCCCTTTCATACTCATATATTAATTTTTTTAAACGATTGTTAATCATTTTTATCGTCGCCACGAGTCTGCTTGTAAAGTTTCAGCTCGATTGGATCATGAGAAAAGGGTTAAAATCGATCCAAAGTTTTTTCGTCAGACAAGCAAGCAAGCAAGCAGAGGCTACGAGTTAAAAGAAAGGGAGTAAATATAACTTTATTTATAAAAATATTATGATTGAATATTTTTAGAACATTCCAAATTCACTCAATTTTTGGTACTGCGGTCTACTTTAAAATTTTTACTGTTTTTTTTTTTACATGTTACATTTTACAATGTTCAACGGAAAAGCCCGTATCTGCGCGATGCTGAAGCTAATTAGTTGATTACTCAATATGCCAACAAGCGCGCTAGTCTAAAGGAAAAAAATACTTTAATCCAATGGTGAGGTTACGAAAGGTCACTAACAGGTAAACGTAGCCCACCCGGGGTTAAGTGAACGTGCGAGCCATCCAATTTGGAATGAAGTGAAGGTAAATCTTTAACCAGCCCAGAAGGTTGTTTTACGACGCGATTTCCCAACGCTAACCTGCCTGACCATTTAGGACAAGCTTATGACAGGGTTGCCAAAAATCGTTCCAGATTCGTTCAACGATTCATTTCGAATCGCTGCTGAAACTTTCATGTGTGTAATTGCTATGTACCAGCGGCGTACCGTAAACACTTTTAAAATTGCTGTTTTTAACTTTCTATTCAATGAAAATAATATTTTTCAGGTCATAAGGATGTATTCTCATTAACACGATAAAAATAGGTGATTTTCAAGATTTTTTCTAATAATATTCAAATGGTTATAAATTTTCTTGCTTCAACAATATATTTATTGTGACTTTCACTATAAATTTTGAAAGTTATATTAAAAAAAAATAAGCCCGATAGAGTTTGCAAGCGAGCACTAAAAAAAAGTGTGGTCTAAAACTCGCTTGATAGCGAAAATAATCCAAAAAATTGTTAATTGATAATTAATAAATAATCACATAAAACAAAATGCTAGCTTTATTATCCGAAATTTTTGATTTTTATGATTTTTTTTTTGTATTTAGAAGTCCAAAGGAGGAGGAGGAGCTCATTAAAAATAAAATTTGTTGTGTTTCAATAAAAAATGTTGAATCATTTTTTGCCATCGAAGTTTCATGAACGAATTTTCACATAAAAATTTCATATTTACTGTTAATCTTCGATTCCTGCCCGCGTGTATGCCATAAAACTGCATACATATCCAGAACTGTAGGCATTGTCATTTTTACGAATACCTTTCATTGTAATGCCCTTGAAAATAAAACATGGCATCATAACGAGGGCCCACAGGCCAAGTCGTTTTTCAACCGATGGATGTGCACCCAGATTACCTTATAACTTTTGAAATTTTCGAGATTTTTGCACAATTCTTTCTGGAGCTCATTTCAGAAAGATTGTAGATTTAAAAATGCACAAAAAATTCCTTTTATATAAAATTTAACGAACAACTTATGTTTCAATGTACTGACTGCACGCGCCTGCTGTGTGTAAACTGAAAAGATAAATTTCTACTCATTTTTGTTCCAATTGGAGCTAGATCGTATATTCTTTAACTACAACTGCATCAGGGCTAATCCTTCCGACACGTTAACTTACTAATTATTGTAGTAAATATAAGGTGTTTTATATTAAAACTTTAATTGGAAAGGTAAGAATTACTGATTAAAAAACCGTCGAGATATTTATAGATAACTAAAAAATAAGCAAAAAATTAGATGTTTAAATTAAGTATGTAAAAAATTTATTTTAGACTGTCCAATCGAGAAAAATGATCTTTTAACAGACTATACGATTTAATTAATTCGAATTCTTGAGTATGAGGTATAATTTTTTGATTATTTTTATATTAATGACAGTGAAATTTTCTTAGTACGTACGTATGTAAAATTTAATTAAAATAATCGATGTTTTAATAATTGTATGGATACTGCAATATAGGAAACAAAACGTTTAATTTTTGTCTCTTTTAAAACGACATATTTATCAACTTGTCGAAAAATATTAATTTATGAATAGCACCACTTCATTTTCAAACATTATACAATCGATTTATAAATAAAAAATATAGTCTTTATATGAAAATATTGAGATTAAGTGTATCAAAGATAACTCTATTGCATGAAAACTAAAATAGTGTTTCGGGGTTATAATTTTTTTGATGCTATAACAATATATTTGTTCATATTTTTTTAGGAAATGCTTCAAGAGTAAATGGATCTATCATAATAAAATGATTAAAAGCCTGTTTTGCTATGGGTTTTGCAAAATGATTAAATAAGTTTACGTTTAATTGTGCAAATATGAAAATCGTGTACTGGGGCCTCTTAAAAGTGTTAATTTGTACTGCAAATTACGCTTTAAAGGCGTATCTTACTTAACCTTTAATTAATTTAACTATTGACTCAGGTATTCGGGCCTCGGTAAAGTATTTTTCGTTTTTTACACATTAAAATTAAACATCATTATAATCATGTTTTACTCTGTCGGATTTCATAACAAAACTTATGAAAAGACGGGAGCATTAGTTTATTAGTTTTACTATCAGAAGTTGCACAGACTTCTAAATTCTTGCTCAGATTAGTAAGTTTCTTCTTGTTGGAAGCTCTGGTAGGAACTGTCTCTTACGGTAGCTTACTATCTATGTAACAATATTTTTGTAGATATAAATTTGAATAAACGTAAAATTTAATGTTAAAGCTTGGATTATGGATTCATGTCAAAAATTTCGCATTTTTATCCTAAATTTTAATCCAATTTAAATAAGCATTTTAGATATCTACTAGCAGACAGATTAGATTAATCTACAAATTTATTAATTGCAATATTTATTTTTTTGAAAATCGAGGTAACTGTGACCTATATCATATACCTGGAAACTTGAGCTGGAGCCTGGAAAAAAAATCATCATTTTAATTTTTTTTTTTTTGTTTTTTTCTTTCCTCCTCCATATTAGTATTGACATATAGCAGCCTTAATCGAATGAGACCCTGTTTGTAATGCATCTGCAGAAGTCATGATTTGTTCACCTTCGTTTTTTGTGTTCCTTAACCCAGGATAAAATTGTTACAGAAAAAAAATCCAGAACGATTCCGCACAGTCGAGAAAGATCCAGAACAGTCTTAAATGCTCAGAATATTCTTGATCATTGTCGATAAGAACCTGAAAATGATCTTAATCATTTTCTGTGCTCTTAAGACGTTTATATATTTACTAGTAACTCATGTGAACATTTAGTGTTTTGACAAATGTTCACTGTTTAGATATTCGAAAAAAAATGAAGATACGTAAAGTTATCATAAAAAATATGTCGAATTAGTTTTATTTTATCTCCTTATATGATGCAGATACAGTAGTATAAAAACGTCACCACCGAACAAAATAACTAAAATTAAACACGGTTATAAAATAATGTTGTTCTTCTTCTGGTACAATGTTCACTAGATGTAAGTAGTTGCAGGACCACAGATAGTATCCACCATTGTCCAATCTAATGTTTATCTCTGGCAACTTGGAACAGCTCCACTGAGACTAATTTCATGTTAAAATTATGTAAATTGTACTCATCTTTCCAGCGATATATGTGTGCATGCACACGTATATATGTATTTCTAAAAATCATATATATAACTATTTAATTATCATAAAGTATGAACTAAAATATTTTATAAAAAAATGCAATTGACGCGTTTGATGGTCTACTGGTTAAAACGCTTGACTAGTGAACCAGTTTATCGTGGTTTTGAGCCTCATTCCAGACCAGCAAGGTTATTCTATTCTTCATGGCAAATGCGCTTAGCTTAGTTTAAAATAGTAAAAATATTGATGTTTAACGTATTCCACATACGCATTTCTATTTTTTAAATATAAATTTTTTTAAAAAAGTGTGTTACAACAACCTAGATAATCTATATTTATGTACTAAGTAAGAGAGTTGAATAATTAATTAGCAAAAAAATGTGAAAAGTTATCTTTCGGGAAAGCTCAAAAAGGATTTGGTTTCTAAACCCTTGATGATATCAAAATAATTTTTTTTTTGTTGATTAAAATTATAATAAATATATTGTATATATGGCAGGTTACATCGAGAGTATTACAAATTTTATAAAATTGTATTGATTTAACTTGGCGTCACCTAGCGTGAATAAATTACTTAAAGGATTTTGGGAGTTATTGCAAAACGAAGTTAAAAGCTATCAGAAATTGAAATAAAAATGTTTATTACCTACTAATCCTTCTCAAGGATAGACAGAAACCATAGAACACCACATTCTTCAGTCTTAGCACACCACTTTTGTTATCTTCTCGTGCAGACTACGTTTGTCGAAGCTTTTAACAGGACTATCCTCTAATATTTATGTATCTGATCAAGCCAGGTCTTTTTCGGATGCCGTCTGTTTCTGCTGCCTTTAAGACTCGCCTTATATATTTATATAATTGTTAATATTTTGGTAAAAAAAACCTGAAAAGTTTTAGCGTTCATATCCTGATGGTAACCAAATATTTCTCGCACATATTTTTTCGGTATTTTTTTAAATTAATTCAACTAATTTGTAAAAAATAAATAAAAAAAACTATTTTTCGATAGTGATCCAAGATTTAAAATTCACGAATATCAAACGCCTTACAATTAAATGAACAAATAAATTAATGCGAATACCATACAGATACAAAAGATTTTTTTTCTTTATATTAACTGAAAGGTTCTTTTGTATATTTTTAATTTTATAAATTCCTTTTAATGATACAGGTTTAAAATTTACAAAGCCATCAACAGTATTATTCTTTCTACTGAGTATTTAATTAAAATCAAAGAAACACGCTACTTAAATACGAGAAAACTTTTTTCATTTTATTTCGCCCACCCCTAATAGGCCGTTGTCTTTAATGCCCCCTCCGAGCGATTTTCCTCCCTATAAAACAATTCCATTTGGCTCATGCTACCATCCAATTTCTTCATATCCCATTGAACCTGGCCTATTGTACTTTCTTTTGTTCCTTTCTTTTAAAAGGACAAGATCAACAAAGTTTCATTTTTCCGTTTTACACACACTTTTCTTGGAAAAAAACAATATAAGGATATTGTCGGCGCTCGGATGAGACCACCAGCCCGCCGTATCACGACAACTTTTCAAGAGAGATAAAAGTTTTATAACAAAACGTCAAAATCGGTTTTAATTTACACTCTGTTTAGCCGCCAGAGAACTTTGAAAGTCGAACCATTGTACAAATATTTTTTTCAAGACTTCAAAGACGTAATTTCATTTTAAATTATTTTTTTTAAATAAGTGCTTCAAAAGTACAGAATATTTTAAATGGATATCTTTTATACTATAAATAGAATTAGCGTCAGCTTTGTAGAGTTTCATAACGATCTTCATTAAGGATAATTAAAAATAAAATGAACAATGGTTTTCCTCCATACAGGTGAAATATCAATACAAATACTTTTTTAAGAGTTTATATCTCCTCCTGTCTATGAAAGATAGGTACTGATTCTCTCGAAACTCGAAACTATATTCATTTTTCAAAATATCTTTAACGAAATTTATTTCTTCTGACTAACTTTAACTAACTTAATCTTAACTTTTAAGAACAACGGTAATCTCTAATGGCACATGTTCATCGATGAGATTTGCAACTCTAGACGATCTCTTCTCTTCTTCTTTTTCCTTGCACTGTCCCAACGCATTGCCTATGTAGGCTGTTGGGGTCGTCTTTTCTCGTTCTCAGGTTATATCTTCTTCGATTCTGTTATTAAATATTTCACAGAACTTCGTTCTGAAAAATTACAACTTCACAAAAATGAATGTGTTCTTGAATATATATAATAATAATATTTTATTTTATATATATTGGTGCAATACAGTACATGCATAGCAGATTTTTAGATTACAAAGAATATGTAACGGAATCTTATATCAATGACGTGCACCACACAATGTCAGAGCAGTAAGATAATTTAATATAATCAGAATGCACAAACGTGGCAACTTATAAAATGCAATTTTTTTTAAATATTCAAGACCGCTTGGATGGTGTGTTGGTTTTATGAATGTATTATGATGAGTTTCGGTGTGTATAGGGAGTGTGGGGTTGACTTGTTGAGTATAGAACTAATTAAGTAAAAATTTATTTTTTTAATGTACGATATTGTCGTCAAACATGTCCAGATAACTATCACAATTTAAAAAGCTATTGATGGCACGATTTATAGGTGAGTTTTTAGGGGCGTTTATCTTAGTCATTTACGGAGAAAAGGGGTGTGTGCCACGAACGACGAATAGGGATATAAAGTTCAGAGCAGTCGATACTACTATACAATATATTGTAAAGAAACAGTGCTTTGGCGGTCATTCGACGTTTCTATAGTGTTGGGGGAATGTTAGTGATAGTGTTATTTTACCTGTAATCAAGTCACTTTAACATCGAGGCTGTTGGGGGCAAATGAGACACTTATAATCAATTAAAGTTTTATTTATTCACCAAAGTCACTGGACACGAATTTAATCGGAGCACCGTTCTCTGATTCACAACAATTTCGTAATTAGCACTAATTATCACTTCTGAATAAGTTTGAACTGTTATTCTGGTGCATTTTAGTTAAATCACTTCTGAATAACTTTGAACTGTTATTCTGGTGCATTTTAGTTAAATCACTTCTGAATAACTTTGAACTGTTATTCTGGTGCATTTTAGTTAAATCACTTCTGAATAACTTTGAACTGTTATTCTGGTGCATTTTAGTTAAATCATCAGGTTCTCACTAGAAACCTCCGCACGTAACCACTCGTGCCGTTATGTCTATCGCTTGTCTCTGGTCAATTTCCCTTTCTATGATCACGGCTCGCTTATCAAAACAACTCTGTTCAGCGCGATGAATCTAGTAGATTATCCCAGACCCTCGCAGTAATTTCCATTTCACTGTAAAGTACTGTAAAATCCTCGATAACGTGAAATTTTTTCCTCTTCTGCCATCTCGTGATATATATTCTAATATAATTCTATGTTCTGTGTTCAAGACCTGGTGTACTATTAAGGTATTTAAATTTTATAAGAGGATATGTAAATTTTATATAATGTATTTTGCCAATCTTATTTTATTGATGCACGATTGAACCTGTGGATAACATTGTCTCTGTAAATGAATTGTTTTATAAGATATCTTCATTTACAAAAACATAACATTTAATCAACAATATCAAAACAATGAAGGCGGAAATCTCAGCTGTCAAAAATATTTCCATTAATAATTTAATTTTGAAAGCGTCATGTTCAGCGTTTGACATTTAAAATTTCTTTAAAGTGAGATAAAAATGTCTAAAGAAGACGGACAAAATCTTTTTTCATTTTCACGGTTCCATAATCTAAAATGAAAACCTTCGACAAAAAAAGTTTATTATTTTCTTGTACATAAACAGTGAACACTAAACTAATAATTAATCGGCAAAGTCTAAGGCTTTTGAGATGAGGCTCTATTGACGCATACTGAAAGACTCCTGCGTGGAAATAGTGATGAATGTTGAAATCCTCCAGTGGCGGCGTATGGAAGAAATGCTAAGAAGTGCTGCGGACCATGAAGATAAGAAAGCTGGAGTCATCATCCAGTGGAAAAGGAAGCTTTGGAAGACGTCGCATCTCTTGGCTGCGCAACTTGAGAGACTGGTACCAGCGTAACTTTACTGTGTTACGCTGGTGCGATGGTGAATAGAGTCGTGATTACCAATATCGTCGTCGATCTCCGATATTGGCACTATAAGAAGAAGAAATTGGCACTATAAGAATAAGAATACTTTAATTCGATAAGTCAAATCTTTACAAATGAACAAAGCAGTATATAAAAAACTAAACCATAAAAAACAAGTTTTTATTTTACTCTCTTTCTTTGTAAATTAAGTTTACCATCATGTAATTAAATAATTGATTGACTGAAAATGAAACATGTCTAGACAAATAGCTATGTCAAAAATCTCTAAAAATATCTCATTATTATTTGATTTCTTCCTAAAAAACCGTGCTGTCATCTGTGGACCAATTGTCATAAATTTTCGAAATTCGTAGTGAAGTACCTATTATACCTACCGACGTAATTCAAATTTTAAATATTCCGTGACGTTATCAGGCCGCCGTCGCGCCGTTGGTAGCAATCAAACTTTTGTAATTATTCCAATTTGAAAAAACCATTAAAATTTCTAAAAATCCAAAATTATGCTATAATTATTTATTTTTTTTAACGAAAATTTGATAGATCTTCTTGATCGTCTCCACGAGTCTACTTGCAAAGTTTCAGCTCGATTGGATCACGGGAAAAGGGTTAAAAATCGATCCAAAGTTTTTTCGACGGCAAGCAAGCAGGCAGACGCCATGAGTTAATATAAAGGGAGTAAAAATGATCAATTTTTCAACAACCAAGAATTTAAACAAATTAGGTGTAGGAATCAGAAAGGTACACGAGAAAATTGCTGAGTAAATAACTTAACATCACGTTATAACCCCGTAGTAGTAGACTGAGAGGATCTAATGCCACACTCTTCTTTTCTGATATACAGCTCTCACTTCATCCACATTCTTTCATCATTGCGTAGTTGAGGCTCCTTCCATGACCATCTTTCTGTATCTGGTTAACCTGGTCACGCCTTCCGCCGCCGCGCTGCTGTCTATTTCTGGCGCCGTCAATACTTGCGTCACGTATCTTCCTCACTATTTTCTCCTCCTATTTTCGCTCAACATGTCCAAACCACAAGTGTGCATTGAAAATTGTTGGTTCAGCGCAAATGATGTAACTACACCTCAACTACAATTTTAAACGTCACTTCAAAAGAGCTCGGATAATTTAATCACATTTTATCGCTACAAATAGTTATAAGTTCTTAGAAAAAGCTTCACAAGCTATTTTATTATATTTTCGATATATTATGAAAATATTTCTTAAAATATTTCAATTAATATACCTACCCATTACATGACGTTAAATATTTTAAAATCGCACTGTAATAATGTAATGAATACCTTTGTAATCGAATTTATCTCATACTAATTATCTCAGAATATTAAATCATTTTAAATTGAAAAATAGTACTGGGTGCCATTTAATTTTAAATCTGGGTAAATACGAATAATTCGACATCACTACCAATTAAATTAAAATATACTATACTCACAAAACTGTCAAATAACCTCATTTGCAATTTCAGATTCAATTACCGATTCTGCAATACCGACTGTTTTTCAATTGGTAATGTTAAAATTTTGGGTTCATAACTTTGCTGTAAAAACTTTTACAGATATCTCCCCCCATTTACGCTGATTGGCGGTATTCAAATATTTTTCGCTACATTTAATAGCGATTTTCGTACAAATATTTATATAGCAACTTAAAATGTGTGGTGGCTACTTCAACGGTCTCCTCGTGTACTAATGTTCATAATTATACTTTCACGTTGATCGTTAAATTTGGTTTAAAAATAAACCATGTGAGAAGTCTAGAAGTAAAAACAGCAATATCCCACTACGATGTTTATGAAATAAATACAAAAAACACTTCTCAAGTAAATTTCTCTGGAATCTATGAAACTTACATCTTATTGAAAATAAGCATTTAAAATAATTTTCACCTTAGTTTTCTTTTTATATAAGTGAACGAATAAACTTTCAAATGTGGATATTTCTGTGTTTGCTATCAAATGGTAGACATTGCTTCTTTTGCTATTCACATAGTTAGGTATTGCTGGCATTGTTATGATTTTTCATTTTTAAATCGACATTAATTCTCACTTTTGTGTGAAGCGGCCATTTTGTCACGTGACACATCTTTAGGGGTTGATTGTTGAACTGGATATTGGTGCTTTTGATTTTAATAAAAACGAACCTTTTTAAAAAATTGGACCTCTAGATTATGCCATGTACGCGCCAGCCAGGCGGCCACATGTTCAAAATTATATATAAATAATAATGCCATGTAATTAAGTGTTAAATAAAGCCAATTTTTCTTTCATAAAAAGCATTTTTTTAAATATTTCATTTCGATTTAAAGTTCTCCGCTTCTAAAAAAACAACCTTTACTACGAGAATATTTCCTATAAAATCTCCAATTTAGTATCTCCTTAATTAGTAATCCTCAGTGACTGCATTCAAATTATATATTTTTTTGGATATTGCTGCCTTTGCTTTTATACCCCAATATTTAGTATTAAAAAGACATTTTGAAATCAAAAGGTTATTATAGTCTGAGCATATACGTAGGAAATTTCTGTCCTGTATATAGTTTTATTTGGATTTATTTCGGTATAAGTAAACATATGTATATATAACGAATTATTTTCTAGGGGAACCCGCGTCAAATAGTCCCGAAAATAATTTTTGCACTCTCGACGTTTCGAATAGATTACGCTATTCCTTCTCAAGGGCCTTTTATCTTAAATCCTGCCCAAAACCGGACGAGTAAACCCGACTGTTCGGGGCATGAGCCAGGATGAAAGTGAGTTAAAAATCTTAATAGGTGCTAAAAATTATTGATTTATTTTATTGACTGACAAATTAGTATACTTGAGTCACTAATATTTATCTTATGATGTTTGTATTTTTCCACAGTGTTCCATTATTAACTTATACAAACTTATTAAATCATGCTCTTATGTATCATACTCCTGTCCCCAAATACAAGTATTACTTTACTGGGGACAGTTAAACATGTATAAAAAATGTAATATTCAATGTAAAATGTATGTATGTAATATTTTTATTTTCAATAAAGAAATTCAAATAAAAAAAATAAAAATAACCGACTTTGTGAACGAGTAATGACTTTGCTAATTTGTTTTTCTATTATTGTTGGATTTTGTAGATTAATTGTCATAGTTGGGTTTTTATTTTAATTGTGTTTGTCCAAACACCTGGACTAATATCTTAGAGTTCCAATCAGTTAGATATCCAAATTCCTATTGCTATTTCTAGAAATATTCATATATTCTTGTATATCCTTTATTCTTCTAGTTTATTTCTATAGTTCATTTATACTTTTTTTGTCGTTTATAGTACACTTTTTAATTTATCTGCATCAATTTCATATAGCCATACTTTTATCTTTTTTTTTAAATTCGTCAATTTTTCAATATTTTTCAAGAATCAATTTTTATCATTATTATGATATGATTAGCATTCTTAAATTCACTGAAAACAATTTAACACAATCAAATAATTTCCCATCTTCTAAGACATGTCTGAACAAATATTTCGAATTTCAAAACTATTTCTCATTACAGAAAGCCTAACAATACAAAAACGCCCTGGAAATTCTTTTTATACAATAATAAAGTTTCGATTCAATACATTTTGTGATCCCTCGAGATAAGTAAATAAGTCGATAAATCCACTTCGATTGATGTATGGCCCATTTTCAACTTGTTAAAGTTTTGCAATCCAGTTGAGCGATTACGGTTCCGCATGAAAAGATGATTTCATTTTACCGGGATAAAAAAGAACTACGTTTTTCGCCATGATCCTCTCAACACTGTGTCTTTATTTTACCATCCAAACATTTCTTTGAAACAATTCCTAAAAACCTTTCAACTCAATAAAGAAATTTCCTTTGCAAAACTGTGAACGGATGAATAAAGTAACCTACAAAATTGCAAAGAAAAGGGCGACCTTTATAAGGAAATCCGATGATTTTATTTTTTTATTAACAAAGTGCTGCTCAGAAAATTTGATTTTCTACTAAGTGTCTTTAGACTCATTGTTTTGTTGTTTTATCGAAAAAAACTTTCAAAATATCGCAATAATTGGAAATTTGTGAAGAGTTTTGTTTTTATTTTTCATTTTCATAGAAGATAAATGCATCTTAATAACAAAATAATTTCGTTTTGTAGTGAAGGAAGTTGTCTATATCTATTCTTTACAAGAAAATACACAATGGCGGGTTCTTTCTATTTTACCACCTCTTATCTATGGTATGGGTAACTGTCAAAGTCACATAAATTGATGTTTCTTAGTGCTAGGGTTACCCAGCCATGTTTAAATGGAAATCTTATTAATTTCGCTTACTGTTTCCTAGTTGTTTCCCATAAATTGTCTGGGTGTGAGTAGCCGTTGACCTAATTTATTTTTCATTTTTGGTACAGCGAATCGTACCATGTTGTTTTTTGTTTCGTGACAATTATTTTTGATATTGTATTGTTGGATTTGTGGATATTGGATAGGAAATACTTGGAGATGGTTTTTTTGTATCTGTGGATGACATACATGGCATTTTTTAGCGTCTCACCGAAAAAATATTGATTTTTACCAACGAACGTAGCATGCCAAGGATTCACTTATATATTTTGAATATAATTTCTTACGTCCGATATCACATCTCTCTTTACAACTATAAACCTTAAGAATAAGAAGAAGAAGAAGAAAGAAAGAAAGAAGAGAAGAAAGAAGAAGAAGAAGAAGAAGAAAGGAGTAGCTTGTTGGTCTTGTGGTTAGAATACTCACCTCGAGATCCAAAGGTCGCGGGTTCGAACTCACTCCAGGCTAGCAAGTAAGTCCTATTTTCATAGCACAAGCGTTTAGCTTAGTTTGAAAATAGAAAGAATATTGATGTGACACGTATTCCGTGTCCGCATCTCTATTTCAACAAAAAAAAATAAAAAATAAAAATTGCTTGGATTGAATACTCATTTTATGATAAGTCAATAAAATATTCATATATCAAGTATTTGTGTTTTGAGAACAGCTTGGTAACATCAATCTTAAGTATACATTTTCTTGATCTTAAATTAATCGTCACTTAGTTTTTCATAAACTAATTGCGTTTTGTTGATCTTAAATTAATTGGCATTTAGTCTAGTTGCGTATTGCGTAGATACGAGAGTAAATAATAATATACATATTTACATACCAGTGTCGTACAGTAGGCCTAAACTTAGTTTATGCTTTTGTCGATGATATATTTCAAAAATATAGATTTGAAGACACATGGCAAGAAGTTGTTAACTAACATTTTAGTCAAAAATGAGTTAATAAGCGTCTAAAACTAAATATTGTACGCTCTTTCTATTGAAAATAATTTCGGAACTTCAAAATAATCGGAACATGTTCAAATCATAGGGATAAACATGTTAACTACACCTTTTCATAAAAATAAAATCAGTTACTAATGGGAAGAACATGTTATCTTCAATAATAACCTGTTCATGCCATCATTCTGAAAATAACACGATCTTGCCTTTTAAATAATTTGATTGAAATATTTATAGTTAAGACAAATTTTTCTCTGGCAGTATTGTCATAAATTTGTTTTTATTTGAAGACTATTATTATATAATTTTTAATGGTACCTACCATGTTTTATATTATTAATTAACATGCCAGGTATTTTGTGATTTTGGATAATGGATGGTAAAAACAGATAACATTTGAAGGATTGTTTGATCTTTGTGTTTTACCAATATTAAAAAGTTGTTATTTTATTAAAAATGAGTTCCAGAGGCGAAAAAGTAGTTGTTAACTACATTTTTTTAGGGATAATTACTATATTTTTATTTTTTTGTGCATAAATGCGTTATTTTTAATTTTTAAATACTTTTTTGATATTTTAGTCACATAAATCAATAAAAATTAATCTTGATTTAGCAATAAAACATATTTTTCAAAGGCGAAATGCAAATATCTAATTATCTCAAAATGACTTGAATGTTAGCTAACAACTTCTTACCATGGGGTATTCATTTTACATACTCAATGGCGAAAATGTCTGCAAGATTTTGAAAACCCTTTATAAATAATTAAATAAGGATTTGGACTTATTTCAGGTTTCTTTTCACTAACTATGTGACAAAATATAATGTTGATCAATCAAAAATTAGCCGTCGTCAATAAACGCATTCATACTGCACATATAAAGTTCAATAACTTACATTTAATGAACTCTCTTTACAAATTATCATAACTCATTTATATAAACAGATCCAGATTGAATTTATAGTTACTTTTTTATATATTTACTTTTAATTATAAAGAACTCTTATAAAATAAAATAAATAATCAATTTAAACATACCTACATATATTTATAACATGCTAATTATGCTAAATTTAAGCAGATGATCGCAAATCATCAATAATCTACATTTGATAAGCAATTAATCAAATTGTCTATTAGAATGCACACAACATTCAGTATGTCAGAAAATATAGAATTGTTTCTGGATGTGAACTACACGTAGTTCTCACCAGAAATTAGACCTTTCGTAGAAGCATGCTATAGAACGAAAAATTTACTTGCCATCTACATAAAATTGCCAGACTTAAGGGTAGGGCGAATATAATATACGGCTTCAGTAGTAAAATATTCAATTCACTATGATTGTCTTACAGAATTAAAAAACATATTTGATGCCCAAGTAAAATATTGAAAAAAGTGATAAAAGGTTGTATACAGAAACATTCTAAAATAAAAACTCTAGCCCTAGTACGGCTAAAATTTTAAATCTTCTTTCTCATTACATAAGGATTATTTAATCAATATTTGTTTTCCAGAATTTTTAGTAATGCACTGGTAACTGGTACACATATACACGAGTACATAAAAAATCATATTGAATATGTGTGCGTGTGTGTATGTGTGTTTAGCAAATAATTTAACATGATGCTTAAATACAGACAGACAGAGAAATATTTAATACGTTACCTAGAAGAAAATATTTTTTCAACAGAGGTTTATGACATTCCGATCCAGAAATGTTTCATTATATACCGATGAAGAAAAACATAATTTTGTTTAGAAATGTTAATTTTCCGAAAGGTAAGAAATTAAAGTTAAATAATTTCGAAGAATTGAGGAGATTTCGTATTATTTATTGCCCGGAGACAAATTTAGTCGTTTGTTTTCTTTTCAAATTCCTTAAGCGATAAAATGTTGTTGAAGTTTTTGGTTTTTCTTTATAACTTGTCCTTTGATTAATTGTATTATTAAACGTTTGCATTGTTCGTTGAAAGAATGGAAAGTTTCAGTACTAAAATATTGTCACTTCGGGCCTCAATAGTCCAGAGGCAGAGCACCGGGTTCTCGGCCATGGCGTTGCTGGTTTGATTTCTGTTGAATGCCTTAAGGCTTAAGTGATCATTTTACATATTTGTGGTGGCCCAAGACACATACACACACACCCGCGTAATGAGGTACGGCAGGCCGTCGCCCTCGATACAGAGGTTGAGGCAAGATCGCTGAGCACAGCAAACAAGCGACAATGTAAGCCGGGCCAATGACCGAGTACAAAGGCAATGTATAGCAGAGGGCATGGAGAGCGAGGACACGCATCTTGCAGATCTAGACTAAATACCCCACGCGCGGCCGAGTAAAGATGAAATCATAACACCCCCGATTCCTTTGTTCACGATCACTATATAAACGGTAGTCTCCAGAGCAGACCACCTCACTCCTGCGGGGCTTTTCGGATACGGTGGAAGCCTTCTTCGTTATACATCATACCTTGACGTGAACCGCTTATACTGCGGACGCTATCGCCATTCATCGACTCATTATTGTATAACTATAATAACTCTACTTGTAACTTTGTCATCATTAAATCCCAATAAATACTTTTCAAACGCCGCGGCTTCATCCTCATCAGCCTTCCCACACATTATATCTTTCGCCGATTCCACCCATGACTGACCACGATAGCTATAAAATTTTTGAAAGTTGCATGTATGTTATTTATGAACCACTTTTAACGTTTTAATTTGACTTTCGTTAAAGACATCTATGGTTAAAATTTGTCATCCCAACAAACCAAGAATATAGATGTCACTGCCGGTAATAAGAGTGTAATAATGTAATGAGGCTATTTTTTATCAGAAAATAAATGTAAAACAATTTTCTTTTAAACGTGTGTACATTTGTCCGAATTATCAACATATACAGAGTTTCTCATAGATAGTAGCAAAAACTTTACATGTAGATTTATGCCTTGGTAATGAGTTGAAAATTATCAAGCCTATACCATAGTAACAGAGATATGCAATATCAAAATTTGCATTTTTTTCAATATTTCTTTCGCTTTAATACAAGTCGAATAAAATGATAAAAACCTTACAAAAACTGAAAATAAAACTTTTGTATTCCAAGTTTTTTTTTTTTTTAATATATTTATAAAGCGAAAAATCTCTTCGTGTGAAGCAGCAAAAACTTTTGAAGAATGCATTAAGGTATCGTGAAATTTGCATAGATGATTCTTTCCGGAATTTTTAGGCTTACCTACTCGAGTATTCTCAGCTATTGCATATTGATATTGCATATCACACAATTCTCTTCTATAAAGATTTCAATATTTAATTGCATATATAAAATGTGCAATATTTTGGTATATGTTCACGAAAAATGCACCTTTATACAGAGAATTGTTATATAGACAATTATATATTTTTCAGCCGTGAGTTAAGGCTGTGAGAACAGCGCCATCTGACACAGAAACGGCGGACTTAACTTAACAAAAGATCTATTCATAGCCAGGCTCGTGTTTCGTTTCGCGTGTATACGAGTTTATGAAAAGGGAATCGGGGGAATACGTTATGTGTTACTTCGTCCGAATAACGTACAAGAACGTGTTAAACGTATTTTACAAAAAGCGAAGTGATTAAAAGAAACCGTAAGGACTAAGTATATTATTATCTCCGTGAAAGAATAAAAAAATTAAAGAACCGAAATTTTACATGGATCACTTTTTAAAGCTTTTTCTTTATATTTTACACGACTACTGCGAAATCCCGATTATATTATAGAATAAAGAAGATAATCTGGGAAATTTGCACCCAAAAGTTATTGAAAGTAACATAAGGCTATTCACAACATGGCCCCTCAATACATTACTGACTTCTGCATTCCATTTTCCGTAACAATAACAATAATAGACAACTAACACTTCGCTCAGCATCAACATCTAATGCAATTAGGTTAGTTGAAGTAAATGGCATCCACAAAACCAATTTTGGTGACCGTGCTTTCGCGGTAGCTGGATTAAAGTTATGAAATAGACTACTCAATAAACTAAGACAAACAGACAGCTTACCATTGTTCAAAAAACAACTTAAGACGCACTTGTTTATACAATCATATAAAAATCTATAAAATCAGATCGTTACAACAATTATCTAATGTTTTCCACTCCTAGTATGCACTCCGCGAAACACCTGATTCTTCCTGGCACTCCCAACTATTATAATTTTAAACGTTAATTTCATTTTTTGCATGCCATCTAGTGAATAAGTAATTTTTTTGTTTTGTGTTGTGAATAGTTTTGTTTTAGCTACTAAGATGTTTTGTTATAAAATTTTTTGTGTGCGAAGTACCCTTGAGGTGAGTACTCACGAAAATGGCGCTATATAAAAGATCCAATTATTATTATAAATTTTAAAGTTTTAAAGACCATTCGTAAATTTGGACTTTGGAGGGTACAGTTTGAAAATTATCGCAAAATATTAATCGAAAAATATGACGTCCGATCATGAGTAAGAAATATTGTTATATAAAAATCATAAATCGTTATAGCATAAAGCAAATACTATGAGCTTGTTAATTTTGAAACAAATATGAAAAGATCAAACTGAATACTCATAAAAAGTATAATATTTTAAAAAATAAGTCGCCCTTTATTACGAGAAACCATTTTTACTTGAGACTTGATTTGGATTAAAATCATCTATTATAAAAAATACTGTTTACTAGGGGATTTAATTTGGCAAGAATAAAAAATAATAATAATAATAAAACTTTATTCCAGTATGTGGGGAGCTTAGTGCAGTCCCACACATTCCACATAAGTATACATATATTTAATTATGATACAAGCGATATTTAAAAATATAAGAGGATATGGATATATCAACAGAAATTAGCAGGTACATAGTAGGTAAGGTAAATAAAGAAGTAAGGTACCTAGCAAGGAAAAATTAAATGAATAGGGCACAAAAAGTAAAAAAAACATGGTGCGAAAAAAAAAAAATTTTAATAGAGATGCGAATACAGAACACGTGTCACATCAGTATTCAAACTATTTTCAAACTAAGCTAAACGTTTGTGCTATGAAAATAGGACTATGCGTACGGAAATTGGATGGAATGTTCTAGTGAATAGTGAATAAAGTATTAAAGCTATTAAGTGTCCATTTACGAGGATAAATTTACGAAAGAGTTTAATTAAAATAATAGCGTTAAGTCAAAGAGTGTTAATTGACTTTGTACGTTTGATTAATCAATTAATCAGTAATTAATAAATCCTGTATTAAATTGCAGCGTTTTCATTAATTCTTCCTGCAGCCACGACACCTAGTCACATTTTTCTTCTTTTTTTTTTAAATAGAGATGTGAACACGGAATAATGTCACATCAATATTCTTACTATTTTCAAACTAAGCTAAACGCTTGTGCTAAGAAAATAGGACTAACTTGCTAGTCTGGAGTGGGGTTTGAACCCGCGACCTTTGGATCACGAGGCCAATGTCCTAACCACAAGAACAACAAGCTACTCTTCAAACATTAAAAATGTTATTAATTAATTAATTTTCAAAAACTAAATAATTGTAGGGTTTAAATTTAGAATATAGTTGTGAATGAATAAATCGTGCGACATCACGTGTAAGTACTTATGTAAATAAACGCGGCGGAGATTTTCCAAGAGACTTCCGAAATTAAACGCAAGAATAATTTCCGGTACAACTGTTTAAATAACACGAATTTCATCTAAAATGTAATTACTAAACTCTAAAGCACTTAACGGCGTTCGCTTTTCACCGAAATACTCATTGGAATACCAGCTATTCCTCAAAGCTTCCCTCTTCCTTAATCCTTACATTATTCACACAGAAATTTTGCAGACGAGTGCACCAGCCAGCGAGGAATTTTTACACTGAATCTCCTATCTGCATATTATACGATCCGCGTGACGCATCCAATAAATCAATAGACTGCGGCTGTCAAATGCAATGCCCAAGATTCTCACAGCTCCTCAGCCGAACGAAATCCGTTTTGGCAGAGTCTATTATTTATGGGGTTGATTGGAGGGGAGTTTTGTCACAAAATAAGGCTAGTGGCGCATCAGTACCAAGTTTTCGTGGGAAAATGTTTTCACGTGTCGTTGCTGCAGAAGGAATTAAAGAAAACGCTTAATTAATTAAATTAATGTACCGATTAATTAATTAAACTAATGTACAAAGTTACTTATCACTATTAAATATAACGCTTTTCCTGAAATTAAACTATTTCGCAAATTTATCGCTTAAATTTAACACTTTATTCACTACTCACTAGAATATTCCATCCAATTTCCGCACTTATTAATTTTGCTTCGGTTTATCTCGCTACTTTTTGGAATCTTCGCTGTCGCTGGCAACTCGCGACTCGAGGCTGCGGCTTTTGTTATCGCTGTCAGACGCGCGCGCCTAAAACAATTCTGACCTCTCTTTACTCCCGTGTGCCGTATTTATATTTGCTAATGCTCTGATATCGAGATTCCGAGACGTTTCCCGCGTTTTCGAGAAGTTCCTCGCGTTTTCCAGACTTTTGGAGATGTTTCTCGTAATACGTAGATTGTGCTAGGCCGTTTTGGAATCTTCGTTAGTATTGTTGTTATTTCAAACAACTGTCACTTGACATGAGTGCGGGATTCTTTTGAGCCTTGTTACAGTATTTTTAATAATAATATTAAATACCAGGGAGCAGGCACGGATACTAAACCAAGAACTAAACCACAATGTCCAGGATTTTGAGATGTGGCTCTATGACGAATGTTTAAGTCCTCTAGCGCGTGGAAAAAAAACGGAAGTGCAGTGAACTATTAAGACAAGAAAGTTTGGATATTTCGGACATATTATGAAAGGACAAAATATAAGTTAAACTTACTCATCATCCAGGGGTACATAAGTGGCAAAAGAAGCGTAGGAAGACGTCATATCGCATGGCTGCGTAACTTGAAGGACTGATATTAGTGTAACTCGTCTGAGTTGTTCCGTGCGGCGTTAAATAAAATCCATGACCTCCCAATAGGTGATGGCAACATAAGAAGAAGTTAATGCCAGAATGAATCATAATATTTTTATATATTTTTCAATATTTAAAAAATATATTTTGTGTACACGATTCGTGTAATTTATTGTTTATATTATTCTGTATATCTTAAAGTCATCTGCTAACAAGAGTTTGTTTTTCATTTTCACAAATAATATTCAAAATTGCCTCGGAACAAAAAGCCAGCAGCATGACGTATCATCAAGAATTTTCAAATTCATCGTAATATTCTATGTAAGTTTACAAAGAAAATTATTTTTTGGTATAAATAAATAAACAAACAACTTAAACATTTTTTTTTAAATTATTTTTATCGTTTTTTTTTCAAAATTTTAATACAAAAATGTTTTTTACTTGCGATCGTAAGTTTTCGTTTTTGAACATGATTGACTACGATCTCCGGGGCAGTCTGGTATTTGGAATAGAGAAATATATAGAATACATAGTTCTAGATGAGCAACTCAAAATTTAAATCATTTAATAAAAAAAAAATACTTATTTTCAATTAATTATTTACAAACCGTACAAAAGCGTCATAATTCAACGGCCTTAAATTTTCAAATCGTTTGGCATTTTAGGCTCCCTGTTGTCCCCAAAGATTTTTACCGACACCGTTTATAATTTGGATATGTTGTTCCGCATTACAACCCTCGCAAAATTATAACTTTTAAACAAATGTCCAAAACAACTGAAAATTATCAAAGTTGGGAAATGACGCACACTTTTAGAATCGAGTCCCCATTACGTTTTTCTTCAAAACAAAAGTTTATTTTCGCAGTGATGTGAAATTACAAAGCATTTGAATGCCGAACAGTTTTCTGAATACCGAAAATTAATTCTCTTAGTTATTTACAACTGTCAGTTAAAAATTGTTTTTTGGGGTTTGGCGTGTATTTTCTGTCTACTAGTTGTAATGTGTACGTGAAAACCAGGATGGTTGAATAATCAAGACTATTGATGCAACGAATAATACTTTCACAAATACGAATACGAATATCAATTCGGCGAATACGAATACGAATAATTCAACAAGGTTATAAATAATACACCACTGTTCTTTTTTTACTGAGAGATTTAATAATTAAAATTTACCACCCGCAAATTTTTGTTCAAAAACACGACATTTTTTTTTATCCGTTTGTACATTTCCAGCGGTCGAAAATTAATACCACTTTTTTCATGCTTACAAGAGGTCATGTTATTATATTTAATTTGAAATTATTTTATATGACGTAACACTTTTACACACAACGGAAATAAAATGGAACGAACAATACGTATTACAAAACAAAAACTACATGAAATCAGCACCTAACCTTATTAAAACTTGAGAACTCCACTCATTAGGGGAATCCCCGATAATAGAGTGCATAGGAGTGTTCGGATGCACGGTGCACAGCCAAACCGTAATCTGCGTTGCGTTCAGTTATAAATAGTTTGTTTTTAATATTCGGTGAGTACAAATATTCGGTAAATATTTACTATTCGGCGAATACGAATATTCGTATTCGTATTCGTTGCATCACTAATCAAGACAATTATTAAAGTGTGGGGATGAAATTTAAACAAAATCAAGCATAACCTCTTACTCCGAGTAATTCCAAGTGTCTTTAGTGGTTAAATTGTATGTAAGTTGTAGATATATATGCAGGTGGCAAGTAGGTATTACTGTTTTAACTTAAAATTGTGACTTGTGACTAGATGAAGAGTGACAACTTTGTAATTTTTTTTTATTATTAAGTTAAAGTGATTTTTTTTTATTTTAATGACACTTATTAAAAGGTACATATATAAGTAAATATCATGTCCCCAAACAGCAATTGTATGCTGGTATAAGGGGACAGAAAATACAGTTAAATAAATGGGTATACATATTAAATATAATCACATTGGCTTCTCAAACAGTTATCTCCTCTCCAATACGAGTCCCTTCAGCCATTTATTGAAAAGTTCCACACTATTCATTCTTTTATGGAATTGGAGATCCCATTATAGAAGTCGATCGCAGTGTATAAGAAACCATATCTCTCCCTATTAGTCTCGGTATATTACTTTTTATGTCTCTTGTTCTCGTGTGTTGTCTATGCACGTCACTGTTCTGACAAAGAACGATATTCGTTTTCAACAACTTATTCTTTATTCTATAAATCATCTTCACCATCCACATATATCAGATCCTCCAGGTTAAACATGCCGGTGATCCTGTACAAGTCAGTGGTTCTGGTGTAACGATCCAGATTGAAGATCATTTTAAGGGCTCTGTTTAAAGTTCTTTGTATCACTCCCTGCGCCTGTGAATTACACTGTGACCAAATAATAATGCCATATAAAATATGAAGGAGAATAAAAGTACTGTAGATAATTTTTTTAGATCTTGTATCAAATAGTTCAGCTCTTTTCATCACACCAACTACAGGCCCAAGTTTTTTAAAAGAGTTCGGATATGATTCGTCCATAGAAGTCTCTCATCTATTTCAAGCCCCAGGTATTTCACACAATCACTTTGTTTTATAATATTAGGTCCTTACATATGAAATCGGCGTTTAGTATGGGAGGAATATAAAGCTGATTTTTTTATATTATAAAATATTTATTTAATCAAAGTATGTACCATTGCTATCTATGCACTTTTGCCATCTCATAGGTTGTTCATCGATCCCTTTACTAAAAAAACCATTCGGACGGGAATCAATAAAATCTTTGAAGGCGGTTTGGACTGCCCCATCGGAGTTGAATTTTTTCCTTTGCAAGAAGTTATCCAAATTTCGAAAAAAATGGTAATCTGTTGGGGCAAGGTCCGGAGAGTACGGTGGATGTCTTAGACATTCCAATTGAAGCTCCTCTAATTTGGTAGCCGTCTATTATGCAGTGTGTGGTCTAGCGTTATCATGAAGCAGAAGTGGCCTAGAGCAATTAGCCAGCCTCGGTTGTGTAGCAGCTAGCTTTTCCATCATGGTCTGCAGTTGCTGACAATAGACATCTGCCGTAATCGTCTGGCCAGATTTAAGAAAGCTGTAGTGAACGACACCAGCACTAGTCCACCAAACGCTCACAAGTAACTTTTTTGGAGTCAATTTTCGCTTGGGGCATGGTTTGGCTGGTTCGGCAGGGTTCAGCCATTGCGATGAGCGCTTCCGATTATTGTACAGGATCCACATTTCATCACAGGTAATGATTCGATTTAAAATCCCTTCATTATTGTGCCGGTTGAGTAATGCAACGCAGCAGTCAACGCGCGTTTGTTGATTTGCTTCACTCAATTCGTGAGGTACCCACCATTCAAGCTTTTTCACCTTACCAATTTGCTTCAAGTGGATTAAAACAGTTTTATCACTAACATCGCAGCCTGCAGCTAACTCGGATGTGGTTTGCGATGGATTCGCTTCCACAATAGCCTTCAATTCTTCATTATCAACTTTGGTCTCCGGCCGTCCACGGGGCTTGTTCTGCAAGTCGAAATTTCCAGAACGAAAACGTTGGAACCAAAAACGCACTGTGTTTTCTTTTGCGGCACCGTCGCCATATACATCATTAATCCTTCGAGCCGTTTCTGCAGCACTGGTGCCACGGTGGAACTCGTACTCGTAAATAACGCGATATTTCAAGTTTTTCATTTTGTAAACTGAGTGACGCAAAGAAAAAAACAATTGAGGAAAAAACAAATGAATTATAATTTTCAAAACACAAATACATGAGTAAATAGCTGTATAAATTTGGATTTGGAATTCCTAACCAAAGAGAAGATATTTGAGATCAAATTTATCAGTACGGCAAAACGCCAATTTCATATGTAAGGACCTAATATATCCCTTTATAGAAAGTGTTAGGCTTAAAGGCGGTTTATTTTTTTGCTTCAGAATCATGTAATTAGTTTTTTTTTACATTAATACTAAGTGCATTTCTATTCAGTCATGAAAGGTATACATACAAATCATCATTAATTTTGCTCTGTAAGTTGCTTTTGCCATCCCCGCTATAAATTAGTAGAGTATCGACAGCATAAATAAATAACTTAATTGATTGAATTTGCAAGATCGGAAGCTGCGTAAAGAGCTGCTTACGCGTGGACTTCGGTGGGAAGGAATGTGTGTGCAGCGCACCTTGCTGGAAACTGAGCGACCACTGCTTGAGATGGTTGACGGAAACGACCTGGTATAGTAGCCAATTCAGTGCACATTTATGTATGTGGTCATGTACCTCATTAACGGGTGCATTCAGCGCGTGTCGGGTGGCTCGCCAAAAATTTTATTCTGGGTCATTTTTCCGTTTATCCTACAGTCCACTGAAATATATCGACATGAACTAACGTAAATTTCTTGATACATGGTCTGGTTCCAATATATTTAACTCGTTTAAATAATTATAACGGACTTGTTAATTTTGAAACAATTATGAAAAAATAAGACCGACCCTGTTTTGCAAAAATATGTATTTTTACGAGAGCATTTAATTATGCAAGTATAAATACTTTAAATGCAGTAAATGTAAATGTGTCTTAAATATAAGCGAGGGGTGGCATAATTTGATTTTAACCCAATCCCCTCGCATAAAGAAGGGGTTTCATTAATTTCTATATAATTTTATACTCTGCTTTATATCATATAATTATGGTTACGGTCAATATGGATTAACATATCTTTAATTGAAACTTTCCTCAACCCTAGCTTTTTAACGAGAATGTGCCAGTTCTGTGATTTTCGAGTGGGTATAGCTATTTGAATAGAAATTATTTTTGGTTGTTGGTTTTAAGTTTTCAAGTGCGTATCGCATTTTCTGACCTTTAGCTGAGTGTGCTGTCATACCGACCGCGGCCGAATATATATAGAAGATCAAAGTCATTCGATAATGGACAAAGGACAAAGAAATTGGTCGTCGTATCATCAATCTGAAGTGGTAATGGCCAAAATAGATAGAATAATTAATAAAAGTCTCAGAACGGAATTTAGAATCAGGACTTGACAAGGCTTTACTACGGTGGATAAAATAACATTACAAAATTATTTGTTAAAATTCAGGGACATAAGATACGAGGAAAATGCTGTCATGAAAAATTACACCGTAAAATGTTAATAGTGAAGGAAGCACTAAGCCTATAATACTAAAACAAAATATATATATATAATTAAATTAATTAACTTAGTTTATCACTACTTAATTTTTGGTAAAACCAACTGATATCGGAAACTACTTTCAGGGTATACTTAATACTAATTAAACTTTACAAAATTATGAACAATCATACCTCAGTGTCAAGTGTCCAAATTGGGGTAAATAGTGTGTGGTGCGAAAGAAACAGGTGATTGGGTGAAAGGGAACATATTCAAGATAGGACTGTTAGTTAGATTTTTTTGGTTATTTATAATAGATTCATTATTATTTATGGATTTCTTCATTTCTAGAGCTTCTAAGTTATTTAGGCGTCTACTTTTACTATGAATGTGAAGAATATTGGCTCTTGTATTTGTATGAAAACTATGGTTCCTCTCAATAATATGATTGGTAAATTTGGAAAAATTTAAATTATTTAAGCATCCTATATTTTCTTTAATCTTAATATCAAAATTGCGACTCGTTCTTCCAATATTAATATATATCGCAAAGCTATATATACTGATACAGTAATACACAAGCTTTCTTTGCATACATTCGTAATTGATTTTCTAACATCACTTATGCACTATCCAAATATCAAACACGTTGATTTAATGTTCAAAACAAATTTTCGAACGTCATGTTCTTCAGCTGTTTCTGTGGCTCTTGCTTGTGTATTGTGAGTGACATGATTCGCGAATCCGCAAACCATCTCTTAGAAACAGGCCACATCTTTATAAAAGAAAACGGCATCGAAATTCTACATGTAAATAATAGAGGCCTTAGATTAGATAACTTAGAGATACTAGAAATAAAAAAGAGCCTCAATACTAAAGCAAACATTATTAATAATCAGATAAATTTCATGAATAGCCCGCTACTAGATATATTTCACATTTCGGCGTCCACCCCTCAATTACCCCCACCATAGCTGTAGCCACGCCCCCATTCAGAATTGATTGTATATTATCTATCGTAGTAAACACTAGTATAGATAATATTCAGTCAGTTGTACGTTGGTGATACGATACGATACTATATACGATACGATATGAGAAGAAGATACGGTGGTATCGAAACCGGTAGACGTAGATTCACTGTTTAAGTGGTTTATACAAAGTTATTTGATTAAAATTTATAATCATGTCAAAATTCTTTAAATTATAAAGCATATCTTTTCATTACTTTTCATATAAATACAAGTTGTTGAAAGTAAAATATTTAGATTGATAATGCCCTCATAAGGCGAAACGCGTCAGAAAATTAAAAAGGTATAACTTAAAAAAAAAACAAGTGTTTTTAATTCCATATATGTTCAGTATTTGATCTGAATTCGTAGTCCTTCGTATTATTTGAAAAATTAATTACAGAATCACCTTACGCAAATTCCGCACTTATTAGACAATAGGAGAAGTCAAAAGGATAGCTTTATAGCGTCCACTTTGGCGGTATATTTTGGCTTTTCTATTCTCATTCTTCATTCTTTTGAATTAAATACCATTTCCGTCCAGTTGGAATTCATCATTTTGTGGTATTTCATTTTCTCTTCTAAATTGTACTCCATAATAATTAAATCTTATACTTTGACTTATTAATGAATAATAAACACCCGGAAATTTGATCCCCTACCGAGTTTGTCTTGAATATTCTTGGCTAAAATAATACAAAACAGACTATGAATATAAAGCTGTATAAATAGATTTAATATTTCTGTTCAAAATTATCAACTCAAATGGACAGCCCTGATCTTCTCTCTAAAATGTGTCTTGGAGTTTCATTGTCGATAATTCGCGAACAAACTACCACATATACTGATCACTGCCTATACACAGGTTGGGCAATGAGTGAGTTTGTAGATGAAGTCCACGATAGTTAGACTACTTTAAAAAGAAAAATCCAGTCGATTCTAAAAAAGTGATAGTTTTTATATTAAAATCTGCTCATATTTTACTGTTTTATTCATGGGTTTGCTGACTCTTTTATTTTACATATCATTTGATTTTTTATTCAATTAATTGTTAATAATTTGCCGAGTTCTTTTAAAATTTGTGATTGTTATTTTTATTTCTTTCTTGTGTGATGTTCTGTCCTTCTGTCAAGGAAATAACTTTATCGGGTATTAGGAGTCCTGATTAAAAATCCTTGATCTTCTGAGTTTTTATTGTCTAATAACAAATTATACAATGCAAAAGCGATACTGGATGATAGTCCCGTTAGAAACATCAACAACCGGCGAGCTTGCATGCGAAGATGTATGAATGTGGATGAGGCGAGAGTTGTATGTCAGGAAAGAAGAGTGCGGCGCTCTATCTTCTCTGCCTACTAAGTAAGTAAGTAAAGCGATTTAAAGGTTTCTCTAAAAATATTTGCTCTCGTGCCGGTTATTTTATATACGCGCCCGTATAGCGCGTCCCTTTTTAAGCCCATTTACTCTCTCTAACTCCCGTCTCTTTCAGTCTCAAACTCGTTATACCTAAATAACAAAACGAGATAATAAAAACAAAATTTGTTTGACTATATTTGTCTTATTTGTGAAAATAAATAGTTGAAGATGTCTGTAGTAGGTGATGCCGAAGTTATTTGCCAGAATTTATTCGGCCGTACCATAAGCCGACTGCCGAAAAACTGCACATCCCTAAACTACTCTCGGAAGGTATAATACGTTATGTTCTCTTGCCCCCCGGGCATTAATTACTTTTATTACTCCAAAATAAAGCATTTATTTAGCAAACATACGGTTGTGAAACAAACATGGCGGTCTTTCCGGCGAATAACTGGATTAATACACCGGAAACTGGGTGCGTGGCCAGTTTTTAGTTCCGATACTAAATTCAACTGTCCGATCATGAAATATGGGTCTCGATGCCCGGACGAAGTAGCCGAAGGTCTGTCTGCTCTGCTGAAATATTTACACACCGCGTCTTACATACATCGGCATCAGTCAGTTATACATTTTGCACATTTGGCCCTATGGCCTATAATTCTTTAATTAAGTGGCAGCATTAATTAAAAATAAATTGTTTCACATATTTTTCATTGGATTATATTTAAAATATATCACATTTTTTACTTCCTTTCATTTAACTCGTGGCGTCTGCTTGCTTGCTTGACGAAAAAACTTTGGATCGTTTTTTAACCCTTTTCCCGTGATCCAATCGAGCTGAAACTTTGCAAGTAGACTCGTAGCGACGATCAAGATCTATCAAATTATCGTTAAAAAAATAATTATAGGTAGTATAATTTTGGATTTTTCAATTTTTTAATGGTTTTTTCATACAACTTAGTAAGTTGAATGGAAATTCCGACGCATGTGGTAGACACGAAACCCGAAAATGAGAAAGTGAGTATTGTAAAAACTTGGTTTTTATGGGTTATTACTTCCTTTCTTTTAGCTCGTGGCGTCTGTTTGCTTGGCGAAAAAATTTTGGATCGATTTTTAACCCTTTCCCCGTGATCCAATCGAGCTGAAACTTTGCAAGCAGACTCGTGGCGACGATCAAGAAGATCTATCAAATTTTCGATAAAAAACTAATAATAATAATAGCATAATTTTGGTTTTTTCAAATTTTTGATGGTTTTTTCATACAAGTTGTATGGAGATTCCGACGCATAAGGTAGACACGAAACCCGAAAATGAGAAAGGGAGTATTGTAAAAATTTCGTTTTTATGGGTTACTTTTTTAAGTAAGTTCAAACAAAAATGTTGTTTCTGTCTTATCAAAGTTATATAACACTTGTGTACGGAAACAGGAGAACAAGCACACTTTTAATTTCTTCTTCTTATGGAGCCATCTCTTATCAATGGCGGCGATCATTTTGGCGATTAAGACTTTATTTACCTCCACACGGAGTTGCGATGAGATGCGGCGTCTTCCTCCACTTCTTTTACCACGTATTTTTCCCTGGATGATGAGTTGGTTGAGACTATGTTTTGGTCTTCTCTCATAACATGTCCGAGATACTTCAGCTTTCTTGACTTGATAGTTCGCAGCACTTCTCTATCTTCTTTCATACGCCGGAGGACTTCAACATTCGTCACACTATCCACCCGGGAAATTTTCAATATGCGTCTATAGATCCACATCGCAAAGCCTCGACGCTTTGTGTAATAGTTCTTGGTTTAGTATCCATATGCACCCAACCATACGTATTCTATGTTGCAGACTTAAGGCACGTTTGGAAAATAACGATATCATTCTGAGAAACGCTTTTCTTGCCATCTCTATTCAAACATTAACTTCTTGAGATTGATCCCAGTTCTCATTTACCCATACACCCAAATACTTGTGTTGCGTGATTCTTTCTATTGGTTCGTTTTTGATGGTTATATATCGATCTTTTCGATATTATTAATAAAAAAATTGACTGTATTATTTCTATATATCTACTTCTTTTATTTGATTAATTACACCAACATGTTTCAGAAAAAACATTCTTTATGCATTTTTAGTAATGCTATATTTTTATAAAATCTGTCTTAACTGGGGACATTGAACTCTTTAAATACGAAATGTATGGGATAGGACAGGATTTTTAAAATAAAATATTTATAACCATTCTTTGTAATTGTTGAAGTTATAAGAGACTGGAGATTTATTCTATATATTCCACCCCAACCTATTATTCAATATTGCAATATGGATTGCAGAAAAATTCAAATTCAATTGTCAAAATATTGCGTTATCCTAATTTATATCTAATAATATTTAGAACATATTTATTTTTATAACAATTTCTGTCACTAACGCTACTAGATGACGCTACGCTATGCTATTTGGCGCTGCGGCCGAAACCATACTGACGAAACGTACGCCGTAAGATGGGACTGCTTAAACGCTTACTCAAATATACTATATTTTGAAATATTTTTATTTGTTGTGAAAGCTTAACAATTAAAATTTGTATTTTATGAAAAAAATAAAAGCAATTTAGTAAAGTTTCAGTAATTATATGTCACATATCGTTTGGATGAACAGAAACGGTGAGGTCATTGATATTGTAATGTGTGTTAATGTAAAAAATAATTTGTTGATATTTAAGTTAATTACGTAAATTTTTGTTTGTTATTACAAAGTAATATTTATTTAATAAACAATTAATGTATAGCTGAAATTGAAACATAAAAGTCCGTCACTTTTGATGGTTTATAGTAAGTTGTATGTAGTCATAATTCAAAATATTAGTGTGGATATTCTTCAATTTAAAAAATGTATTGATCATATCCTTAGCGTCTTTTTAAGAATCCTTTTCACCAAATAAAAAGGAATATACAAAGATAAATTTATTATTATATTTATATTGACTTTGTTCGTAAAATAAATTTTCCCAATGTTTTCGAAAACACTCGTTTTCTTCGTATTGTTTTTCACCCTGATGAAAATTTGAATAACACAACAGGTTATGTAAGCAAAATTAATATTGAATATGATTCACATAAATAAACAGAAAATGTTCGCATAAATATTGAGAAAAAAACAACAATTTTTGTGATAAATATAAAGTCATTTTTGATGACTACAAGAATTCGGTGTTTTTTTTCTGTGCAAGTTGGGGTGCAAAGTCGGGCACAGAAGGAGAATTGGAATGGTCGTTTACGTCATATCAAAATTGATTAAAATTTGTTAGATTCGTTCCAACTTAAGGGACGTAAAAGTTCAATTGGTTACGGCCATGGGGTTGAAACGACCCTAAGTATGAAAGAATACTTACTCAATGCCTTCGAGATATGGTGTTGGTATCCTATGCTACGAATACCGTAGAGTTTGAGGCAAAAGATTGCGTCCATTAATCTATATTTTTTATTAATCTAATTTAGTTAATATGAATATTTACTCATTAAACTCTTTTGTATTACCATATTGTATAATTTGATCTTATCTTTTACATTTCCTTTTTTTAATATTTCTATATTGTGTTTGATATATTTTTTGATGAATTTATTTTTCATATATATTCTTATTTTCAATTGTTTTATAGTATGTTATTAAAATATTAAATTGTTAATTATAACTGCCCCAGAACAGGTTTAGCCTAGTGCGGCATTAAAAGCTATTGAAAAAAGATTATACTATGATACATCTTTAATATATATTGATCAATAATGTCCCCCTGGGGATAAAATCAAGTATTGTGTTCTTGAAAAATTTGTACATGCTCGAAATATTCTGTTATTTTTCTTTCATTTAATATTTTTATCCTGCTGCGAATGTTTAAATTTTTTACGATATTCTTGAAATAATAATTACAAAGTATATACTTTGTATACCTTAAAAGTTTTTTTTATTTATACGCCTACTTTTTATAATAAAATATAAAAAATACATGGAATAATGCGGAATTTTTTCGTACTGGGATAATTTAGAAAACCCTCATAAATTTTTTAGATCACCGGCCGGATCTTTTAAATTTCTCACATTGTTTTCGATGGTCGAAAGAATTCTCTCACCATATGGGGGAGAATATTCGTCGGTCTACGTCTAATGAAGAGTAAAGGATCTTTGGAATTTAGTTGAAAACTTCGGTAATAAATGCCAGGAGGACGGACGGGTATTTCCTCTCGCTGCGCTTGTGTAAGGACGATAGCGTCACAGCATCCAATTCCAGAAGTAACCAATTACAAGGCTTGAATCCAGCTGCCTTTAAATGATCCTCCCGTCTAAATTATCTTATTTTATAGTTAAAAACTATTCATAGATTATAACAGTCTATTTGACTGTCGGGAAATTTGTGTCGTATTTTGTTATATGGTAACTTAATTGAATGCTTTTCGGTAAGTAAAAAAAAACCTCACGTGTTTTCCACGGAACTACAAATATTTTTTTATAAAATAATGTTATATATTAAAAAACACTGGAAATAGATTATCAATTATTAATTATTAAAAGCGCCAAGTCACTAAATACGAATTAAACGCTATGCCTTAAATCACACTATTTCGTAATATATAGTAAAGTAAAAGCCTATAATAGGGGTGAACAAATAAAATAAATAAATAAACAACTTGTATATGAACACTTTATTTAACATTCACAACAAAATTCTATCAAATTCTCGAAAGTATTGGTCGCATTTATTTATTTAGCTACTTAGATAAATACACGCCCGATTATTTCACTCGGTATTTGTTGCTTCGCAATTTCAAGACTGAGCGCACCTGGCCGTCGTCCGCGACCCACTTTGCACAGAACGATCTGTCAAAACAAGACTCCCGCGGCGGCCTTGATCTGCGTTATTTATATCCAAACGTTAGGTTATCGAACCTCCTAGATTATTCTAGTAATTACGAGAAGATTCCCGTCGCTTCTAGGCTGTTTAAGGTGTTTTTAGATGCTTCCCGAATGCTGTAGATAATCCTAGATTGCTGTAGACCGTTCTTGATGTTTCTATAGTATTGTTCTAAGTGACATATTACCTGGGATTTGCACAGTGCGTAAATTACAATAAAAATACACTTTGCTTCCACCACTAATTCGTTGAAAATACCAACATGTTTCGGAGCCAATGGCTTCTTCATCAGGATACAACGGTTTCAGGAACAGTTGACCTTGAAACATCTAGGTATTTTCAACAAATTGAAGGTAAAAACACAGTTTATTTTTATGAATTACATTAATAATGTCGCTATAAAATCATTTTACTTTTATCGAAAAAGTTATTAATTTATTTGATATTTATGCATGCAGGTTTAAGTTTACAAAAGTATAATCATAAAATCATGTAACAAAAACATTTCGAAGAAATATTTCATTATTTAAGATAATTAGTAATTTGTGTAAATATTGCACATCGTTAAGTACATTTTTTAAGGACGACGTAGATGGTCGTTACAAAATTTTCAAAAATTTTCTAAAAAAAACTCAAATATCAAAATATTTTTGATAAAAAAATTATGTTTAAAATGTCTTATTTGGCGTTAAAAAAATTAAGTGAACTGTGTAACTAAGAAAAAGATAGATAAAATCATGTTCATTTACTAATGCTAACTATTTTATGTTAATAATATAATTATTACTTAAATACGTGTGGGATCAACGACCCGTTTTCCTGACAGTTCACACGGAAAAATACCATCGGCCGATATTAATCACCAGCAACACGTGTAAGAAGAATGCTAACATCGAGCTTCGCACGCAGAAGAAGCAAACGGAGCGAGGTTGAAAAATAATGATGAAGCGAAGTACACCCAGTCATCAGAAATACGAAATGCTAACGCGACGCCTTACACGTACGCGAATTTTGTGGATGGCATAATCTCAGGCAAGAATATACACATGCTAACGATTTCTTTCTCACACCGGTTTTTGTACACGTCTCTACGCCAAAATCGGGATATAAAAGACGTTGTAACAAAGTACGAAGTTAGTTCGTTTCCTGAACCTACGCCACGAGGTCACTTTGCTCGGCAACCCCTTCGCTACTTACCTCGTGCCACCACTCTCCTCGTCTCATCTTACACTACATGACCGACCTCCGTTCCGCCGTAGCAATGACAACATCAAAATCGCTACGCCGCTCATCTCAACTCGGCCGATCTTCAATCTATCGCCCACTATCAGCGTCATCGCTATACCTTATTTCTTTATATATCTTACCCATTATTTACCTTTGATAATTTGATAATCTCTGTTTACATATCCAAATCCTCTTATATTTTGTAATTCGCTTAAATCATACTATTTCACCTTTGTATGTGTTTTTAATTACGTATTTTTTTGGCTTTTTTAGTGATTCCAAGCACACTACTCGCCATCCTAAACTGTGTCGTCCGGGACTTCTGACTTTCTCTTAATAATCAGGTGAGTGCATTTGTGTATTTTTCATATATTTTTGTTGCTCCAGCAGATCATAAAACTCAATGCTGTGAAAAATACATACTAACACTTATAAATATATAGACTAACCAAAAATGACTTGTTTTCCTGTAACAATGCTTTGCATTATAGGATTATAATAAATAATAATGAAAAATACGTAGTAATTTTACATGAATATCGATAAATAAATAAAAATTGTTATACCATTGAATTATAACACATTTATAATATTGAGAAAAATATTTATTTTTGTAGGAAATTTATTTTCTAAATAAGTCTGCTTTTTAAAATATTATTTTTTTTAGTTTTCAGTTCAATAAGAGTCAGTTAACCTCTTTAAATATTTTTTTCAACATAAATTTCATGCATGTGGGAATTTCACATGAAAAACCTTTATTCTTGAATAAGCTACGCAGAACTCATCATCATTAGGCTGTACAGTGACATTTTACACGAAATTACTCAATCTTTCGGTCGTAGCCGATAATCATTATCGCCGCTAGGGTGGCGTAATCTACCGGAATTGTAATCTATCACCAGGTTGCACATATGTCGCGGGAATTTTAAAGTATTCAAATATATTTGAGTAGCCTGTTTACCTAGTGATCTGGTAGTCGGTGGTTCGAGTCCAATTCCAGGTCTCCAGCAATTCAGTCCTATTTTTTATTTTATTTATTTACTTATCTTAATTATTTAGTTCCACACATAATGTTGTATGAGCTAATACATGATTTTCACTCAAACATGTTGCACTCCTGTTTAAACCTCCTTATATTCTCCGTGTTGAATTTCATAGTAGTATTTCCAAATATTCCAGATGTTTGTTCTCTGTTCCCACCATTTTCAGACCTTTCCAGACGTTCCTCGAATGTTTTAGCTCATTTCAAAGTGTGGTAATGCGTTTCCAGAATGTTTTTGAATGTCTTAGAGGTTTCGATAGTTTTGTTCCATAGTGAGATTACGAGGGATGGCAATGGTGCCTAAGTTCCTCTGAATTCTATTATCGCGTTAGAATATTATAAATAAGCAAATACCTTTTGCACCTTCTAACTTTGTTTTCACACTAATTCCTAATTAGCTATTTAATTCCTGTGTACTTATTTTTTGTTTTTGTTGATATCCATACATCAAATTTTAATTTTTAGTGTTCATTGTATACTGATGAAGAAACCAATAGCCTTAAAACATGTTGATTATTCAATTTAAAGCGGTTTTATACAAAATATCTTATTACTCCTTTTATATTAACTCGTGGCGTCTGCTTACTTGCCGTCAACAAAAACTTTGGATCGATTTTTGACCCTTTTCCCGTGATCCAATCGAGCTGAAACTTGGCAAGTAGACTCGTGGCGACGATCAAGAAGATCTATCAAATTTTCGTTAAAAAAATATTAAATATAATATAATTTCGGATTTTTAGAAATTTTATTGTGTTTTTCAAATTGGAATCATTAGCAAAGTTTGATTACGGCGGCCCGATGACGTCGCGGAATATTTTCTAAATTTGACGTACTCCGTCGGTATACATAATAGGTACTTCACTACGAATGTCGAAAATCTAAATTGACTGGCAAATGTTTTTATAATTTAATCTTCAAAGCATGAAGTGTCTTATCAAAACATCTGACATTTTAGAAATATATTAAATTACTGTAAGTTCAGTGTTATGTTATACGTTTTAATTCGTCTTTAATTGTTGTTATATTTTACAAAGAAAGGGAGTATAATAAAAACTTGGTTTTTATGGGTTACTTTTTTTATGAATAAACATAATGTTAGCACAATAGTATTTTGCTATTACTGAAGTCTATCTACTACTCTTTCTGTTGTTATACTTTTTTATCTCACTACAAAATACTTCGGGAAATTTAAGTGCTAACGAGGTATCAGGTTCAGGTGTAGTTGATAGAAACCCATTAGAAAACAAGCTACTAAAAAAAATCGTTCGCTCTAGTCCAATACGTACAAGCCCGCGGGTGAAATGGGTTGTTCAGGAAATTGGAGAAACGGTTCGTGCGGCTAATTTTGGCTACTTTTTAAAACTGTTTCTGTGTATAAAGTTCAACAAAAATAATTGGACACTCTGCAAAGAGGTGTTAACACTTCAACAAATACAGTTGAGAAAATTAAGGTTAAGTAAATGAAGACTTAGTTAATTGAAGACTCCTTAATTGAAACATTGCGATTATTAAGAAAGACTGAAAGGTTTATTAATTAAGATAAATTAAAGATGTTTCGGAGCTATTTATATGACAAAGAAGATATTAAAATGTTTGTAAGTGTGTTTATAGGTCTTACAATCTATGAAATGATCACTTTACACAGTGGTACGTTCACCGATTCCACATAAGATCATCCACACATTTATCAATTTTTTGGAAATTTAATATACTGTTTACACTTACTAAGCTTTTTATTTTTTATTACCACTATGCTAAAGCCATCTATGTTTTTTTTTTTGAAAATTTGTCTTTCCCGTGAAACAATATACGACGCCGTTAAATAAGACTGCCACATTGTTTACAAGAAAATTACGAAAATATAAGTAAAAATGAAGAAATAGAAATAAAATATATCAATTGGACATTAACAATATAAACAAAAAAAAATATAACAACCGGAAACACATTTGAAGAAATGAATAGAGAAAAAATAAAACAATAAAGTAGCATTGTGTACAAGAAAAATATATAGGTGGAAATGAAGGAATGGAAAAAGACAATAAAACAAAAAAATAACGACCTAAGTTTCAAAATTTATATAGAAACAGATAAACTAAGTACATGATGGAAGCTCCTTCAAGCGCTTTTTAAAACATCAAATTCATGTTGAATATATCGATATCTGAATTCAATCATTTGCCAGTCGATGTATCCATGGAATAGTGGAATATGTGTGGTAGTTATTAGTCGAGTGGTAACAGTAAAAGAGTGAACGGTGCCGCGAAGGTACACGCAGATTTATTAGGCAGATTTATTATTTATTAGACAATCGTTCGGAGCAATCAAACTATGGGTTTATGGTTTTGAATAAAAATATTAGGTCATTTGTTTTTCGTCTGTCTAAGAAGGTATGTATATTTAGTTAATTCTGGAAGTAGTCGTAATTTATGTTTTCCAAAAGAATGTGAATTTATCAGTGAATGCATCAGCGAGACAGAATTTCGGCGGTAGATCTGCGAGAAGTTTAATATCGAAAAAATTTCTAAAATTTCTGAAAAATTAGATTGTTTTGTTTTTTTTGTTACCCATGAATTCTATTTAACCATTCCATTAAAATTTAGCGTTTATTATGAGGCCTAAATATTTTATTTTTTAAGTGCATTCATTGCGATAATGTTCGGGCAATTATCCTCGGTAGTCTCTGGTTTTGGACGGTCTTCTTATCCATGAACGCGTATTTCTCTGTGTACGAGTAGGTATGTCAATTTTGTTGGTCACACTGTGGACATTATGGATTTTGTGCATTCATATTTTGTATTTGAACTGTAGCATTTCTTGTATATATGTTACTTGTAATTCCCACATAATGGATAATAAATATGCTTAAATTGTCATTTGTCCCTGAGCCTTGGAGGCAGAGAAGAGGTTTTGTGTGGGTATCCCCGTCCCGCTCGCATTCTCATGAGTGTCAGCGGGGCAGTGAGTACGGTCACTTAAGCATTAAAAAAATGCTGAACATGGCTGCTGAAATTGTAGGACTTACGGGAGCTATTGCTCATGGAACGGCCCATGATGTGAGGTGGGTGGGTCCCTTCTCTCTCTATGTCAAAGTTGTTATGATGCGACAAAAAATTGATGGCATGTATCTATATTAATAATATATAATATTACAGCATTCAGAATAGCCAAACCGAAGATCGAAATAACGACGTCTCACGACTTTCTCGAGAAACTAGCAAGTGTAATCTTACCATATCTAGAGATTTGTCGAATTTAAATTTCCCTGTAAAATTCCCAGAATCGAGAGTAAAATCAAGGGATTTACCCCGACAAATAAAGTGTCATACCTCAAAATAAGACTAATTTTCAATTTTTCCTTTTTACACCCGCGTGACAAACAATCGCCATTCCCTTGGAATTACTTTTCGCTTTAGGTACGGAGCTAATTGATCACCCCGTAGTGTCGTTGCAAAATAATACCTACCGAAGCGCGCCGGAAATGCCCGCCATTTATTTGCGTGCCAACTTCCGCATCCGGCGAAATAAAGAGGAACACGTTCCAGATATAATTTATCCCCTTTGCCGCACGAAATCAAAAAGTATTTTTATGAGGGAGCAGTAAAAACGCGGTAAAAGAAAAAGTTTCGGAACATTACCGGTCAGTTGGGGCTGTAGTTACCGGCCGGTCAGTCACTCGCAGATTTCTGTAATAAAATACCGACACACACAACTCGGCGCTAACTCAATCTATTCAAATTTACTGTTACTGTAACAATATTTTTATGACGCCATTTCATTGCTGTAGTACAGGGTGTTTATTATTATATTAATGGATGTCGGTTTGAGTTATATTTTAACATTTAGTGAAGATGGAATGCTAAGTAAAAACGCGGTAAAAGAAAAAGTTTCGGAACATTACCGGTCAGTTGGGGCTGTAGTTACCGGCCGGTCAGTCACTCGCAGATTTCTGTAATAAAATACCGACACACACAACTCGGCGCTAACTCAATCTATTCAAATTTACTGTTACTGTAACAATATTTTTATGACGCCATTTCATTGCTGTAGTACAGGGTGTTTATTATTATATTAATGGATGTCAGTTTGAGTTACATTTTAACGTTTAGTGAAGTTGGAATGCTTTGCATTATTCTATTTTGATAAGGACAATCATAGGTTTTAAATTGTTTTTCAGTTTAAAAAATTCTGAGCATTATACTTTGAATCATGAATAATAAATATGAGATTAAAATAATTTCGAAAAACTAAATATTATATATTAGACAGAGAGAATAGAATGCCATAAGCACCTTTACTTCATTCCTTTTAACTTTTAATTCTTTGACTTTTATAGTTTGTTCGTAACTTAAAACTTTCACTTTTTTGTTTTTATTCTGATTTTTATATGTAAATTAGTTTTCCATGAATAAATAAAATGAAATAAAATAAAAAAATACCACTCAACTCGTCTTAACACATCTTAAAAATATGCGTTTGCATTTTTTTTATACTTAAATATTTTAAATTGAGACTTACTTCTTCTTCTTCTTTTTCATTTCCCTGTCCTTCTATCCCGGTTCATCCAGGGTCGGGTCTCCTTGTACGCCAGGAACAGAAGACGCCAGGATCTTCTATCCTGGGTTGTCACAATGGGAACATCTTGCGCTGCCAGCTCCCTCTCAATATTAGTCCACCATGTTGCTGGTGGTCTGCCTCTACCTCTAGGTTTAGTTGGGATATTCAATGCTCTTCTCACCTGGAAGTCTTTATCTCTACATGACGTGACCATACCGTCTCATTCTGCTTTCTTTCAGCTTTTCAGCTATCGGTGCCACTTTGAAAGTCCCTCTGACGTACTCGTTGCGGATTCTGTCTAGGCATGTTACACCGCCTGCCTACCGCAACATTTTCATTTCGGTTGTATGCAGCTGTTATTCGTGCTTTTTAAATGTTGCCCTACATTCTGCACCTTACAACATTGCAGGTCTGATCACTGTTATATACACGATTCCAATGGTTCTGATAAGCATTATTTTATCGCAGAGTATGCCAGAAAGCTCTACTTCAACCATGCTGTATTGGTGCAGTGATTTACCTACATCTTCATCGACAGAAGCATTGACTGTTTACATGGATCCCAGATATTTAAATTGTGACACTTTGGGTAGCTTTGTCTTATTGTCGATAAGCATATCACAACCTATGTCTTCTGTTCCTCCAAAGTCACACTCCATGTATTCAGTTTTTGTTCGACTTATTCTCAATCCGTACCTTTCCAGCTCTTTCATTTGTGTATTGAAGGTCTCTTGTATCTCCGAAGCCTTATTGTCTATGAGAATAATACATTAGCATACATACCGTGGTATGTTTTTTTGCAGTGTTCTTTGTATGTAGGTCATGATGGAGTTGAAAATTAATGTACTCAATGCTAATCCTTGGTGGACATCCACCTTGATGTAAATGGATCACTTGCTCCTGCTAGCCCCTTTACTCTGGTACTAATGTCATTTTACATGTATTGTATTTATTTTATGTAGGCTTCAGGTACATCATGTGTTTGCAAAGCTTTGCGTACAAGGTTTCTGGGAACTTTATTCAAGGCCTTTTCAAGTTCAATAAAAAACATGTTAAGATTTTCCTTGTTAGCCCTATGTTTTTCCATCAGAACTCGAATAGTCTGGATAGCTTCTGTTGTCGATCTACCAGTGTGAAGCCAAAATAATTCTGTGTAATGTTCCTTATCGCTGATAGCCTTTCACTAACAACCTTTTCCCAGAGTTTCAGTGCGTGAGTTGTAAGTGTAATTCCTCTTTAATTGTTACAATTTGCCACATCACCTTTATTTTTGTACAAAGGGCACAGTTAGCTTGCACGCCATGACGATGGTATTTTATTTTCCTGGGTTATCTTACTAAACATTTCTGTGAGCCAGGGCACCGCATCTTCTTCTATAATTTTCTAGATATCAGCCGGTATGTTGTCAAGACCAAGGGCTTAATTGTGTTCCATCTTTTGAAGGGTATGCTTGATCTCCTTAGGTTCAATAGAATCAAGTGGGTCTTGTATTTGCGTTAGTGTTGGCAATTCCTCACTTGGAAATTCTTTATTCAAGAGATGCTCATAATATTCCTTCCACCTGTTGCTTATTGCCCCATTCGATGTCCACAGCTCCCTTTGTTCGTTTTTGATATACTTGGTGTTTTTCAAATCCAATGTAGATTTGTGTGGCGCTGTTTGGCAATCTATATATGGTATTTTCATTTGGAGCTTTTTCCAGTCCCTCGTAAAAGTCCTGAGAGGAGGATATAGCTTTTATCTGTGCGACAGCTTTGCGCGTATTGTTGCGCGTAAAATTGAGGCTCACAATGCATGAAAAAAAATTCAATCTAATATACAAATTAATTAACCATCACGCCATTTCTCCACAGGGGTAGGCAGAGATGATTGAACGCCAAACTCTTCTATCCTGGCATACCACTTTTGCTTCGGCCAAATTCATACATCTTCTCATACAAGTTTTAAGGTTGTTGGAGCTTTTTTATGTATATTAAAGAGCTAAAAAATATCCGCTTTATATATCTACGATTATATAGGCTTACAACAATATCCATAAAATTAAATATTTATGGTCGTTATGGTAATTTATTTTTTACTTTTACAGCTTCCGATCATCTCACACAGTACCATAACAAACTCAATGGCATACGGAACATAGTTTTGACGTACGAAATACTGGTAAACAAGAGGCGTATTACCGCTTCCTGTCTTATGTTATAATTATCTGCATATCATATCCTTATCATATCTTTTCCCACGTATCATAATTAGAAGATGTTATGGCTCGGATGAATAAAGAAAAAGAAGTTATTAAAACAATAAAAATCCGAAAACTTCAATATTTAGGACATGCGATGAGACATCCAGAGAAATACGAGATCTTGCATCTCATAATGCAGGAAAGATTGCCGGAAGTAGGGGGAAGAAGGAGGACTTCATGTCTTAAAAACTTGAGAGTGGTTTGGTGGTTTGGCCAATCTACTGTGGAGCTGTTTTGGGCCGCAGTAAACAAAGTCCGCATAGCCAACATGATAGCCAACGTCCGGTAAACGGACAGGGCACGAGAAGAGGAAGATGTTATTGGCTTCCCATACTGTGGGTTTTGGGTTCGATTCTCGGTGAGGTCACAATACCTACATATAATAGATTTATCAAGCTTGGGTCCTTTTGTGATGTAGCAACTACAGCAATTGGGCTTATTGGTGTGTTGAAGTGTTTAAAGAAAAGAAAATAACTTCTTCATAAAATACTTAACTCAGTTAATTATTCTACCCACGCATGCAGAGTATATAAGCTATTATTAAATATATACGCATATCATATCAGATACATAAGCGGTATTACGTATTTTAACGATGTGAATTAACACCATTACGTATTTTAATAGTGAGTAATTATTCAATTGGCTGTCTTTCATACAAGTTACCCAAACATATTTGTGTCTCTTAATTAGTTCCGCGCGAAATTAACGCAATTATATATTCCACGAGCTCAGTCATAATTAATAAAACGGCGGAACGGAGAGGAGATGTTCAAATTCCAGATTAGGCAAGGGATGGAGTATGATGTGTGGGTAGGGGGCGGGGTGGGTAGGCTCATCCGCCTCAGAGAGGCTGCCAACCCTCTCCTAAGCGCGCATGTCGTAAATGAATTTGTTTAACGAACAAACGTAAATGCGATGCCAATGCGTGAGGGAAATTGCACTGCGGCAGTTCAATTCACTTTAATTGATGGTTGAAAATGCAATTAACTTTTTAAAACGTATATCATTTTTATTAAATCTGCACATTAAATAATAATTGAAAGCGTCCCTTTAAAAAGGATTTGTATAAAGGTACAGATACACTTGCCACTTAGTGGCATGCTCATAAATCAACCGGCGGTTGTATGGCTAGTGGCATGCTCGTTACTAGCAATGTGCGTACACACATGCCACTAATAAGCAAGGCCTAGAGAAGGTCGATACTGCGCATGCTCACATGCCACTAAATAAGCATGTGTATCTGAGGCTTAATACAAGTCAAAAAGTGATTTTATTGTTTTAACGGTCTATATGTGAGGAATAAAAGCAAACGTAGCATTACCCAAAAAAATTTATTGCAGTCATCGAAGATAAAAATTTATAATGTACTAAATTCGAGGTTTTAAAGGAAACATAGCCTATAAATTTACAGGAAACATGATTATGGAAGGAATAGATTGATAAATAAAATATAGAATTCAGTTCATTTTAAATTAGTAATTCTCGGTGACTGCTTCAAAACATTTTTTTTTGGATATTGCTGCCTTTGCTTTAATACTTCGCATACAACAGTATGCACCATGTGCGATATTTTATTTTTCATGTGTTAAACTCAATATTGCCAAAATTCGACCTCAAATGTTGGCTTACGTAAAAAAGGGGTCTATATTTATCTCAATTTATTAATCTGATAGTATATGACGGACGCCAACAGTTCTACAATGTCTAAGGTTGCATCACTATGTGAAAAAATAAAAAAACGTAAAATTAAAATCTATAATTAGCAAGCGAATATTATAAAATAAAATTCTGGTTATTTATTAATTTACTAAGTTTTCTTCTGTCTCCTGTAATATATATTTTTTAATATAGGCCCTTGTTATAAGGACGTCTTCAATTATAAAGCGAAAATTTTATCTTTTTATGAGAATGCCATAAATTATAAAGCGAAAACAGCAAAAACTCTCGAATGGTGCCCTCTAGTCGTGATATTTACGCAGCCTGGATTCATAATGGAGTTCTGGTTCCAACTCAAATGTATTGGAAGTGAAATCTGGGATAGACAAAAAGGAATAAAAGTAGACCGATTGTGGTGGACACGCGGTCGCTCAGGCGCCTGTGTAGAAAATCAGTGTTCAGTAGAGTGAGAAATGAACAATTTAGAAGTGAATGTAATGCTGGCTACGGCGTGGGACTATGAGTTAGTAAAAAAATATGAGGCGAGTGTTGATCGTAGCAAGAACGTAGGACGTCCGCAAGAGATCAGATAAACCAAATACCAGATGATGGCTAGCTATGTCAAGAGATTTAACAATCGGAGAACTAATGGTATGGTACATTAGAGGAGTGTGGCGTTCTATACTATCTGCCTACCCCTTCGGAGAAACGGTGTGACGGTGAGTTAATTAGCTAGATATTTATTCTAAAATTTCTAGAACAATGCGACAATTTCCAGCAAGGAACGTCGCCTCCATCATGAAGCTTTGAAATATTTCACTAAGTTATAATAAATGACACGCCATTTAATATATATTTAAAAAAAAAAAAAAATTGAAAAGAAAATGTCGATATCTACAGAAAAATAATATAATTAATTCGACTGCTTATGGTTTTAATTAAAAAACGGATTAAATTATCACGGCTTGATTTGTTTGAGTTTTTTTAAGTTATCTTCTTTTGGTGCATTTAGGATTAAAAATTTACTGTAATGGAAGTTGCGTACGCGCAGTGTGCCCATTGTAGCCAAAATGTGTGTAGCGGGAGGAAACGTGTAGCGGGAATGCGACACCATAAAATGCACGCGTGTCTATAAAACTATCAAAAAACTTTTCATTTGAAATTAGTGTTCCAGTAATATAAATTGTTTTCGACGTAGTTGAATCGAGTACCAATCACAAAGATTCTCAATTCAAAATCTGACGAATGATTGCTTATTGAATTGAAAATTAGCGCTTTTTATTGAATTACGATTTTAGGCGTGTAATTGGATTTCATGTTTTTATATATTTTCGACGTTTTTTGCAAAAACGACGTAATTGTCAGATATTCGTTTTCAAAACAAAACACACATTCACTCATTCAACATTCAGTGTGGCTGTCAAAGTTGTATAGTTTTGGAGTTTGGAAACTTTTGCATACGGATCCTTTTTAGGCCAAAAATCGAAAAAAAGGCTCTTAGCTTTTTCTGAAAATGCGTATTTCTTGATTCATCGGATCATATGTCTTTAAATCGACGTCTCACGACGGCGACGATTGGAAGACATTTATCTCTTATTTTATGTATTACAAACCAATAGTTACATTTGTATCAATTCAAAAACAAATATTAATAACTTAACTACGTTTAAGTTTAATTAACTTTATAGAATCCGAAACGTTGGCCAGATAGATCGGATATACGCGGCACATACCTCAGAAAACTACACGGAGAAGATAAGTGAACATATAGTTTTGAGCTTTCTGGTGTAACACTTCAAGATCTTTACACGTTTGTTGGCGAAGATATTATTGGGTTATTAAAACTAACTATGATGTTTTTACGTGAGACTTCTTTACGTTGTGTGCGCGCAATGGCGGAATATGTACATATATTATGTATATAACTATCAATTTTATAGAAAAAAAAAATTAAGAACGTTATTCCTTAATATATAATTATCTCCTTACATTTGTAACATTTATAACTAAAATAGCAAACATTACATAAAATAGTATTGTTTTCAATGACTTTACTATTTTTAAAGCTCTGGCAATTTTTTATTTTAAAAAAGCCTTAATACTTTCACATATTTTTACTGCACTACAACATAATTTATTTTTCACAAATGTTTATTTAAATTTATCAAAATGATATTAACTGACATGATGGAGTCAATGCCTAAATTGTGTCCCTAAATAATACAATTAAGAATAATAAATTAAACACGAGATGATTTTTAGATTGAGGTGAGATTGAGTTTTAAACAATCTTTATTAGATTACATAATAATTCAACACAACACAATTTCTTAAGATTTATAAATTATTAGTTTTGCATTTCTTCAGGTCGAATTAATTATGACTTTTTAACTAGTGTACCAACTTAACTTGGCGAAGATCTCGTATAAGAGAACTGTTAATGATTTAATTTGTCTGTTTATAATTATTCATGGTATGTTGGACTCCCCTGATTTATTACAAATGCCTGGGCGGTTTCGCGACATATTTTATGTATTCGCGAGCTATTTTATGTAGGTACCTAGTGCACTAACTGTATTATGAATTCACTTTTAGATAGTTTGTACCGATTAGGTAATCAATATAGTTCTGTTGATATATTTAATGCTCGAACTTTATACCTATTATTTGCTGTATTTATCTTGTTGAAATTCTTTCATTTTTGGGGGTTTGGAGATGCTTTGGAGCAGTTTCATTTAGGTCACCACCGTCATGCGACGGAAAAGCTGCAAAGGTGTAGAGTATTTGATGATTTATTATTTCGATAAAACAAGTACAAAATATACATGAACATGATTAGAAACACAATGATAGATACTCTAAGGGCCATAGCCGCCGGATGTCTACGAAGGACGTCTAGGGCGTGTGCCTCTTTTTATATGATTTACGAACAAAGGAGTCTTCTGTGTGAGCGTGAAGAAATCGTCCAAAATACTGCCGTCCGCGCGTGTCTAGCGCGTGCCCCGATTTGCTTATGTGGCATTCCTTGCCGCTGTGTGTGTGTGTGGCCTAGATTGATGGTTTTCTGCATTTCGGTATGAATTCCACACTTTTTTTGCAATAAATAAATAAATAACAAATATAAATTTGGAGTTATTATTAACAGCTTAATTCTAGTTGTAAGTATATAATTGTGAATAGTTTTTCTTTACCCAATTGATCGCGTAACATCCCTATCCCGACCTCTAATGGAAAGTGGTCGCGGTAGGTGAATATAAACAGCCGCGTCGGAAATAGAAGAAAATATGGTGGTTTTTCCCGGTTAATTCGCATCCAGGCTGCTATCCCGGATAATCAATGGTTTGTTGTATTCGTTTCACGTACCTACCTCTACGTTTTTCCATTTAGATATCCACAAATTAATGGCGAGTAAACAAAACATTATTTGAGCCCCGATATTATTTAATGTTTTTTCCCTTGGTATGAGGTATGAGGGGTATAAAAGCAAAGGCAGCAATATCAAAAGAATTTAAAAAAAAAATTTGAATGCAGCCACCGAGGATCACTTATTTAGAATGTACTGAATTCAATATTTTGTAGGAAATATATAGTTCTATCCCTTCAAAAATCATGTTTCCAAATCACAATTAAAAACAAAGGCAGCAATATTCACTTCATGTTATTAATTGCAGTTTAATGGACTAAATTTTTACTTTGGTTTTGTTCCCCACGAATTATATATATTTATTTATTTTAAAATATCCTAATTATTGTACATTTCCCTTTTAAATATGTTTTGATTGTATCTTTTATATTTCTTTTTGTTGGTGTATTTTATCTTCTAATCTTATACCACTTGATACTTTGTAGATACATAATAACTACCTTATGAAAATAAATACTACTGACGAATTCGAAAAAATATTATAATTGTGTTCTATAACGCCACTCTGAGAAAGGCGTAGCCTAGTAGAGTGGCATAATCCACAAATTAAACAAAACAAAAAAATGTGTAATTTATCTTATGTTTTATTGTTAAATTAGTATTAAGTACCTTTATTTGTAAACAAGGATTTTTTTTTAAATAAATAAAAAAATAAAAAAATTATCTGGTATATTGGTTTAATTATCTCTATTTTAATCTAATATTAAATTGTTAAGGGTTGTCTAATTGTTACTATTTGCTTGTGTACTAAAAATTGTTCATATATATTGTTTATTTTATATTGTTTTCTATTGTTTTATATAGTTAAATTTATATTTTTATATTTTACATTGTTCATTTATCTTAAATATGTTAAATTTATATTATTATTTTATTTTATTTTTACTGTAAAACGTGTTTTATGTTAGGTGTATAAAAATCCTTTTAAATTTCCTGTACTGTAAAAGCCCACTAGAGCGTTAATTAATAAATAATAATAAATGTGTTGTGTGACAAAATTGCCGTTTCATATTAATGGGGGATTCGCAGTATCCAATTATGTAAATAGCAAAATCAGAAATATCAATATCAGACTCTGCAATATCCAAATTTAAAGGGTAATACTTATTTATCAAGGATATATATCAAGGTCATTATATTATTGTCAACTGCATTTTTACATATACCCAACTGCCGAAAACAGGTCTTAATTTATTTATTTGCTGATCAACCTTAATTTTTTTTACTTTCGCTATTGCTTTTGTATTTAATAATGCATATATATATATTTATTTTCACTGTGCATATTTAATATTTATATCCACAATAATTTATTAATTTTATAGTAAATGTTCAAGTTTTTTATTTGTAACATTGTGGAAATTCATTTTTAATATTAAAAAAAAAAAAAAATGAGTGTAAACAACACTGTTTTATTCCACTATATTTATTTTGAATTGTTAGAACGTTTTCGGGATTTCTCCCATTGTCAATAACAACACGTTTACAACTGTTGTTATTGACAATGGGAGTTGACAATAGTATATTGACAATAGTTGTAAACGTGTTGCTATTGACAATGGGAGAAATCCCGAAAACGTTCTAACAATTCAAAATAAATATAGTGGAATAAAACAGTGTTGTTTACCCTCATTTTTTTTTTTAAATATTAATTTTATAGTTATATACTGTTTTGTTTTTTATTTATAGTATTTTGTTCTCACTATATTGTAAGCTGCTCATCTTGGCACAGGTATGTTTAATATCTTAGTGAGTGACTTTTTTTAACCAAAATTCTCATTTCTATTGTTTCAAATTTGATATTCTACCACCATATTCCTCTTGCTTTAAGTTCATGTGGAAAATGTATTCCATGTATAGTATTATCCTTAAAACTTATAGAATATTGAAAACGTAATAATTGATATAGGGGGGCACGGCGTCGGCGGAACCGTCTGATCGGACCCATGGCTCGAGTCAGACTCTTTGAAACAGGTTTCGCGCCTTCTCCACGCGTCGAGGTCCTTTCTCATTTGTATGGTTTCCAATTTTAAAAAAACGGTTAAAAATTCGAAAAAATTTTACTGTCGCCACAAGTCTGCCTGCAAAGTTTCAGCTCGATTGGATCACGGAAAAAGGGTTAAAAATCGATCCAAATTTTTTTCTGCAGTCAAGCAGACGCTACGCTACGCTATAAATAAGAAAATATAAGTAAAACTGAGGTGGCAATTGTTATTCAAAACTTATTTCCAATAATACGTAGGTTTCATAGATTCCAGAGAAAATTCCTGAATTCTAGATTTTTTGTATTTATTTCAGAAACACCCTAGTAGGATATTGCTGCCTTTATTAATATATATAGAGTTGTGCATACAGAATATTCGTTACATTACTATTATAGAATTTTCTGGTTTTTGTGGCAACGATGGAGCTTTAGCGAACATTTAATATTTAATATTTGCAGTGCACTTTTAATAATTAATATTTGAAATTGCCGAGGCATCTGGTATCCGAAATAAATTGCCGCGGTATAGAGTGTAATCTATGTGTTAGCTTTTATGGGTAAAACGCTCATCGTAGCATTCTAAAATATTCTAAGCAATAATAATAAAATTGAAATGTTTAATTTAATACTGTTCTGCGAAAAACATAACCACGGGCCTGATTTTCTGAAATATTTCTTACCGCTCCTGTTATCTTAAATAATAGCTTTTTCCGTATCATCGATTCAATGGCGTAACGGCTGGTATTAGAGTCCATGTTAGCTAGGGGCTTAAAAGATATTACCTCCGAAATTCATTAAAGAGAACGATGCTTCTTCTTCTTCATACTTTCTTTTTCTCTTTGACTTGTTCCGCTCGTATTAAAGCGCCAGTACATTGTTCTGAATGGTCTTCTAACTGGCTAATTCGCACGTCTTTAATTTCCTTTTGAATCCTGGTTTCTGGGAGGTCTTCTTCAATGACTTCTGTCAGAATGTAATCATAATTTTCTAAATGTGGAGACCTGTAATTGGCCATCTATATTGTATCAATGTTTTCTATGCTTTTTTTTTGTGCTGTTGGTCTTCCGTTAACATTAAATAAATAAATAAATAAATAAATAACGCAATTTGGATAATATGGTTGGACTAGTTTCTCTCTTTTTTCCTGTGATCGGTGCTACCTAAGAATTTCCTCTGATGTAAGAATGAGAAGGCTCATTCCAAAGTATTCCTAAGTTATCTTCTTTTGGCGAGTTTCAATTTCCATTGTAACGGAAGATGCGTAACGTGTAGCGGGAAACAGCATGTAGCGAAAATGCGAGACCACGAAATGCATTTAAAATTAGTGTTCCAGTAATATCTAAATATAATAATTTTGTTCGAATTCACGGTTAATAAACGAAATTACATGGCAAGAAAAAGACTCGAACCTTGGATGCGCGGACGGAAAGGCGGCAACTAAATGACATAGCCACCACCGCTTCTCCACAGCCCGTCAACTTTAACCATACTACACATTGTAAGAGCAGAGCTTATCTAAGATTCGAACCATTAATTTACGCCTCCTCCGTGATTTGATTCGTCTCATAATATGTCTGCGATGCCGTGGCGATAAATGTCTTCGAATCATTAAGAGACGCCGATTCAAAGACATTTTTCTCTTATTTTAGCTATCACTAACGAATAAACATCGTATTAATGTATTTATATACATTTTTAACATACATATTTAAATATCAATTCTCATATCAAATATCAATCACGCCAAAGAAGTATAACTTCTACCGCACGTACATGGGTACAAGCTCCTCTATTTTTTATTCTTTGGCCTTCTACAATTTCCATTACTCGGTACCTATATGGCCGTCTTGTGAGCCTAAGAGTGAGCGATATACTTGCCATGAAGCTTCTATTTTATGAGTGATGTTATATTTAATGCAAATTTAATTTTTAAATCACAATAAGAAATTGGATTTTCACAGTATTGCGGCGGTAGGATCCAAATGAAGCATTTTAAATTAATCATACATTAATTTATTTTATTCACTGGACACAATCTAAACCTGGAGTATTTCACACGAAAGTACTCTCAATCGCTTATCTATTAACTCCCGTTCACAATTCACTTTGTCAATTCGTGCTGTCAATCAATACCCTCTATCGCAATGTCATCACCGCTTTTATACGGAATTTTAGTTCTCGAATGTTCTGGTATAGTCTCGTGCGTTTTATATATTTCTAGTTATTTCCAAATCGTTCCAGACTCATGTACAGTTGCGTAGTTACTTGATTATGTAAAGTACTTCTCCATCTCAAAACAAAATTATAACATTTTGAAAAAAATTTCCCGTGTATATATTACGACTCCATGTACCTAATTAACAAAATGGGAAGGTCTCCTGATTATTGTGTTTCTATATTACTATAATATCTGTATCTGTATTACTGCAGAAAGCACACTAGTTTATATAACATAAGTTTGAATAATATAGAATAGAAAATACCAATTTATTCATAAATTATTTAATAGGGTCTTAAAGAAAACCTTTCTATTTGTTAACGTCGCTGGCGGGGCATGAACGGAGGGAATACAGCTTTAAATCACTTTAAGAACTGTGTTTTTTATCTGCAGATGCGTATGGAAAAATAAAAAATAAAAATAATAATAAAAAAGGAAAAAATACGACAATCACGACTAATTTGTAACGGATTAAAATAATACAACAGACCAAACAATTGACTACTAACAATTTCAAAATAGAAGTGACAAAAAATGCTTAAACTCCCCCAAATACAACACACGATTTTGTGTCCTTATGATATTATTATTTTATGTTTATATTAATCTATGTAAAATGTTATCCATAGACTTTCCAGATCCATGGTAACATTTTACTCATATATTAAATTAAAAAAAGTTTCAGAATATTTTGAGTTTGTTCAAATCTTTTGAACAAACTCAAAATATTCTGAATATTCTCTTTTTGTTCAACAAGATTTGAACAAACTCAAAATATTCTGAATTATAAATACTGGTAAAAAGGAATTTAACAAAAATTGGAAATAATATTTCCTGGCGTATCCTAGTGTAATGCAAGTATTCGGATGAATTTCATTACACACAATAAAGTATATTGCTCTCAAAATTCCGTAAAAAATCAATGTAGATTTTCTCATTAGCGACATCTGTGGGGATTTAGGGGAATGAAAATGGCTTTGTACAGGCCGCATGGAAAAAGGCGCTTACAACTCATATATGAAAGCTTTCCACGCAATTTGAACATATATACAACTTCCAAAAAATGAATAAGCATGGTATATTCTATCATGGGTGGAAATGGCGAATGTTACAATTGTGTAAAGTGATCACTTAAGCCAACCATAAAAAGACAGGTCATAAGTCCTGTGTACACCCAAATGACTTCTATACCTACTTTCCCATAATTAATACAGTTTCGTCTCTGTGAGATATCTATAATATACACTAAAAAAAGTTTCATCTTCGCACGATTCCGTTCTTCACACAACTCTCGTCTAATCCATATTCACACATCGTCTCATGAACGCCCATCGTTGTCACAATATATTGCATAACAAATGAGACTACAGCCCTTTGCGCGACATCTGTAGCAATGCCAAATAACATGTACAGTTTGAATAGCAAAAGGCGCCGAAAGGAAAATAAGGTATACCTCCGTCCAGAAGGGCTGCAGAGATTGGGTGTATTTTTGTCACGTCGGCCTGAATTTAATAAGTGAACGCATGCAAACGAAATGGACTAGAATATTTTCACTTCCTCACACTCTCGGGGTTAATAAAAACCCTCTCTACCTTCTCTTGTGACGGTATTAATAAGAGGGTTGTTGCAAATTTTCTAAATCACAGTTTTTCGCAACCTCGGTTTTAACAGAAAGTTTTCATATTGCACACCGTCAAATAGTTTGATAATCTTTTGCAGTTTTTTTTTTGATCATTAAATTAGATGAGAAACATTAACTTTGTTCCTTAACTTAAGTTAAACAATATTGCTATATTTCACCACTTAAGTTTCAAGAGTAACATAATTTCTTATTGACAGATGAAGTATCAAATGTATTAAGTAGATCTAACGAGATTAATGTTTTTTACCTAATTTAATGAAATCCATCAAAAATATACTTTTTTGTAGTATAATTATCATCTTGGCCCGCTTATTCTGAAAGATCGGAGGCCTGTAAACACTACAAGGTGTAACCACATTCCCGTGTCTTGCGCCGCTAAGGCTCTGGCGAATTTGACATACTGTTTAGTGAAACATGTCGGTGTAATTAAAAAAAAATATGAGTATATACATACAAATAATACAATCAATTGAAAAAATAAAAACATTATCTTTGTTATCTCTACGTGAGTCTAAAAATATTTTACTTCTTAAATTTTGAGAGTAACAGAACTTTAATTAACTTCGAGTGCTTCATTTTTCTCCCATACCCACGTCCCGTGACAATAATATGGAACAGAATAAACATTTATTTGAAAAGAAATACAAATAAATAAATATAAAAGTAGGCAAAACACAAATTCAAAACTGTCAGTTAGCATAATTTGAGTGTAATCAAAAAAATGTGATTATTTTGGACTCTAACCTTTTAGAATGTAATTGTAATAAAAGTGTAGCTGGAAGAACTTAAAATAACAATTCGTTTAAAATAAATAAATATAAAAAAGAAATAAAAGACTGCGAATGATTTTAATTAAACTCGCCAACAACTAGCAGTTTCAAAAATACTTTTATGGAGAAAGTCGCGCGTTGACCACAGCGTTCCAGCGTGAATAGGGAATATAAAAGGGCTCTTCTCCTAATTTGGAACCAAATTGTGGCCGTAAAGAGGTTCCTTGCCGCAGAAAATGAAGGTTTTTATTGCTGGGGTAATAGTAAACACGTGTGTCTTCCATATTTTATAGGGCAATTAACATGCACGATGAGGCTTCTGCTACGGTTGATAAAAAATATTTTTAAATGAGAAAAGAAGATGTCTCAGAAAATTCCCAGCTCACCTGAAATAAATGTTGTCAATAAAATATTTATTACCTTTGAAATTAACACCACACAGGATACAATTGGGGAGGGATTAGTCGGAAATAACTTCGACCAATATCTATAATTATTATTGTTTTCATTAAATTGTGTAACTATATTTCATACTTCTATTTTGAATTCTTTTTGTATTAAAGGTAAGAAAAGATTTTTTAAAGGATTTTTTTATTAAATTATTTTAATTTTATTGATTTATAGAATATCGAGAGTAAAAAGCCAAAAGGGTGTTAGTTTGTATATTTTTTAATCCAAAACACATATTGAAATCGTTTAATAATAAAATAAATATCGACAAAGTAAGATTGACAAGATATTATTTTGCTCACCTATAAAGTTCGAAATAATAAATAAATAATAATAAATAGTCCAAAATAACTTTAAAATACTAAAGTGCAATACCAGACAATATCATTAATAATCTTTCTACAGAAATCAAAAACAGTTAAAGACATACAACTATAAAAAAAGAAATTAAATGAACATTTCAAGAAACAATAATATTTAGGTATTATAATATACATTAATTTTAGATATGTAACCTATTAAAAGTTAAATTGTTAAGTCCCTCTCCAAGCACAAGAGCTTGCCTCTATTTTGAAAATGTACAGCAAAAAAGCCAAAACGTAAAAAAAATTAAAAATTAACTTAATATTCAATTAAATAAATAAATAAAAATATTCAATCACTAACGCCCTTTTGGCTTTCTGCCATCGACAAATATATCGTTACTGTTTTCATTCCGCTATTGGATACAATGGATGATTCTGACATCTTTACCACAGACCTCGATCTAATTAAGGAGATAGTGAGCATCTTTACACACACAACACTAAAAACAACAAAGTAAATCACTGATAAATGAAACAAATTAAATAAATGTATAAGTATATAATTCTGTACTCACTCTATATGCTTGAATAAATAAGTAAAAAATAATTGAAAATACTAACCCATAAAAACCATGTTTTTATTATATATTTATATTATATCTGTACATATATATATATATATATATATATATATGTACAGATCCACAAATTCATTTAACACAAACTATCACCACATTGACATTTTCAACGCAACAATAAGAAACATAAAACAAACAATATCTACACTACCGCACCCAAACTAATTTGCACATTATATCTTCCCTTCTACTCCCCTCCCACATTCCCCTCCACCCTCTCCACTCGCTTATATGATGTTAAAGTAAATTTTTAAATTCAGTGGAAAATTTTTAAGATTATTTTGCTGTTAATTTTTCCCTAACAAAATAAATAAATAAACACACAAATACACACACTCACACAAACTCATTATTGGACATGTTTTTTCTTATTTTTTTATCGATTGTATATATGTGTTTTCTTGTAATTGGCCCAAAACTCTGTATATCAATTATTGTTTTTTTTCAAGATTGATTAATTATATGGCTGTAAGAAAACCAATAAAAGAAAATAAAAATAATAAAAAATCCCTTTCTCATTGAAACAGGTTTCGCGCATACTCCACGCGTCGGGCTCGAAAATTAAACAATATATAAATCATTAAAATTTCGAAAAATCCAAAATAATACTATAATTACTCAATTTTTTAAACAAAAATTTTTAAGATTATTTTTATTGTCTGCCTGCAAAGTTTCAGCTTGTTTGGATTACGCAAAAAGGGCTTAAAATCTATCCAAAAAAATTTCGGCAGACAAGCAGACGCTACGAGTTAAAAGAAAGGGAGTAAAAAGCATGTTTACGAGAAAAAATAATGCATAAGATAATATTTCGGATGAAACCGTAAGGCTTTTGAACGTTGAAAAAAAGATGACCCCTGACACCAGAAAACAGGATGATAGATTGGACGACCTTCAGAGACTCTAAAAACATCGAATCGGTTCGTCCACTGAATGTGAATTTCACCAATAGAGTTTTTGCTGCTCGTTTTTCGTTATCGCGGCCTTATGAGACGCATATCCAATACTACTAGGGATAGCAAATTCTCAGAAATCTTGCTGGACACAGAAACCCAATAACCAAACAATCCTTGTACAAAAAATATTTGTGAAGATGAAAAACTTCAAAGCATTACAAAGGAACATCAAAGTTTATCAATTGAACCAAAATCTTAAAGCTGTTTCAAAAATCTTCCTATTAAATATGTTTATTTTTGATAACGCATAAATATTTTTTATTACCAAATTAATTATTTATTTTGTTTACGTTTAAACTTATTTATGAGATGGAGCTATTTAAATGGGAAAATAGATGGAAGTTTTTTTGTAAATAGTTTTTGTGTTTAAATTTAATTTTAATTAATATTATCATTGAGTTCTGCAAAACTAAAATAGCAGTGGGCTGGACTATGGCTCGACAGGAGGATACTAGATGGGCACCCAGAATCCTACAGAATAAGTCTTGGACAAAAAATAGAAGCGTCGAAAGACCTCCTAAAAGGTGGTATGATGACATAGTCCAGCGAGCAGGAAGAACCTGGATGCGAAGGGGGAGAAATAGAGATGAGTGGAAGAAAATGGAAGAGGCCTACATCCAACAGTGGAGGGAAAAAGGCTAAGGAAGAAGAAGAAGAAGAAGATTAAGTTCTGCAAGTTAAGAATAATTTTATAAGTAAGAGTTGTACCTTGCTAGGTCATCTGTTAATCTTTTTTTGTCAATGTCAAAATAAAAATATAAAAAGTCTGTTAAATAAGTCTGTAAAATTATTATTGTCTAATCCGTGTCATAGGAGACATACTATATTTTTTTTTCTTTTCTTATCATGTATTATGTCTTCTTATTGGATGACCAGCAAATAAATAAATGAAAAAAAATAATTTCATTTAGTAATAAAATTAATAAATAATTGTCAAAAAAACATATTTTACCTAATATTTACTAATTTGAATCAAAAATATTTATATTTTTTGTTTAACCTTACGCTAGCGACAAAAACCACTTGGCTTGTACAATTTAGGCGCCATGGTCTAATCCTATTTTTATGGGTTATTCGGGTTTTTGGCAAACAAGTTAAATGATGAAAACCTTAGATCCACAGGACACATACATACACACGTACATTCATCTCACTACACGATCATACATACATTTACATACAAACATATTTATATTCATAAAAGTTTGGCTCAAAAATTATTGATAATAATGTTGAGTTAAATTTAGATGGAAAGGAATTTTCTGCGAAAATGTCTAGGTTGTTCACAGAATTAACTTTTTTTTTTGTTTTTACAGTCTCGTGACAACGTTCTGGTTTGTGTCTTCTGGGGTATTAAGCCGTGTTTTTACGACCTTTCTGGCCTACGTTTCGAATTCCATTGCAGGGTCCAACATCAGGGCTAATGTGTAATGTCAATACATCAGCCCTGATGATGGACGAAAGGTCGTTAAAAAACGGCATAGTACCCCAGTAGACACAGACCAGAAGAATCTGAGTGGCCGTGAAAACCTAAGAACATTCATGGCAATGTATATATACAATTCATTTTTTTATATAATAACACGCCTTTATATTCTTGAAATGGAATAATGTTTTGATATATAACCAGTATCGTAAGAATCAACAACTTTAAAAAATATTTGTTAAAGTATTCAAATTATTTTTGTAAAGCTTAAGCTGCTAAATTATTTATTTATTTTTTTACGATTTAACAGGCCAAGAGGCCCAATTACAGAAGCGAAATACATCACAATTTAAAGACATAAAGAAAATAATTCTTAGTTGAGGAATCTGAATCACTTTTTTAAATTTTAAGGGCTTAAACAGAACACTATTCATTTTTAATGTTATTCTTGTCAATATATAGGTATTATAGATGTCTCACAGAGACGAAATTATATTTTTATGGGAAAGTAGGTATGGAAATCTTTGGATTTTCATAGGGCTTACGACCTATCGTACGGCTGGCTTAGGTGATCACTTTAAACAATGAAACTTTCACCATTTCCACCCATGATAGAATACCATGTATATCAAGTTTTTGGAAGTTGTATATATGTATTTCAATTTAACAACATGTTCCGTATATGTGTTGTAATAATCTTTCGCGCGACCGCCATCCAAAGCTTTTTTATTCCCCTTAAATGACCACAGATCTATTTTTATGATTTGAAATTTTTTTAGCAATATCCTTTATGTGTGTAATGAGATTCTTCCGAATTATTAGCATTACACTAGAATACCCCTGAAATATCATTTCAATATGATTGAAAGATTTGGCAGATACTTCGTGGTGCAACATTATAATTTAAAATATGTTTTACTTTACTTTGTAATACTATAGTTGTAATTTAATAGCTCATATTGTGTGTGTGTATTACAAAGTAAAGTAAAACATATTTTAAATTATCATTTCAATTTTCCATATTTCAACTCCTTATTAGATCAGTATTTTTATTCATGAATGAAAATATTCCGTTATTCTTGTCGTTGTACCTGTCTGAGAAATTATTTTGTGACTGCCTTTTATAACAAGCCTTAACCAAGTCGAGAGTCTTTAAATGTAATAAATGGAATATTTTGTTTTAGGGAGGCGTAAAACATTTTAGTACAAATCGGTCGCAACCTTTTCAAGTGTCAGAAAACATGTTACATTTGAGAAGGACAAATTTTGGTTATTATATTTAAAAATTCTGCTAATGAATCGTGCAATTTACGGGGCGAGCGATCGTTTCGCCGTTTTCCAAATTGTATTTTCATTAGGGGTAGTGTATAATTAGTATTTGACGAGGTTGTTGTGCAGAGATTTTGATGAGTTGTGTATGCCTCCCTTACATTTAGGCAGAAATGGAAAATGGAAAATTTTACAAATAGTGTTAAACATCAAATAATTATTGGCGTGTTACAAAAATATTTTTAAGCACTGAAAAACTATAAACATTGAAAAAAGTTTTTTTTTTATTCTGCTCGTTTAAATTACTAAATTTGCGTCGTTGCTATCAAAAGTGGTCTATGTTGCAAAGTTATATATTTTCTTCAGGTATTTATGATCAATTCGTATGGTCTGTAGAGGTTGGACATGTATTAAAAAATATTAAGTCGATTTTTAATTGTGTGATAACCAAAATTGTCGAATTCCTATCGCATTGACGAAAATTCACAAATACAGAAAGAATTGTGAAAAATCAATTTCTTTATTTATTAAAAACTATAACATATTACTGAGAAAGAATGACCAATTACTCTGCAAAGATAAATTATTAATTAAAAAATATAGTATTATCTATCAGGGCACCCAAATAAACCGAAAAATTATAATACACGAAAAAAAAATTTTTTTAAAAAACCACGTTTATATTTTTTTTCCGAAAATTTATTTTTTACTTTTGGGTAAATTTAAATAAAAGCGTGGTTTATTAAAAAAAATCATCTTTTTGGAAAAAATCATCAAAAAAATCAGCAATTTACTTCTTCAAAATTTTAATTTTACACAGCGTACAAAATCACTTCTGTAAGAAACTAGCGCAATCATTTGGTAAGCTCGTTAACTAATTTCCAACTCATTTTTTCTGAATGAAATTGTGAATTATTTAATATATTTCACTGCTTTTGGTCTCTTTTATATGACTTATCCTAATTATATCATACGTGCTGTGCGTGTTGTTTTCTAGTAGGTACATAAGACAAGGACAATCGTACGTGTCAGATGCATGAACCAAACTTGATAATCGCAGATCTGACGCAAATATCTGACGCGATTCATTCTCCGCACGGATTTCAAATCTCCCGGAAATAATATTATCAATTAAAAACATTGTTACAGCGCTGTAGGTTCCAAATGTACGGGACTAACGATGCGTGGGTTCCAATTAATTTCGTATTGTTTTGGTGCCACGTGCCCTCAGCCGAGACAATAAATCGCGAATCGTATGAAACGAATACAATAAATCGCGAATCGTATGAAATGAATACAATAAATCGCGAATCGTGCGAAATGAATACATCAGGTCGCGGAGCGCACTAATGAACCGCGCATAACGAGTCCGCCGATGAAGGCCGGATAGACGGATGAAAAGTCGACGTCATTAAGGATATTTTTTCACCACTCACTTTGAAAAGGAAGTGGAAGTTTTCCCTGAAAGGAAAGTTCTTAATTTGTTTCGAACAAAACAATTTTTAATCCCGCGAAGGTCCGGAGTTTATGAATGCGCTGGGCGGCGTGTCATTATTACTCATGAAGAGAACTTCTTTACCGACACCTATTATTGTCACGTGACGTGCTTCCATTCACGAAGACGAAACTGTGTCACAGAGGTTATTCAACCGTACCATATTTTTTTTAAACCAAATATTTGCATCCCGCCAAAATTGGCGATACTTTTTTACGCCGGTTCCTAAAGAATAAGTATTTACGTATTTACTTATTGATAGCCGACACAAAATATTTTAACATTTTCTCTGCCGGCAATTAATGGTACTATTTTAAACCCTGGCGATTGTGCGTAAAACTAAAGCAATACTGTCATTTGATGACAATATCACTCTAGCACAATATAATTAAATTATTATATATAATATTGATATCAAAATAAAGTGAGAAAAATGTATTTCGGTACTGGGAACTGAACGCGAGCCTCCTAGATGAGAGCCAGGTATCCTAGCCACTACACCATAACGGAGATGTCACCGGCCTCGGAAAAAATGTTTATAAAGCCAGAGTACCTAAAAAAATATATGGTGCGCCTATAATCTTTTTAATAGGTACAAATGATTTGCGTCTGGACTAAGTCTTATATATACTGTATTTTTGACGGGTCACGCACGCTCGATGGTAGCAGCATCGTTAATTTGCAGCCAGTTCGGGTTAACTGACTTGGGGTTCAAGCCCCATCTCCAGTCGTTTGTTTTGTTTTTTTAGCAGTGAATTTTAAAGAAATTACGGACGTTACACGAAGTTACGGACAGACAGACAGACAGACAGATGGACGGACAGATGGACAGACAATGAAATTTTTATAATTGGAATACCGTATCTGCTGCATAGTATCATTTCGCAAAACTACATACATAAAACTGTTTATATGGTAGAACAAGTTATTTCAGCAAATTTTGAAGACATTTTTTATACATACGAGTACATTCGTTATCAATTTTTCAACATCACTCATGCAGTATATAAATAAAAAAATGTTTTTAAAGTTTAAAACAAATTTTTAAATGCATATTCTTCAGTTTCTGCGGCTTTTGCTTTTGAGTGACGTGATTATTAATTTAGCGTGAGTGACTTCAATCGTGATTTTAATCGAAATAATAATGATTTTAATCGAAATAATGATCTAATTATGTCAAAAATTGTTTTATAATATGAGTTCATCTTCTATACGTAAATGTTGAATCTTTCAGATCTCCAGGTAGTCGGGAAATTAGTAAAAAAACAATTACAAGATTCCACCACAACAAACAAACAGACAAAGAGAGTTTAATAAAATCATGTAAAAATGATTTATATTTGGATAAGAGAGATGTCACTTTATTTAATTATAATATTTATGTCAATAAGTGATCGAACAGATCATTAATTGGGATCTTCCAAACAACGTGACTACTTACCTTATTATATGATTTGTTACTACCAGGTAACATATCATATAATAAGGTAAGCAAGATTCCAAGTCGGCTATATATATATATTTGTGGCAGAGTGTAGACGACAAATATTTCGTTCTTTAAACAGTTTTGTATTTTTTGTACTTGAATCTAATTATAATTATTATTTTTATTTTTTTTTTACTTTTACTGGTGCGAAATACATAAAAAACCCAGGCTTAAGTAAATCACATGGTTAAATTGTGACCTTATAGGGAATCGAACCCGAAACCGTATTAAAAATTATAATTTTTGATGTTTGATGTAGTATTGAATAAGTAATAAAAAAACAAAGTTAACTTGAAGATGCGGTATATGCTTAGAGTTTTGCGAAAGCATTTTTCCCAACAGAATTGAATACCTTAATTTCAAAATTAAAAATAAATGGGACGTGGAAAAGTATTTGAAAAGAATTTTAAAATTATGTTAATAGTTTTTGTCATCAATATTGTTTAAAATTAATACAGCCTCACTGTTCAGCAAGAAATAATTTCAAGTATACAGTATTCAGTAAGAAAATAATACAAATGATATTCTGCCGTGTACACACGAACTTTCGGATCAGTGTTTCATATCCCATTGGTAACGATTTTTTTCACCATCGGCCCTGACCCTTCGACCCTGCAATTAAATTTGAACCTTTGACCATCAAGAGAAAGCTGAAAGTTTGTTGCAAAATCGACAGCAGACTTCTTCTTACAAAGCTATTTTTTAATGAGACAGAATACTAAGTAAAAAGTACATACAACAATACAATACTTGTTTCTAATCCAACCCAATATCCAACAATTCAATATTTATAATATTACAAATATCTTTGGCTAACTATGTATACATTCAAAATGCGTACAATGCAAGCGGCGAACAAGCGAACAAAATAAAATTGGTAAAAATTATTGATTCAGAGCAAAACGAACATCGCAAATTTCATGAAGAATGTCTACAATTCCAAACTCATTGTCATTGTCTGTGTGGCCTGGGCAATGATTACATTTCCGTAGTAGAAAATATTTCATTAATATTGTGTCTGATAATTGTATATATTTTCTTATGTTTGTCATCTTTAGCGTTCTCAGAAATTGAGACGAGTCAAGACGAGTCGAGACGAGACGAAGTAGTCTATAACTACAGCTACAATAGAGCTCCATTCATTCCTTGACATCACTTGTATGGTCCAGTCAGTCTTGACCGCATATGCTCATCTTCTTGGTCATGTCTTGGTCTTCCCCTTGGCTTGTAGCCTGTTGGCTTGTTATCCATTAAATGCATGAGGGATTTGTGCCCATTGCGATATACGTCTGCTTTCACATACTTTCCATTATACGAGCGGCCCTCGTAGCCCAGTGGGTATGACACTGACTTCTCACATCGAGGGTTCCGGGTTCGTTTCAACAATTAATCAGATCAGGTCACAATTAATCTATGTTATACTCAAGCTTGGGTGTTATGTGATGTGTTTCGCTTCTGTGGTTGGGCCTCTTGGCCTGTTGAAGCGTAAATAAAATAAAATAGAAATATTTAAGCCTTCCTGCTTTCACTTTTTTCAGAGTATCTAGAGCTTTCGAGAGTTTCCAGGTTTGTTTCCTCCATTCTCCGATTAGGGTTACTCGTTTTGGGCCGTGAATCTTCAAATTTTATTGTTGTTTCTTTTATTGAAATCTTTATTTTCTTGCGCTTGCATTTAACATCATCACATTTTTCGCGGTTAAGACCGCGAGGAGAGAAAATTTGCGTTTTGTGGTTTTCACTTAATTTTAATTTATTTAAATTTAAATTTTAATTTTAATTGAAATTAAAATTAAAAATTTATTTTTAATTAATTTCAATTTCAATTTCAATTTCAATTTCAATTTCAATTTCAATTTCAATTTCAATTTCAATTTCAATTTCAATTTCAATTTCAATTTCAATTTCAATTTCAATTTCAATTTCAATTTCAATTTCAATTTCAATTTCAATTTCAATTTCAATTTCAATTTCAATTTCAATTTCAATTTCAATTTCAATTTCAATTTCAATTTCAATTTCAATTTCAATTTCAATTTCAATTTCAATTTCAATTTCAATTTCAATTTCAATTTCAATTTCAATTTTAATTTCAATTTCAATTTTAATTTTATGAAAGCTTTCTCCAATTCAATATCTCCTAGGCTGATACATCATTATATATATCATCACTTCAATATAATTTTGGCCAACTTAATATCCTTCGCCTTATCGGTCATGTATGCAGGGACGTTGTTTGTTTTTCAATCATTCTCTCGTAGTTTTTTACCCATTGAAGTCTTACTAATTTTATGAATTATGCTCCTAAACAGACTATTGAGCTCATCGTCGTAGCACCTGCGCCAAAGCTTATTATCTATAACCGTGCCTTTGAATAATTGTGCATACTGCCAGTGATGACGTATGGATTGGAGACTATGGCCCTTACAAAGAAAAGTGTAGAAAAGCTCAAATACACGCAACGATCCATGGAGAGATCCATGCTTGGAGTAAGCCTAAGAATTAGAAACGACGAAATTAGGCGCAGAACTAGAGTAGTGGATATCATGGATCGTCTATCGAAGCTAAAATGGCAATGGGCAGGACACGTTGCAAGACAAGATACTACAAGATGACCTACCAGAGTTCTGAAATGGAGACCTTGAGAAAATAAAAGAGGCATCGGAAGACCTCAAAAGAGATGGGCCGATGATATTGTCGCTGTGGGGGGAAAGAAATGGCTACAATTAACCAACAACAGGGAAGAATGGAAAAATAAGGAAGAAGCCTATATCCACCAGTGGAAAGACGAAGGCTGATGAAGAAGAAGAAGAAGCGTGTATAGAAGATATGCTTCAAAAATTTCTTTCCAAAGCGTTCAGTGTTTGCTCGTTCCTCTTAGTACCCAAATCTCAGATGCGTGCATAAGCACTGGTCTTTGTACACTATTATTTTAGTGTTTTTGCACAATGGTCTAGATTTAATCTGATTTTGAAGGCGGAAGAGCGCTTTATGAGGTCATTGTACACTAACATTTTAGTGGTTTTCGACAATATTCTAGATTAAATCTGATTTTGAAGGCGGAATGGCGCTTTGCTTTCACATTACGCTTCTGGATCTCTTCCGTGGTGTTATTCTAATATGATATCAGATATTTAAAGTACGTGAATTAAATATTTTTTACTTTTTCCTATTGCATAATATGATTGAAATGTAATACTTAATAATCTCAAATGCAGGATTAATAAAAGCATTATTTCTTTGATAAACTTGTGCAGATTGTGCAAACAGCATTTTTTCAGAGCATTTGTCTCGGAGCATTTTGCAGTCACGCCAGTTCTGAGATTTACGACGGCGATTTAGCGAGCAACTGAACAAGTTGCTAAGTACTTTGCTCCGCGGCGAAGTGGAAGCAGTATTTTTATGGCGAGATTATTACCGCCAGTTAAAGTAGTACAATTTCGCACAAACTTCTCAAGCATCAAAATATGTTTGAAATGTGCTTCGGTTGATAATTTTATTCTCTTCACTTCACACGTTTGCTTCATACATAACTAACTATCACGCCATTTCCCAGAGTGGTGGGCAGAGAGGATTGAACGCCGCAATCTTCTGTACTGGCACACCACTTATGCATCATCCAATTTCATACATTTCTTGCACGCTCTTGGATCGTGACGCTTTTAACAGAGCCGTCCTTGAATTTATTTGATCCGTTCACGCAAGGCATTTCGCGGATGCCCTCTGTTTCTGCTACCTTCAACACTCGCTGTATAATTTTTCACTTCTAATTCCTTTTTTCTCCACTCTACAGTTCAAAGATATTCACACAATCGATTCCAGGATTCACTTAAATACATCAGAGTTGACACGAGAACTCCATTATTTACCGCTAGACTTGCTTCCTTTGACAGATTTTGCGTAATTAACTCGTAGCATCTGGTTGTCTGCCGAAAAAACTTTGGATCGATTTTTATTTCTTTTCCCGTGATCCAATCGAGCTGAAACTTTGCAGGCAGACTCGTAGCGACGATAAATATCAATCTAACATATTTTCGTTTAAAAGATGTAATTATAGTATAATTTTGGATTTTTCGAAATTTTAAGTTTTTTCAAATTGGAAAGCATACAAATGAGAAAGGAGCTCGACGCGTGGAGAAGGCGCGAAACCTATTTCAACTAGTCTGACTTAAGTCATGTGTCTGACAAGACGGTTTCGCCGACGCCTTGCCCCCCTATACCAATTATTACGTTTTCAATATTCTGTAAGTTTTAAGGATAATATACATAGAATAGATTTTCCCCGTGAACTTAAAGCAAGAGGAATGTGTTGATAGAATATCAAATTGGAAACAATACAAATGAGAAAGGGAGTATAATAAAAAGTTAGTTTTTATGGATTAGTTTTTTAAATATGTTTTATGTTCGTTAAAATGAATGCAAGGGTTGACTTTGTTAAAACTTTTTTTTTATATCTACTCGATCAATCGACTTGAAATATTGCAGCTGTTCATAATACAAACGTGGGAAAACAACGCAACAAAAATATTCTATATACTAGCGAAACTTTCTCACGTTTCTTCTAGACGGATTATTTCCGGTAACTACAGCCCCCTTCTTTTTTCACATTCTTCAGGATTACTTTTGAAGTTAGTTGTTAAAATGAAATTTTAGTACACAGTGAAATGCGCGAGCATCCATGCGCACCAGAAGTTAACCGTCAAAAGGAATAAAATATGTTTATTTCATTTATATTGTTTATGGTTGTGCCAACGTCAAAAATTTATTCACTCGAAATAAGTGTTCCAGTGATATAAATAATGACGACCATCTTGAATCGAGTACCAATCATAAAGATGCTCAATTCTGATTAATACTCGATGATTGGGTGTTGAATTGAAAATTAAAACTGTTCATTGAATAAAGATTTTAGCTGTGTAATCGAAATGCCAAAAAGGGACTTCTCGAACAGATTTATGTATTTCATATTATTGTCGATGTTTGACTGCGTTCAGCTGCTTTTGACCGAATGTTATCAGTTTGGAAATGTCCGATTATAATTGCAATGCGATTCTTGGCATCAGCTTTTATGAAACTTCAGAAAGATTTAAAAATTAAATATTATGAATTTGTTAAATTTAAATTAAATTTATAACAACAACACCACGCGCGGTGTACATTATCTAATCATGCGTCAAGTGCTTTGTTGCGTTACTGTCTAGCGCGAAGCGGTCATATAACTTTGTCTCTTTCTCGCATAATCTCGACACTGATGTTCAAGCAAATACCAGCTCGAATGCATTTTTCACGTACGGAATATATTCCTGATGTTTCCATTTAATGTTCTTGCAGTCGCAAAATAATGGGGCTGAACTAGGTCAGCTCGCTGCACCGTAAATCGTCCAGACTCGCATTCAGACATCTATCATAGTTCATATTCATAAATTATAATGATCAAGTGTTTCAGCAGACTCATGCTTGCATGCCTTTTTTTCTTTCACCGCCTTGAAAACCCGTCTGTTATTTGAACGTAGTTATGCAGAAAGCAGCCAACCCACAAAATGCTAAAAATGAGTTATGTACGGGTTTGGACAGCTTCCTACGATATCTTTATATGCTGAAATCGTGCATGCTCTTTATGCTATAGTTTTTTGTAAATTCAAATTTTTCTAATCCACATCAAAATTGCACTTAGTGAGTTTTACCTCAAAAGGGACGATATTTGTTCAATCATTCTTAAAACATATTAATTTAATAACCACGACTAAGACAAACAAGACTTTTTTATACAAAATAAATTTTGAAATAAAAATGACAACTGACTAAACAAACATGCTTATACTTAAATTTAATATTAAAAATAAAAAAATATATGTGTAGAATAAATCCAAGCCACATAGTACCTATAAAATAACTAACATTCAATAATGTCACTCCTATTTTATAGAATACATCCAACCCACATAGAACAAAATGGGTCCTGTTTTTCGTACATTTTGACATCTTGCAGAAAGATACCAACCTGTAAAACGCGTCAAATCTTTGTGTAAATACAAGTTTTTTTTTCTTATAATTACATTTAAAAACCATAAAAAATATCTTTCCAATAAGTCCTACGCAAAAAAAATATTCAATAATGCATTAAATATCGACATATTAGGTTTTTGTAGATTAAAATATTTAGAAGCCATTTTCTCAGTTACATGTTTTTTGGGTTGGCTGCTTTCTGCATAATTACGTCCATTTAACCAAACAGTTAATCCAGATTATATTTTATCTGTGAGAAAAACCTCTTATACAGAAAAATACATTTTGTCACGGTATCGTGACTGAAGAATGCAAATGAAGCACTAGAAATTAATAAAACTCTTATTTATTACGCAAAGTTACTGGACACGAATTAAATCAGAGCACCTTTCTTAAATTCTCATTGAATTTCGTAATACACACTCGAAAATCTTTCACTGGTTTGTTTCGCTCTGATTACTATGGAACACTTGTGTTCTCACACTTCAGTAGGTACTTTCTTCACTACTCGTATATTTGTCGCATGTTCACACTCTGGCTACGCTCGCATGGTTCACTTATCTATGTCGTGCGGTTATGCAGCTGTCGGATGGTCTCTTTTTATAGGCTTTGTAGCATCGCGATGAATCCAGAAACTTCAAGAATTTTTTTGCAGCCACAATAAGAACGGTTCCGGTTTTTGCGTGTGTCAATAAAAGTAAAAGTGTGAGGTTCTTATAATTAATTACATTTATTCATCATCATCATCATTCTTGGCACTATAACCCTTGGTGGGTCTTGGCATCCTCAATAATTTTCCTCCGCTCATCTCGGTCTAGTGCCAGCTCTCTCCAGTTTCGAAGCTCTAAGACAGAGATATCTTTGAGAACGTTGTCACTCTATCTTAATTTTGGCCTTCCTAAGCTCTTTCGCTCTATTGGCCTTGAGTTCAGCAGGGACTTTGGTGCTTGATGCTCGGACATTCTCTCCACATGACCCAGCCACCGAAGTCTTCCCAGTTTTATAAATTTTGTGACGTTTAGCTCCTTAAAGAGAGTATAGAGCTCATTGTTGTAACGTCTGCGCCAAAGTCCATTTTCCTTTAAAAAACGTCCAGTGCTCGCTCATTCCTCTTAGTTAGTACCCACGTCTCAGTTGATTACGTGAGCATTGGCCTAATAAGCGTTTTGTACACTAATATCTTGGTGTTTCTGGACCTCCGCCTACAAAAGCAGATAAAATCCAGACTGTCTGGATTTTATCTGCTTTTGTAGGCGGAAAAAACAGCAATTTGCACTCACTATGCGCCTCTGGATCTCCTCTGTATTACAATTATTATAATTACATTAATTACTAATAATTAATTTAAAAAATTATAACTACAATCGTGTATAATTCTTTATTTGTGTGAAAATGAAGGAAACGCCTCATCCTTTTGATTTTATTTTGTGATCGCTCTTAGTACTGTGGCTGTTAAAATAATGTTTTCTCGTTTTAAGTCATTTATTAAAAAAGCGCTTTTCTTAAAACATAATATAATTTTCTACTTTTTCGTCTACATTAAATCTTATAATCAATTCTAATCCCACTTAGCTGAAATTAATATAACTATATTGAAATTCATTTCCACTCTTTCAATTTCATAAAAAAGTATATTCATACAAATTATTTGTATTTTTCTATTAACAATTTAATAATATTGATAATTTATTATAAAATACGATTAACTATAGAATTATATCTACTGATATATATAATTATATCAACCAATATTCGAATCCTGTAAACATCTAAAATCAAACGTAATTTTTAAAAAAATACGAACCGACAGTATTTTGTAAATGAATGATTATTTTGTTGTCATCCGAAATATGCGTCTGTTTCAAACTTCAGAGCGGGTCAAATATTGATAACAAGATTTATCTCTATCCCTGGCAGATAGACATTCCTAACAGACAGACAAGGGAAGCTTAATAAAATAAAAAAATACATTCGTAAAAAAAAGGAACCCATAAAAACCAAGTTTTTATTATACTCCCTTTCTCATTTACTAGTTGAAATATTTTTTTCGCTTAAATTATTAAATTTCCGAAAATCCAAAATTATACTGTAATTAGGTTTGGCGTCTACCAGACGCGTTAAAATATTTTCATACAACTTAATAGATCTTCTTGATCGTCGCCACGAGTCTGCTTGCAAAGTTTCAGCTCGATTGGATCACGGGAAAGGGGTTTAAAATGGTTCCAAAGTTTTTTAGTCAGACAAGAAGACAAGCAGACGCCACGAGTCACAATATAAAGGGAGTAAAAATATATAAATATATTAGGTATGAAATTGAATTTATTTGAATTTATCTTACTTGTTCGAATGATTTGAAATTATTCAATCTGATAAAAAACATTCCATAACTTAGATTTTCAACTGTCGACACAGTTATTATATTTGCATACATATCCATCGGAGATAATAACTTATATAATGATATTAAAATGTAGATAGGTAAACTTTAGTTCCAAATTGAATTGCAACAGGCAAAAGTTTTATCAGAACCTCGTCTAGAGAGTTTCCAACTAGATATTTCAGAACTTTGATCTTGATTCTCATCTAATTACTTCTAGAAATTATTTCTTCTTGATATAAGGGGAAATTTTCCGAACACATCTTTCGACAGCGTTGACTGGGGGAGGGTTCTATATGGCAGCACGTCATAGCATAAATATTTATGTGCCACTATCAAAGTTAGTAGTTTATTTAAAGTTTTAATGGTAAATCAATAATAGGCAATGGAAATATGTCAACATTTGGAAGGATAAAAATAAAAAATACCACTAAACCAATAAACGAAATTTAAGAAAACGTTTTTGTAACTGATTAAGAGGTGAGGTTTAAGAGGCAAATTTCGTTTGTAATTGGGTGATTTTTTACTAGGAGTTGATTATTCTTTACTCATAATTTTATTAATCTCTTATTAAGGTACCTAAATATCAAACAGATATTTTAATGGAAGATTTTTGAAAAAAACATTAAATGGCAGTGTCTATTTCTGTATTAATCCTCCTCCGTGACTGATATGCAATTTTTCCCGGTGCAAATTGAGTCAGAAAAGAAGATAAGAATTTCTTTCTTTTTTTAACAAAAGTGTACCCGGGAAAGTTGCATGGAAAATTTTACGTAAACAGACACAACGCGACTATTTTACATTTTTTTTTTCAAAATTTTCCTTAAAAAATAATTATTTTTTATCGTAATAAATTAATATTATAAAACTAAGATAATTAATTATTTTTTTCTAAAAAATCACATCTGCCAAGGTAATGCTATCCTTTAAAACTAGAGCGGGTATTTGAGAATTAATTATCTATCAACTCCTGTGTATCGGTGATGTAACGTAGGTTTACATGTCATAGAAAAAATGAAATATCTACTTTATTTACGAAAACTAAAACGTCACATTTTTTGTAATCATCGAAAAGAAATTTTCACACCAAAATGACTAAATTAATTTGTTACAAAAATACGGATTTTTTGATTAAAAAATATTTATTCAATATTCTCGTATTTTCGTCCAGTGTGTGAAAGAGAGCAGAATATTGCACATCACAGTAAAATCGAGCAAGAAAGAGGACGACAATACCACACATTTCATGTAGGACAGAGACGGCGGTTGCTTGGGTTTCGGTGAAAGTGAAAACAATATCGAAAGAGTACGGTAGAGTCGCATAACATGTGTTAGACAAAGATGGAGTGCAGGCGACCTGGCGACAGTGGCGACCGCGTTGTTGGTAATGATACGTCAGCGGGAGCGCACGCAAATTCGATATGCCATGATTTTATGATAATTTACTAAAATAATGCAAATATGTATGTTTACCTTACATTATTATGTAAAGCGATCTTTAAAAAGCCTTATCTGTATCAAATATATGTATATTTTATAACATATTAAAAGCTATGCCGATTTTTAATCAGGTAACTCTGGGTTACATCTCTTAAAAGAGTTAATAAAAGGCTCCAACAACGCACAAACGTGCTTTTAAAATCACTCATCAATTATAAAATTGACACCCTATCAGATAATCATATTCAAACACTTGTAGTCGTCTTGTGTGTCGACATATATAAAGTGACGTTTGTCTTCGAAGCAGAACGGTAATAGCATGCTGCGAAAACTCTTCTCTAATTTATAACAATAGTTAGTTTTTACATTTAATTATATCTTCTTAAATTTTCATTGTATTGTATGCCTTTTTGATAAGGGTTGACTAATAAGAGCATGCCCTGAACATTTTTGAAATGAAAATTTTAAGGCCTGTTATCAAAATGAATTTTGACAGTTGAACAGAGATACGCAAAATGGCGCTTTTTACTTCCTTTCTTTTAACTCGTGGCGTCTGCTTGTCTGCTTGATTTTTAACCCTTTTCCCGTAATTCAATCGAGCTGAAACTTTGCAAGTAGATTCGTGGCGACGACCAAGAAGATCTGTCAAATTTTAGTTAAAAAAATAATTATTATAGTATAATTTTGGATTTTTCAAATTTTTTAATGGTTTTTTCATACAACTTAATAAATTGTATGGAGATTCCGACGCGTATGGTAGAGTTTTTATGGGTTTTTTTTTTATTTGCGTTGGTTTGCGTTATCTGAATCGCGTCTTGAACGGTATTATGTAACATTGCACATACGTCGTCAATTCGGACGAGATGATATTTGACAGATGTTTTAACATTTCTCACAAGTAATACCAATTTGTAAAGAATAAGGTAGTTTTTAAGCAATATTGAACAGCTCTCAATGAAAGCCCAATTATCGATAACAAACTCTGCACCCTTTTGAAAGCCTCACAAATATACTTACATAAACATCCCTGTCTGATTAATGAGATCTCCAAGCCGATTTAGGCTATTTCGCTTCACTACCTAGAACGATCAATCAATATCATATGGAGACGCCATCCAAGAACAACAACCTAGGTATATTCTACATGACTTCGGTTCAGTTCGAAAGCTAAATATTAATTAACTTAGTTAACAGTCGCTCAAGCGTTTAATACACGTTTAGCATACTCAAAGTATTTAAGGAACATTACTCATCGTAAGATACCTACCGTAAACCTTGAAACCCGCGCACTTCACACTGATATGATGATATTGTAACTTACATATTTTGTTGATTTCCAACACATTTAATTGTATTTCATACGAGACTTTGAATTTGGTTTTAAACATTATTAATATTTTTTTACCATATATGGGGTATACAAGCAAAGGCAGTAATATGCAATAAAATTTGAATGCAATCGTCGAGGATAATCTATTTTTACTCCCTTTATATTAACTCGTGGCGTCTGCTTGTCTTCTTGTCTGACGAAAAAACTTTGTATCCATTTTAAGCCCCTTTCCCGTGATCCAATCGAGCTGAAACTTTGCAAGCAGACTGGTGGCGACGATCAAGAACATCTATCAAATTTTCGTTAAAAAAAATAATAAATTTTTGGATTTTTCAAATTTTGAATGGTTTTTTCATACAACTTATTAAGTTATATGATAATATTTCAACGCGTCTGGTAGACGCGAAACCTTATTATAATATAATTTTGGATTTTTGGAATTTTTTTATAACTCCCTTTCGTAGCGTCGCCCGACCGAAGCCCAACGCGTAGGTTAAGCGAAAAAAAAAATTCAACTAGTAAATGAGAAAGGGAGTATAATAAAAACTTGGTTTTTATGGGTTACTTTTTTACTGTATTGAATTTGAGATTTTATTGGAAATAAATAACCTATAAATTTATAGAAAACATGATCTTGGAAGGAAAAGATAAGAATAGAAAATCTACAATTCAGTACATTCTAAATTAGTAATGCTCGGTGACTCCATTCAAAACATTTTTAATTTTCTGGTTATTGCTCCTTCTACTTTTATACCCTACATATTATACAGCGTTATTTGGAAAACTTTAATAACCTCGCAGGACTACATTCCTGCCTTGAGTAAGAGTCGAAAATGTTAAAGTTATCATGACCTAATATCAATAGTTATGGAGATATGCGACATCAAAGTTTCCATTTTTTTCAATATTTCTTACTTATTTTTTGTAAAAAGTTGGACTGTCATTATAGTAACTTATATCGAATATGAAAAATTCATTCCCTTTAATACAAGTCAAATAAAACAATAAAAACCTTCGAATTCCGATTGGAAAACATTCCATTGAGAAATTTTCAGGGTTTTTATCATTTTATTTAACTTGTATTGAAACGAATGAATTTTTCATAATCGATTTAAGTTACTGGAATAATAGTTTTGCCAAAAATAAGTCAGAAATATTGAAAAAAAATGCGAACTTTGATGTCCCATATCTCCATAACTATTGATATTAATTAGGTCATGATAGCTTGAACATTTTCGACTTATTATCAAGGCAGAAATATAATCCTGCAAGGTTATTAATGTTTTTCAAATAACCCTGTATTACCTACTTATATTCTGTACTCCAATGTCACATTAGGATATCATATCCGCATCACGGTTAATTACCGTATTATAATGGAAGTGTTTTTATTATTACCATATTATAGTGGAAGTGTTTAAAAATTAAATGACATATTTTGACCGTTAAAAAAAGGGCATTAGGATAATACTCAGTAGTCAGTTGTGTTAACTGATTGTTTTAGCTAGTTAAAAATTTGAAAATGATATCAGAATGTGTGAAATAATATTAAAAAGTGCCTTCATAAACATGAATAACATATTTTCATCCTTACGCACAAAAATTGCCAATTTCAATGACTGATTAAAATCCCACTGAATACTAATAACAACCGAAAAATAAAAATCCCAAATAACAATTTATATAATTGCACTTTAACTGATAAAATTCTGAAATAAAAAAAACAATAAAAAGATTACAGAAACATATTTTATATTCGGGCATTATACTAGGGTTTATACTAGGGGATAAAATTGACTCTACTGAAAACCGTTATAGGTGATAAATATTATAAATTGGCCCAGTTTCCAATGAAATTACAAACATTTTCCCGGTACGTATAAAACTCGCGTTTTATTCTAATAACAATATCAGTCAAATTAATTTATTATAAAATAATGGAATGCATGAAATAAATAGTGAAGATTGTTAAATACATAGACATAAATACAAGAAAACTTAGCATAAAAATGAAGAAACATCGCCATCGTTTAACAAGCAACCTTTCGGAATTCGTTAACCATTTTATTGATACCAATTATTCTTTCGATAGAATTAAAATTACTCCACTCAGTTCCTTATGTAAAGGAATGATAATGTATATGTGCATTATGTACATTACACGCATTACTAATTATTACTGTACTTTCACTTTTCTTCCTTATTATAACTGAGATTAATCTATGTTAAATTAATCTTTTAATATATTTTTTTAAACAGACCGTCAACAGGTCATTAATGACCCTAATAGATGGTTCTAGAGTGATAATTATTATTAATGTTAAATTAAAAAAGTCTACGTAACTTTAAAATTACCATTGTCTTATTTTTGTCGTTCTATGATTGTGGGAGTGACAATTATTATTAAAAAATATTGATTATATTATTTGTATATATCCACTTTTTTATTTAATTATTTACACCAACATGTTTCAGAAAAATCTTTCCATCATCTGGGTGTTGTATTTATTTATTTTTATTTATTTTGTTTTAGGGAAAATTAACAGCAAAATAACAATCTTAAAAATATGAAATGATGGTTTTTACAATTATGCCAATTACAAATTTTCCACTGAATATAAAAATTTACTTTAACTTACTTTAATAGCGAGTGGAGAGGGTGGAGGGGAATGTGAGACGGGAGTAGAAGGGAAGATATAATGTACAAATTAGTTTGGGTGCGGTAGTGTAGATATTGTTTGTTTTTTGTTTCTTATTGTTGCGTTGAAAATGTCAATGTGGTGATAGTTTGTGTTAAATGAATTTATGGATCTGTACATAAAGAAGTTTTGTTTTGAGTTGGTCTTACAAAAGGGGAGATGAAAAGTAGGTGAATGTCTGTTATTGCGAGTTGGGATATGGTAAGATATTCGTTGAAGAAGTTCCGGACTATCAACTAGATTGTGTGTTATTTTGAATAGTATAACTGTTATACAACACCCTGACGATGGAAAGGTTTTTCTGAAACATGTTAGTGTAAATAATTAAATAAAAAAATAGATATATACAAATAATATAATCAATATTTTTTTTAAATGTCAAACTACAATGTTGCTGAATCAATTGAAAAAAAAATTATTAATGTGATTTTTCATATTAATAATTTTTATCATGTATTTATGTATTCTTGTTGGATGATCAAAAAAATAAATCAATAATGAACAGTTTGGAAACCGTTGAAATCTAAGAATCTCAAATTCTGAGGGAATGAACAACTTTTACATATTTTACATCTTTGATCATAAATTTGTTTCCCCTAATGACCAAAAAAATTATCCCCACTATGCTCGAATAAGTTACATAATTCTGTTTATTACAAAATAGTTATTTATTACACCTGGTGATAAAAGTGACTGGCCCTCACAAAACTGTAATAGTAATAAAAATATCCCACGTATGTGTGCCACAAATTATAATTTAGTTCAAATTATTATTTAATTACATTTTCAGCTCCTGAAAATTCTTTCATTGCCTCTTCTACCATCTATATACTTTGTTTGGTCAGAAATTTTGTATATCCATGATGCGTGAGCTCCTGAACTTTATGAACAAATTAAGTATTTTCGAGATTCAGTACGCTAAGAAATTGTAAAGATATTCAATAATAAGTCTTTCACATGCGAATCTTCAACAAGCTTGTATTCAAAGGCATGTCCGTGTATGAATTTAAAAATTATTTAAATTTATTTAAATGATCGAAGTTGGAATGATATTTCAAAGGTTCATGTATCTTCCGCTAGGCGATTTGCAAGATACATGCATTCAGTAATGTTTACAGTAGTCCTTTGACTGCGTGCAAATGTTGCAATGAATGCAAAATTCTCTCGGAACTCGTTCATGTTTAGAGGACTAATTGTATTGTGTATGAAAAGTCTTCGCTACATGCGCGGGCGTACCAAACGGGTCACTTACCAGAGGGGAGGTGGAGTTTTGTTGGCTGAAAGGTATCCAGAAAAACGTTCAAGCTCTTCGATAGCAAAAGATAATAAAGGGATTTCCTTGTACCAACATGATTTTTTTTTAACATTTAAGTATTCAATAAAAAACATATTCAAATTAAAAAAATATATTTTTTTAATCTCTCTAAGACAAAGATTCGTGAGTAGGGGAGTATATATAAATAAAACACTCGTATAAGACCACTTTAAGTATATTTATATTCAGCATGAAAAAACTAAATTAAAAGTAAAACATGGCGTCAATTTCTATACACGGGTTTGTTAACCCATACAATTTCTCATATCTTACCTTCTCATATATAACCTGCATATTACATTAATAATAATTTGGGTAGAATTCTGGATAATTCAAAATCAAAAGTAGACTTTTTAGATAAAAGTGGAGTGTACAAAATCGCTTGTGGAGACTGCGATATGAAATATATAGGCCAATCCGCCAGAAATCTAAAAATAAGGATGATTTCTGAATTTTCAAACCATATAATAAACACCCTATCATTCGTTCTATTCACACATGCTTAAATCATTACACCCAGATACACAGATGAAGGCCAAATAATGAATAATCTCGAAAATTTAGAAAATCAATAAAAAATTAATTCTAGAAAATTTTTAATAAATAATAATAATAATGTTCAAAAATTTCTCACCCCTCTTGTCATTGTTTCCATTAAATCAAGCCCCACCCCTGGCTACCCCCTCCCTCACACATAACTATCAGTACCTAAAATATTTTATTTTGTTACAATGTTTATTAGTTTATATTCTCATCGGTGGATGAGAATATCTGTAGTTCTCGAAACTAATCGTGTATACTTAAACTCAAAAGTGGTCTTATACAAGTATTTTATTTATATATAAAGCAAGAATATCTAGTCATTCTCTAAAATGTCTGATTTGAAAACTTGGATCGTAACTTTTATAGTCACATTTTATCGACCTTACTTTATATTCACTGTTCGTGTTTCAGGTGTTTTCATAAGCAGTGTTATATTACTGAAACCATCTGATATTTCTGAACATAAAATTTTAATCTTAAAAGAAAATCTATCGTATAAAGTTCTGTCACTCACGACCCATAATATCGTAATCAGCATAAAAGGTGTTTTGAGCAGTAAACTTAGAAATCGACTCATATATTTTCACTCATTTTTGACAGTGGCACTCACCTTTTTTATCGACTTGCGTGTTTACCACCAACTGCTGTATACAGATTCGTGTGAGAGATGTAGTATCAAATGTAGAAGAGTAATAAGTTCACTTGTATAGATAGCTAGACCGCATTCAAAAGAATGTACGCAAAAATATGTGTGTTGTTACGATGCAAATAATGAACACAATATAAGTTTTTCTAGTAAGTACGTAACCTTTTTTAAACTAAAAAATATATATTTATTTGGAATATCATATTGAGGCTTGTAATGCGAGCTTGCCAAGTAACTTTCCCCTCGCTTTCTTCTTACCGGACAAAGCTAGGAAATGGTCTTTTGATTATGATCGACCTATAGTAACTGTTATTTCACTGTTTATTTACAATTTATTTTAATTTATTTTATTCGGTCATCCAACAGGGAGACACAGTCGCTTGGTAAGATGAAATACAAAAAAAATAGTTAAATGTCTCCCACAATTAAAGGATAACACAAATAGGACGTAACCATAGATAATTCAATTTGACATGACAGATAAAAAATCATTTAACATAGACACAAAAGGGCTCATGATATATATAATATACATGATCAGGGAGGGGGGCGAGTTTCTTGTATCTGCCTCACCATGTGATGATACTCTTCATATTTAGTGTTAAAAATATCAAACACTTCTATATTGTTCTTCGGCACTCTAGAACCTTTCGGAATCCCCAGGATCTATGTTCCTTCTTAGGCGTGCGGGTGTGCGGCCGTATACTTATTAATATTTGTCCGCACACATGTTCCCAACCCCCGCATACAGCTTTTACGTTCACCTTAATAGACCGAGCATTGATCAACATTTTATAAATATTTGACCTACTGTACTCAAATGGGATGAAGCACCAAAATCTGACTAGAATATTGTGCAGTTAACCTACTATAGATAATTACTTTATTACGTGGCAAAATAATTCATGAGTGCGAAAAATGGTACTCATTTATGCACATGTTTATTACACGCGTTTAAAGTCCACACACATAAAAGAAACATTAGAAGAAGCATTGTCCTGGGTTCTTCTTTTTCTCATTTTTCTCTTTTGTCGTAAACCTTAGCAAAAAATACATTCAAAGTTTTAGTCTTTTTACTCCCTTTTTATTAACTTGTGGCGTCTGCTTGCTTGCCGTCAACAAAAACTTTGGATCGATTTTTGACCCTTTTCCCGTGATCTAATCGAGCTGAAACTTGGCAAGTAGACTCGTGGGGGCGATCAAGAAGATGTATCAAATTTTCGTTAAAAAAAATTAATAATTATAGTATAATTTCGGATTTTTAGAAATTTTATTGGTTTTTTCAAATTGGAATCATTAGAAAAATTTGATTAGCAACGTCTCGGAATATTTTCTAAATTTGAATTACTCCGTCGGTGTAATAGGTACATCACTACGAATTTCGAAAATTTACAAAACAATTGGTTCACAGATGACAGCAATATTGGGTTTTTTGGGAAAAAATCAAATATTAATTTATTTCTTTTAGATTTCTGCTTAGTTTTTAAGAATTCTACATTACTCAAATCTGATTCTGACTAAATCATTTGACGTGGAAATTCATAAGGTACGATATTGATGATAATTGAATCTATCAAAATCTTGACATGTCAAAACATCTGACATTTTAGAAATATATTAAATTACTGTAAGTTTAGTGTTATGTTATATGTTTTAATTTGTCTTTAATTATTGTTATATTTTACAAAGAAAGGGAGTATAATAAAAACTTAGTTTTTATGGGTTACTTTTTTATTTCTACAGAGAGATCATTAAAATAAACATTCACAAATTGCTTATTAATATCCGACGACAATTATTGTTATGTCTAATTCAATAACTGTCGCCCGTGCCACCGTCAAGACTTGTACTCCCGAGTCTTCTTAATCCTTTTTCAATTTATTCTTCCGCTGAAATATTTAATGCTTTGTCTATTAAATTTATTTCTCATTTTCCTGCGAAAAATACAACCCAGGTCTTGGTGATTTATTTTACCTGCCATTTGCATTTTTTTCATTCGTATTGAACTAAGGGTGGTTTTTTTCTAAATTTATATTTTAAATATTAATATTTATTTACTTATTTATTAACCCCCTACAGGGATTTTGCAAACAATAAGGTAAAGTATACATTTGTAGAATGAATACTATAAATGAAAATTAAGTGATTGCCCAAGAAATAGAATAAAAAAAATAATAACATGTAAAAATAAATATAACTAACTGACTAACCATCACGCCATTTCCCCACAGCTGTAGGCAGAGAGGATTGAACGCCACACTCTTCTGTCCTGGCATACCACTTTTGCTTCGGCCACATTCATACATCTTCTCATAAATATAATATAAAGTAAAAAGTGAAAAGCAAGTATATAACAAAGCAGAAGCTTAAAAAAAGCATAATATAATAAAAATTTAAAAAATAATAATAATAATATAGCAATGGCTCGGATGAATAGAGAAAAAGAAACTATTAAAACAATAAAAATCCGAAAACTTCAATATCTAGGACACGTGACGAGACATCCAGAGGAATACGGGATCTTGAATCTCATAATGCAGGGAGAGATTGCCGGAAGTCGGGGCCCTGGAAGAAGGAGGACTTCGTGGCTGAAAAACTTGAGACAGTGGTTTGGCCAGTCTGCTGTGGAGCTGTTCCGGGCCGCAGTAAACAAAGTCCGCATAGCCAACATGACAGCCAACGTCCGTTAAACGGACACGACACGAGAAGAAGAGGAAGAAAAGCAATAGCACAAGCTTAGCAAATCATAATATAATAAAAATGTTACATAACAATTAATTATCTCACTCAACCAACAATCAGAACAAGTCAATTATTTAAGTCCAATTTGATGAATTTAAAATATGATGAATTAATAAAAAATGTTTAGATTATTTTAACGCAAGTCTGTTACTAACGCAATTATTTATTATTATTAAAATTATTATTATTAATTATTTCAAAAAGTATTTAAAAAAGTGAAACATTTTAAAATACAGCCTCGGACTTGTAAGAGGAATTCGAAGGATACCAGGAAGGTTTGAAATAAAATTATTCCACAATATAGATATATCAAAACGTCTGTGTATTACTGAGGGGTTCCGCCTATAAAAACCGGGCTCCCTTCTGTATTCGATGAATTAGATGAAAGCATGTCACATTTTAATTAAGATAAAATACAGAAGTCTCACAAAGACGAAGTTATTTATATGGAAAATGTGTATGGAAGTCTTCATAAGGTGGCCCAAAGCTTATGACCTGCACGAGCTGGCTTAAGTGACCACTTTCCATAATGCAACGACTACCAATTCTACCAAAATTCACACATTATCAAAATTTGAAAAATTGTATATATGTCATGTAATAAATAATAATAATTGGTACCGGATCTATTTTTGTTTTATTTATAGAAAAGAGAATAACATAAGTTTTTTCCGTGTTTAGGAAAGGTTCGTGTCAAACCAGCACCTCAATTAACTTACATCTGCATTAGCTAGATCATTTACCTACTTAGAACCTTCTAATAAAATTACCAGTTAGAACCTTCTAATAAAATAAAGGTGTCGTCAGCGTAAGATATCACATTTCCGTTTAGGCCCTGTGTATTTATTTTTGTACAATTCTTTTTTATTACGTTTTTACTCCCTTTATATTAACACGTAGCGTCTGCTTGCTTGCTTGTCGGCTTGCCGTCGAAAAAACTTTGGATCGATTTTTAACCCTTTTCCCATGATCCAATCGAGCTGAAATTTTGCAAGCAGACTCGTGGCGACGATGAAGAAGATCTATTAAATTCTTTAAAAAAAAAAAATATAGCATAATTTTGGATTTTTCAAATTTTTAATGTTTTTTTCATACAAGTTGTATGGATATTTCAACGCATGTATTTGACGCGAAACTCGAAAATGAGAAGGGGAGTATTGTAAAAACTTGGTTTTTATGGGTATCTTTTTTATTTAATAATTTATTATTATAAAAAATAAGTTCTTATTTGTGTACAAATTTTTATAATTTAGCTACTTAATGTCATGAATTCATACCTATAATCCTTCTCTATACACTGGTCTCCGACTCTTATAGAGAAGTTATAAAAATATTCTTTATTTTTATTGTTTTATTTTATTATTTTATTTAAAAATAACCTTCATTTTCTTCTTCTTTTTCCTAGATCGTTAGTCCCATTTACTTGGGTTCGGCCTTCCTTGTCTGTTTTCTCCATTGAGCACGGTTTTGTGCTGTGCTGTCGTTGAATTGATCTTATTTTAACTCTCTTTCGACCACCATCAACCAAGTTTAAGCGAAGATAGCCTATAAACAATAATAATTATAAAATATGAAGGGATATTTTTTTAAATTACGGGAATTAACATATCAAACGATCGCTCTTTAAACAAAGCGGAGACTTCCCGCCGCCTACAATACCACTTTGAGCTTTTGCCAAAGTGAGACATTACTTACTAATTTCAATTAGCAGGACTTAATTCACACTTTTTTAGAGCTTCCTGGATAGTCCACTTTTTGGACCATATTTCAGTGGCTGCGATAAAATGTTTTTTCACACGTCATTTCCCACGACTCAGGGCATAATACGACACTAGGAATCCTATTATCGTCTGACGTAAAAACTGTAATTATAAAAATATTAAATTTTAACCCTTTAAAAAGAGTAAAATTAATTTGGTGACTTTATTAACATAATTAGTGAAATATAACTTTGTTTTTACCACTTGTATATTTCATTTTGAACAAACAGACTGTCAATGACTCTAATAGATGGTCCTAGAGTGACATTAAATTACAAAGTATGAATATTTTGTAAATATTTACATGTTTCACGGTCAACAGTCACTTTTTCAGGATAAAATGTATACTTATAAATTTAAAAATCGAACTATAGATAGTATAAGTATAAAAATAATATATAGTAAATTAATGAATAATTAAGTACTAATATTAAAACAAAAACAAACGCATACTCACACGGAACCCGGACCCTGTTCAAAATTTTTTTTTTCCTAAAATAAGTAATGGATACTTAGAATGCGTCCTTTCTGACTAAGATACGGTGGTTTTCAAACCGGTAGCACCGGTTACACCAAATGGTTAATACAAAGTTTTTAATTAATTAAAATTAATAATCATGTCCAACCACAAAGTTAACGCTATAAACATCAAAAAAAAGTTAATTAATGAATGATTGTTGTCATCTGGAATACGTTTCTCTGACATTTCATTTTTGAAGCTTTGTTGGTCAGAAATTGGACTAAATATTTATTGCAAAATTTCTGGCTGACAGACAAGACAAAGTAAAAAAGACTGAAAACGCACCATTACAAAATCACATCCATAAATATCCGTATAAGAATAATTTATTTTGAATGCTAGTATGGTACTAGCGGTTATTGTGTAAAACACCCTATATATATTTTTATATATTATATTACTTTACTTTCACTATTGCTTGTATTATACAATATATACTGTTCTTATTATCCACATTTTATATTTATATACTCAATTAATTAATTAATTAATCTTATAGTTATATAGTATTTTGTTGTATATCTTTATTATTTTTTGTTCTTGCTATATTGTTCAGCTGCTCATCTCGGCACAGGTTCTTCCTAGTGAGACGAGTAGCTCCATCGCCTATGTCATATAACAAGATGAAGATAAATAAATAAATGAAAAAATTTTAAAAATTTAAAAAAATATTTTTTGTTATGAAAATAGCAATATATAAATTGTCCTTAATTGTTTTTGTTATTATTTGATAGTCTAAGTCTAAGTCAATCGAATTTCAAACATCAGTAATAATTTTAAATTGTATTTGAGCGCATTCTCCCTACCTCAATAGCCTCATTTAATTCATTAGTTGTTCCAGGATTCGATTCGTAAATCTTATCTTTGGCATCCCCCATAAAAATAGTGTACAGTGCGAGGTTTAGTAATTGGAAGGTATTCAATGGTAGCTCAAAGCCCAATCCATCAGTTCGCCAGATTACCATCAAGAAAGGTTCGACCTCTGTCCGTTATGACAGGTACCACTCTCCAAATTGAACGATTCGGTCAGGATCATGAATATTTCCATACATAATATATATTTTTTAAATTAATACATTATTTGTTTATTTTAACATACAAAGTAAGCACAAAATATACTTAATATGTAAGAAATACACATTTAAATTTAAATAATAATAAAAAAACTTAATTAACACTTAGACAATAAAGGAATGAGGAACGTTGAAAATAACGTCACACGGCGATTCTATATAAAAAAATGTTAATTATAAAAAAATATAATGATCAGATTTTTCTTGCTTTGTATGTCCTATTTAATGTCCTATGTAATGATAGTCCAACGTTTTACAAAAAAAATCAGAAATATTGAAAAAAAAATGCAAACTTTGATGTCGTATATCTCCTTAATTATTAATATTAGGTCATAATAGCTTGAACATTTTGACTAATAATCAAGTTAGGAGTATACTCATGCGAGGTTATTAATGTTTTACAAATAACCCTGTATACCTTATTTCTTGTTATAGCTTACATTTTGCGTACATACCTGTATGTGATAATTTCTATTTATATATTTAAATTAGGTTATATTTCTGTATATCGCTTGTATGATAATTTTGTGTATGATGTATCTTATGTGGAATGTGTGCGACTGCACAAACCTCCCCACATACTGGAATACAGTTTTATTTATTTATAGTTTACCCTGAAAAGAAACGGTGGTACCGAAACCGGTTGATATTAACAAAAATATAGTGTTTTAAACCATGTGATTTTGTGTGGTTATTTAATTTATATATAAGACTTCTTTTAATTTTTCAAATATTTCCAAGATTTACACTAGAATAAATCTGAAAATAAACACTTTCCATTTTTATAGACCTAACTCTTATAAACCAGTACATATTTTTTAACAATATTTTTATAAAATTGATCTTAGAACACAATTACTGAATTTCGTCCATAGAAAGACAGAAACGAAGCTTTTTATATAAGATACGTAAAATTACGTTGCATTGTGTGGAGTGATCACTTAAGCCAGCTCATACAGGTCGTAGGCCCTGGGCCATCCTATAAAAAAGACTCCCATATACGTCTCTCATATAAATAGCTTCGTCTCTGTGAGACTCATTTAATTTATCCTAATTAATAAGTATCCCTCTGTGGACAAATCGAATAATTGTGTTCAAAAAACAGATTTTGTGTATTGTATTTGTTTTTAAATGGATTTTTGTATTTAAATGGAGGTGATCATATGAGAGAATTGAACTCCAATAAGTTCACTGTTGATGAATCCTGGATTCTAATTATTTATTTATTTTTTTTATTATAGGCAAATCATAATATCATAATAAGAAATTAATAAAATTAAAACGTTTTAATCGCCATAAAAGAGCTGACTTGTGCTTATGGGAGCAGTATTCACATCAGCATTTCGTGGAATTTCAATGGTTTTTTTTATTAAATTTTCAAAGTTGTTTTCTACATTAAAAAATTATATAATTATAAAAATAAATACGTACAATTCTGCTTACTTGTACACATTCATAAATGCTTTTGTGGTGTCACGTGTGGACTACTGTAATAGCATTTATGCTGGACTTCCAAAATTCCAGCTGGATAGACTGCAGTCAATTCTTAATGCGGTAGCAAGAATAGTATACGGAGCATCAAAATTCTCGCATATAACATCCCTTTTTCGTGAACTACATTGGCTTCGTTTTCCTCAAAGAGTCGAGTTTAAGTTATGTCGGTTAATGTACAGGGCGACACATAATATGGCGCCTCTGTATCTTCAAGAACTCTGCATCCCAGACGAATTTAATAGTAGATGCCAAACTCTGAGGTCAGCCAGTACTTCAGCTGCAGGAAGGGTTGTAGAACCGACTATCCACAAACAGAAGTTTAGTGCACGGACATTTGCAGTGGCAGGCCCAAAGGCGTGGAACTCTCTTCCCTCCATAATACGGAACAGTGCATCAGAAACAGTTTTTTAAAAAAGACTTAAAACGCACATTTTTGTAAAATCTGTGGAGGTGGATGAGACCTCCGGTTTAGGATGAGTTGATGCGGTGTTGATGATGTAAAGTCACAATGGTTTTACAGAATTTATTAAATGGCAAAAGTAAAAGTTATAAAGAATACAGTAGGTACAAAGGTTACAAGTGAAAGCGTGCCGTTGAAGGTCTGACGGCAAGGGCTTCCGCTATACGAGCCGTTCACTAAGGAAGTGAGATGGTTTGTTCTGCGGGCGCGTGCTTATATAGTCATTCAGAACAAAGGAATCGGGGGAGTTATGATTTCCTCTTTACTCGGCCACGTGTGTGGGTATTTAGCTTAGATCAGCGAGGTGCGTTTCGTCACTCCGATAGTCCATGCCCTCTGCTATACCTCGCCTTTCTACTCGGTCATCGGCCGGCTTACATTTGCCTTGCTCAGCAATCTTGTCTCAACCTCTGTATCGAGGGCGACGGCCTGCCGTACTCGACGTCAGCATCTGTGGTAACTCCTTACACGGGTGTCTGTGTGTATGTGTCTCGGGCCACCACAAATCCTTTCCATCAAATTAGATACTAGTGTAAGACTAAACGATGTTAGTGAAGAGTGCCTTTGAGGTGATTTTTTTACGAAAATGGCGCTATAGAAATTATCCATTATTATTATTATTATTATTAAACCATCGTCCGCGTTAGCGTGAAAATCGAAATATGATAAATATAACATTGGTACATGCCCCTGCGGTGTCCGCCATACAAAACCTCAAAACGCCAGTTATCACGTAACCATATTCCCAAATTTACTATGTTTGGCCAAATCCACGGCGATAATTTATCTTTATTGCCAACAATACGCTTGTTTGCGTATCGGGTATTCAAAACTTATCGGCAAAGAAAAATATTCATGAATAATGCGAATCGTTACGTGCTGAGGGCGTTCAGCAATAAGAAAGGGCCGCTTTTAAGATTCGGTCACGCGGAATGAACGATTGAAGATAGTATGGCGAGAGAAAAAGAAGATATACGACCAATGGTCGTGGCAAAAGATAAAAAATACAGCCTGATAGGGCCAGGTAAACCCTAAAAATTCTTATTCATGCGCATGCTGATGGTAAATTACAAGAATAACACGAATGGTGACTGCTGGTTGGTATGGTGGTTAAGACACCTGTTTAGTGATCCAGTGATCGGAAATCCAAGCTTCGTAAGCTTAGTTTGAAAAAGTAAGAATATTAAATTAAAACGCCGGAAATTAATTATCGATTTTATTAATTAATTATTTAATAGACAACGTCACTTTACACGAATAAAACTGAACGCTATTCCTCAAATCACACTATTTCGTAATATATCACTCGTATAAGAAAAGTTTATTATCGTTTAAATCACTTGTAAAACATTCAAACCTCGCTCGTGGCATTTATCGCATTTATTTATTTCGCCACTTAGGTAAAGTACTCGTCCGATTATTTCGCTCGATATATGTAGATTCGCCATTTACGACTGGGCATACCTAGCCATCGACCGCGGCTCACTTTGCACTGAAATATCTGTCAAAACAAGACTCCCCACGCCGGCTTAGATCCGCGCTATTTATATCGAAATGCTGGATTTTCGAACCTCCTAGATTATATCAGTGTTAAGGAAAAGGTTCCAGAAGTTTCAAGGCTATTTTAGATGTTTGTAGACGATAGATCTAGATTTCTGTAGACATGTCTCAACGTTTTCTTTATGTTATTCCAAATGAAATACTCCCAGAGATTCGATCATTGCGTTAATTGTTTATAGCAACTCGTTATACTATTTATTTGATGCGTATATCTCGAATTTATATGTAAGCAGGTGATACGTCTTATCATTTGAATATTATATTGCTAATACAACTATACTTCAACACTTACAAGTGTTTTCTTCATCTTTTCTTTCTATTACTGGTTCAGGAAATATATTTTTGTCAGTTTTCAAGAATTATAAAAAACTTCCTCACTACGTCATTACATACAAAATGATACCGCAAATTTATAGCCGGGCTACAAACTTTTTAAAACGATACAAAGTCGCTAATTGCGCGGGGCACCCCTTCCGGAGTCGCTCCACTTTGTTAAACTCCAACTTCTTCCTATCTCCACTCTGATAATTTGTCTTCCGCGCTCATTTTCCAAAGACAATTTTCCGGACTCTCGAAGGAATTTAATTATACATTTCGATTAAGTATAATTTCGTACAGCGCCGTTTCTCTGCCAAAATATTCCCGATGTTTGCCTCGCTCTCTTTGTCGTGTCTTTCTCCAGCAATCGTTTATTATTCATACACGATTGTTTATATTCATACGACTCGCAACTTACTACTTGAGCATGTTCTCCGGCGCGACTCGGCTCGTAAAATGGGAAAAACTGATACTGAGACAGTTGTTAAAAAGTTTTGTGAGATATTAGCGCATTAAACATTTTTTGCCCAGTTTATGGCTGTTTTTACAACGGGAGCGAAGATGTGCCTTTGTCAATGATAATAAAAATATATTTAAGCATGTTTGAGCTACGCGTTCTTCTTGCCAGGCGTTTTCTCGTGATTAACCCACTTTTCTTATTATATTTTTAGCACCCAGCAGTGAAACAGAACGCACTTAGTATTAGATCATCCGGCGTCATTCTGAAAATTTAAAAATTATTATTCTGATGGATACGTAGATTTACGACAGTCGCCTTATTTGGTAATTACTATCCTAACACTCAAAAATAAAAGGGACGCTTAATTTATCAACATTTACGACTTTTGCAATTCTAGATCAAGATCTTTGGAATCAGAGAGTAGTCGTGAATCTACATGGGCTGATTAGTATGATATGTTTGATTAGTATGATTGAGGGGAAAATGGAGTATAAGAAATCCATAAATACATAAAATTAACAACTCAAGTCAGGAAGCAGAAATAGCATCCTACATATACGATCATTTAATGTCACTTTTCAACACCCAACAGTTGTGCAGTAATTGCATGTAAACCTTTTTAATTTAAATTAGGTGCATCGATATATATTTTATATGCATATTTTTTGGGTGTTCTTAAAAAATACCTATTTATTTGATACCAAAGCGATATTTATCATATATTATCACGAAAACTAGTCACGGCAATCTAAAATTCACGTCGCGATAGTTCCAGAGTCTATTTGGATACTCCAGATCTCTGTAGAAATTTCTTATTGACTTTTAAATGGTGTCACGATTGCATGTAAAATCCTTAATTAAGTGCAATTCTTTCTGCTTTTACCATCACGTATTAATACATAAAAATATTCTAAATCAATAAAAATTCCAAATAAAAATGGGTAATAACCAACCAACAATATATTGCCTAATTTTTTGCTCATTTCGTTATTATTTTATTATTTTTGAAATATTCGCGAACATATCCACATCAGGGTGGAATTAATAAAGTTTGGTGGCGCCTTGTTGATGCACAACACTACAAAGCGTCATCTGTCTGTGACGTCAGAGACCCGACTTCTTACTCGTCATGCTGGCGACAAAGCGAGCCTTCGAGAGCGAGCGAATCACCGTGAAGAAGAAACCTTTCTGAAAAGGGTAGACAACAGATGAAGGAAAACTTTTATTATATTGTTAGTGTTGATAGAAAAAACTTTTATATTATTTATTCGCTTTTAAGGATATGTTTTTCTTCCTCGCAATATAATTCAACTTTATTCCCTTTTCCGAGAATTTTTCAAGCCTTGAATGAGTCATTGTACATAATCCATTTACCATGTTAGCGAAAATATAGATGAGATGTGACACACTCTCAACTTTTTCCGTAAATATCACGAACAGCAGCAGAAAATTTCTTAAGAAATATAAGGATAGTGAATTTTTATTTTATTCCTAAATAAAATATCACTTTCTTTCATTATTTGACACCACTTTATTATATTAAATAAAGTGGTGTCAAATAATGTAATATTTTATTTAAAGATATTATATTATGTCTCACCACAATGTGTTTGCTTCGTGTGAAAAAAATATGTATATATTTATAGAAGTAAATCTATTATAGACTAAGAGCCAGCGACCCCCAGACTTACATTATTGTATCAAACCTTAAATATTTTCTGTATATTTACACCATAGTAGGTAAGAAGGTATTATGACATTTGAGTACAGAGAATTTTGGCAGGCAAAAGAGGTAGAAAAAAATGAGTAAGTAAAACGTAAAAATAAGAAATATGATTTTTTTAACATGTTTAACGGGACAGTACTATATGCTGATATTTATCAATGCCAGTCGTTTTACGCGGGTCATTTATTTCACCAGACGCTTGTAATCTCTATATATAATCATATCATAAATGATACGATTGTTTAAAGAGCTTCAAAGAATTTTCATAAAATATATAGAATTCAGATTTTCTACTAAAACGTAAACGTTGTAGTAACAAATCTATATAACAATGTTACCTGATACCGTATATTTTAATGTTTTACTTACTTTTTTTTGTACCTGTATTACCTATTATTTGCCGAACTCAAATGTCATAATATCCCAACCTTCTTATCTACTGTAGTATACACGTACAAAAAATATTTAAGGTTTGATACTATAACGTAAGTCTGGCGATCGCTGGCTCCTACTCAACTATGCTGGGCTAAATTATTGTCTTTTTTGGAGGATTTCATACAATATTTTTTGCTGATTATATCTGATATACAAAATTCATTCGTTCGAATGAATTGATAGATTTTTGTATAGATTGATTTATTTTTTATACTGGTTTCAAATCTTACATACTAAAATTAGATTTTTTACCCGTTTAAAAATATGTAAATAAAAACATAAATATTACAATCAAATAAATTTACTAAATAGTCCCCTCTTAAACCTGTTTCCATTTTAATAACTTTGTACCTACCTAATTCGTTACCATACCCCATTTCAATCCCCTCCCACTGTCCCATCTGTCTATAGTTTAAAATTAGTTTTAATTTATTTCTGTCCTGAAGAAGGGAGTATCGCTCCCGAAACTAGAATTTGCAATCCCAATTATAATAATTTCGATGTCTGTCTGTCCGTCCGTCCGTTCGTATGTCTGTCTGTCTGTCTGTCTGTCTGTCTGTCTGCTAGTCTGTTCCCGTAAATTTGTGTAACGTCCGTAACTTTTTTAAAGTAAATTTTTTTTCGAAAAAAAAATTCCGAGAATTTTGAAAACAATTTTTTTTGAAAAAAACTTTCGAAAAAAATCTAAGGCCTCTATCTATTATTTTCATGTAAAATTCCGATACCGTTTTCTTTTTTTTAAACATGTGGCCTGTTTCCAAAAGATGGTTTGCGAATTTAGAAAAGTTATTGTTATATAATAGTTGTTAATAATGCTAAATAAAAGGTTTTTTAAAATATTAATATGAATATCTCATTTTGAATACTTTTTTCAATTCAAATTCTTATATAACTCCCTCTTCGACTTACTTAAAGTAAGTTGCAAACGATTTGTCAGGAAGTAACGTTGGGTTACTTCCAAGTCTGTTCAAAACGATTCGTTAGGGGCGACAATCCGTTACTTTCGAGTCAAGTTGCTGATGGTATTGGACCATTAAAGACGTTTTGTTGGTCCACAACTCCTCGTGTGTACGACTAACTTCGTCATTGTTTGAACAGGCTGAAATTAAACCACAAAATCTCCATGATGGGACTATATCTAGACCATTAATTGATAACCATATGGCTGTATCTAAACATTAGTGTTTGACTTGTGTTTTAGTTTCAACAGATAATATAAAGCATCTTTGTTCAGTGTTATTATCGGGTCGTCTGGCCAATCGTATAAACATGCGTACTACACACTACATTCACATATTATGGTTTTCCCTCCCTCAACACATAGTCATTCCAATTCTCTCTCATTTCAACTCCCATTTTGTTTCTTCTGGTTTATTTTGTATTTATAAGTATCTTCTAATAAGAAAAAATCCTTCATATTGGGTCTCGTCTTAGCTAAAGTGTAGTCATCAAAACACTGAATCTTCCGGTGTTCGATATACGTATGTGTCGCAATGTATGTAGGGGTATAATGTAACGTGTGGCAAGCAAGTAACACGGGTAGTAAGAATTTAAAACTTATATTAGTATACTCTGCTTGTACTTCACTATCACAAAATAAATGTAACAAATTAGTTGAGGTTACAAAACTTATGGCATGTAAGCTATTCAATGGTCCAAGAATAAATGAAAAACAGCGAGCGGTACAAACCGGCACCAACTTCTTTCTCCTCGTTCATGGTCCCGTTTGTCGGTTATGTTGGTAAAGCCTACGATTGGTCGCACTACGCCAATGGATCGCATCTTACTTTAGAGTATTTTCTCAATATAGGCATCAGATCACCAAAGAATCAATATAATATATTATATTTTTCTTTGTAATTATTTCATTTCTTAGAAATCCTCCAGCGTACGGAATAAGACCAAGAACTGTTGCGAAATATCAAGATAAGAAAGCTGGAATATCTCGAACATATTGAGAGGACCTTATATAGTCTAAAGCAATCCTTGGGAAAGGCAATGGTAAAAGAAAGGTAGGAAGATGCCGCATCTCATGGCTGCACAACTTAAGGATCTGGTATAAGTGTAACTCGACTCAGTCGTTCCGTGCGGCGGTAAATAAAATCGTAATCGCCAGAATGATCGCCGACCTCCGATAGGAAATGGCACAATAAGAAGAAGTTCAATTATTAACAAGAAAATCCTCTGGCGTATCTTTAGATCGGTTCTAGATGGTTGACTTTGGTGCAGACGCTATAAAAAGTGAGCTCGTTACATTTCTAAGCATCCCTTTACTTATAAAATTGAGAAGACTTCGGTGGTTGGGTCATGTTGAGAGATGACTGAATAGCAAACACAAACTGAAGTAAAAAAGGCAAGAACTAATATGAAGTGATAAAGTATCCAGAGACATATCTGCCTTGGAGATCCAAAATTTGAGAGAGCTAGTATGGGACCAAGATCACGCGAGGAAGACTATTGAGGAAGCTGAGATCCACCAGGGACTGTAGAGTCAATAGCGATGATGATGATGTATCAATTGAAAATTTGTAAAATGTACAAAATCCCATGAAATTTTTATTTTATTTAAGTTTTCGAGACAATTTATAGATTGCTCATGCAATCGTAAGGTGGAATGCGTCTGAATTAACTCATCGGGCAAAATCAATCAACTTTTTTATTTTCATAGAATCGTATATATCATATCGTCATTATTGTTAAAGCTTTGAGAAGTTAATCAACTCTGTTAGGAGTAAACTTGCAAAGTGACACATTGACGCGTGCATGTACACACATTGTGCCCTTTATTCGTGTTATTCTACAAACCAGTAGTTCTTACCATAGAAACAATCAACAAAGAAGACTGTCCTTCAGGATTGTGGGTCATTCAGGACCCTCAAGTTCTGTAATATCTGCGACACGGAAAGGCAGCGGTTACGGGTTAACTTACGAGTCCTGCTTTCTCTTCCCTATCTTTACATCTTCTCTCATTCTTTTCAAAGAATTCTAGTGTTCTACTTTAAAATGTTAGTGCCCCTATATACCGATACACACTCACACACTCGTAATAATCGGGCGCCATCTTAATTGGCCTGTTTACTTAGCATTTTATCCTCGCTTTGTCTGTACTGTTATTGTAACATAACCTCTAATAGAAAGGTTTTAACGTAGAACAAAATAGAAACGACGTTTATTTTCCGAGCGGAAAACCACTCACATTAGCGTAAAACCTTACGATCATTTTTCGACAAAAGCCTGCGATGAGCCTTGCCCGCCGCACTATTTATAACCGACGCACGGAGAGGAGTGAGCGCCCAACGACACGCCCCAAAAGTCTAAAATTAAATGTTGTAAATGCGACCACGTTCCTGCGTTTTAATTAAGTAAGATAATCGGGGCACGTAGTGGCATTAAAATAATTTACAGATGCGTTATAAAATTATTTTATAACTTTTTTATTTACTATGCAGGGGATGTGAACAATTTTTGTAAATCGTCATAATACAAATGTTTTGTGTAATGGTAATTATTTTACGACAATTTAGATATAGGGAACTAATTTTAAAAAGTGGAGAATCGTGTACTCATGTACGCGGGGTAGAAGTTATACTTCTTTGGCGTGATTATATAATTACCTACATATTGGATAAAAATGTATATTAACACAATCGTACATACAACGTCTAGGGAGATAATAAATATAATTATTAACACTTTCACGTAGTTAAATTATTAATAATTCTTGGTAAAGTGGTATAAACGTAACTATTGGTTTGTTATAGTTGAAAAAAGAGGTAAATGTCTTCGAATCGATGTCTCACAACGATTCAAAGACATTTATTGCCGCAAAATCGCAAACATATGAGTGACAAATCAAAAAATGTGTCCGTTTTCAAAGTCCAGTGCATACTCACTTTCATATTTTATCGGTTTTCTGCCTAAAACGGTTTAGTATTCAAAAGTTTCGAAACTATACAACTTGACAGCTGCGTTGAATGTCAAATTAATTAATGTATTTTTTTGTAATGAAAACGAATATGTGAGAATCACAACTTTTTTGCAAAAACAATGACAATAACATGAAACCCTGTTACACATTTATCAATTTCAATAAACAGTTGTAATTTTCAATTCAATGACCAATCATTGATAAATAAGACAAAAATGATAAACAAAATAATTTTTAAAAAATAAGACGACGAACAAAAGTTGACGGTATTATGAACCGCATTGCGAAATTAAAATGACAGTGGGCTAGACATATTGCTCGACAGGACGATACTAGATGGGCACCCAGAATCCTACAATGGAAGTCCTGGACGAAAAGTATAAGCTTCAAAAGGTGGTCTGATGACATAATCCAGCAAGCAGGAAGAACCTGGATTCGAAGGGAGAGAAACAGAGATGAGTGGAGGAAAATGGATGTGGCCTACATCCTACAGTGAAAGGAAGAAGGCTGAGGAAGAAGAAGAAGAATTCAAATCATTCGCCAGTTTTTAAATTGAGAATTTTTATGATTGGTACTCGATTCAAGATGGTCGACAATACAGCTGTACACTCGTGAAAAATCATGGAGGAGGCGTTAATTAATGGTTCATATCTTACCTAACCCTGCTCTTACAATGTGTAGTATAGTATATTTTCGACAATCTGGGGAAAATGAGTGATGGCTACGTATTTAGTTTTTAAGTCTTTCTCCAGCCGTGTAATTTATTTTTTTAACCGTGAACTTGAACGAAATAATTATATTTAGATATTATTGAATGTAATAATTTCGTATATTTCATGGTCGCGCGTTCTCGCTACAGCAATTGTTTGTAGTATTTTTTTAACCAACACCATTGTTTTGCAAAAAAATAATTGACCTAAAACTAACCGAGAACAGTAAAAAATATAAAGACAGATATCATAGAAAAAGAAGAAGAAAGATAAAAAAAAACAACGTTAACACCTAACGTTTACCACCATTAGCAGCTCTGATTCTTCTGTTTTTTCCACCTTGCTGTCTTCCGTTGCTAGAAAGCCTCTAGAGAATAAATGTTTTATGTTATGAAATTAATGTGGCCTTGAGGTTAGGAATTGTTCAAACATTTTGGAGGTAGGTATTCGAATAAATTTGTGCGGTTTTAAAATCAATTTGTTTGCAAAGTTTGGAAAGTCTGTTTTCCAGTGTTTAGTCTATTCGAATAATTTGTAACAGATCTCAACATGTGTTACAGACTAGTTCTCTATAACCTATCCCTGTGGTTTCCAACCTTTAAAGCGTCACGGCACACTATTTAAATTGTCAAACTTTCATATCGCCTATCGCTTTTTTCAATCTCTCAGAAATTTAAATGACATTCGACGTCGCCATAAAACCGCACACAAGATAACTGCGCATACGATAAATTATTTAACTCAAACGGTGCGCACTTTCGTCGTGAAACAACAAAGCATTTTTCTATGTCAACGCTACTATATTCAACTAGCAACGTCTTTTTTGGAATGACATATGAAAACTTAAAATTTCCAATCAACTCTCAAAAATAAAGAAAGAAATATGATGCGACGTATGATGTCACAGAAAAACTGGTCAAGTTTCACTGCGTTGTCTCGTCGCCCTATTTTCCATATTATGTCCCATTTGATTTTTTTGATGCCATATTGTTTATTCCTTATTTTTTAATTTATTATGAAGAATCATTTCAAAAATATTGTGTTTTTAAAGAACATATGGAAAAAATTAATTTGAATGTGGTGAAATCATAATGAATTTGATTTACTTCTTTTTTTTCTCTATTGTAAGCATCTACTTCATAATATATACGGATATACTAAATAAATAAAAGTAAATTACAATTCCCAATACAATAATAAATTTTTAGCAAAACCGGATAGTAACTGACTTACTTACCAACACGCCGTTTCTCTGCGGGAGTAGGCAGAGAAGACGAGGCACCACACCCTTGTAACCTATCCCAACTCTCGAATTATTCACATTCATTCATTTCATCCATCGCATCTGAGCTCATTGTTGAGGCTCTTAACATTTTCCAGTGCCTGGCAAGCAAGTCATCCACGGCCCCTCTAACGTTAACGTCATAATATATTTTTCTTACTATACTTCATTCATTACTATACTATACTATAATACTATAATTCAATCGAACAACACATTATATCCCTCAGTGTTGATATTTCTATCTGACATAAATTTGCATTTTTAATCACGTATAAGAAACCCGGAGTTATTCAAGATATATTATATATGTCTCATAGAGATGAAGCTATTTTTTATATGAGAAAGTAGGTATTTAAGTCTTTTTGGGTGTTCTCGGGGCTTGAGACCTCTTGTATGGCTGACTTAAGTGATAATTTGCATACAGTCATCGAGAATTACTAATTAAGAATGTAATGAATTATAAATTTAATGTATCTATCCCTTCCAAAATCATGTTTCCTATAAATTTGTAGGCTATATTTCCTATAAAATCTCGAATTCAGTACATTCTAAATTAATAATCCTCGATGACTGCATTCAATTTTTTTAGACATTGTTGCATTTACTTTAATACCCCACATATATGTTCCAAATCAGTTTTTTTCATATTCTCAAATTTATACATAATTTCCTTATTTACCTATTATTTACGCAATTGAGCAGAATAATCCACTGTATTTCTGGAAGTAAAAATATCTTTCGACACGCTTTCAAATCGTTCACGGCACACCAGCGTGCCGCGGCATACCGGCCGGGAACCACTGGTTTAGCACAATTTACTTAAAATGATCTCACCAATAATTTACCAAAGTTTGACACAAGGCACAGAATATACGTGTAAGCTAAACTTGGAGTCGTAAACTACACTGGGTAAACTAAACTCTGGCAACAAGCAGGGGTCTTTATTCTTAAAATAATTCGATAATGGAACTATACACTATTCGTGATAATCATCGAATGATAACATGTATAGAGTACGTGACTTCTTTGTTGTTCGGCTATCCAGTAAAAATTAATATTTTTAATGGTGTTCACTAATGTAGTGTGTGAGTAAAAAGTTTTCTGACCATTTTCAAAAGAAACCATTTTCCGGGATCCAATGTATCAGATATTTATATAAATTGTGTATGTTTTTTTAAATTGCGCAATAAAAGTAAAACATATTCTTCTTCTTCTTTTTTTCAACTTTCTAAGAGTCAAGAGACTGTTTGTGCAGAAAATTCCTTTGCTGAATTCCAGCTATCTTTCTATCGCTTTAGGGTTCTCGCTGGTGGACGCTGTCCATCTGGTACGCCATGCAGAGCTATGTACGGAATTATTGTTGTATTCCCTATCTGCACGTGTTGGTACCAGTATCGTCGACGTAGTCGCCTCCACCTGAACACATCTTGAACCTCACAAAAAAAATTGGCAAAAGTTATACTTCTTTCAAAAGAAAATTTACTGCTCTTGGTTCTACGTTGCATCTATCACTTTATTTTAAAACAGGCTATCTAAATGGAATGTAAAGTGAACAAAAGTGAGCACTTTTGACAATTTCTTCTGTTCGAATGATGAATTTTTTGTGTTAAGACCAGGAAAACGTGGCACGACCAGATTAACCAGATACTAGAAGATGGTCCCGTTAGAAGCCTCAACAATCAAAGCTTGCATGCGAATATGTACTAATGTGGATGAGGCGAGAGTTGTAGGTCAGGGCAGAAAAGTGTGGTGCTCTATCCTCTCTGCTTATCCCCACAGGGAAACTGCGTGATGGTAAGTAAGTAATTAAATTCAATAATAACATCTACAAATTGACAACCTGTATATAGACCATTGCTTTACCAGAATCTAGTAGAATTTTAATGCTCGGAATCTATTTAAATCCCTCTGAATCAATCCATTTGCCTTTGATTTGCGATTAATTTCAATGTTTATTTTTAAAAATTTAAAAATCATTTTCCCAACGTATCCTGTCTGATTTTAGTATTGCCAGCGTAAAATTACGAATGTAGCTAAAATCGAAAATGAAATTGAAGAAAAATTGCGGTTTTATTTCCGACAGTTTGACATTTCATCAGCGGAAACGGATCCAGAAAATATCAACATAGATTGCAGGAAAACGTGACATTCAGGAACTACTGCATATATTTGGATTTACTGTACATTTACTACTACATAATTTTTGAATTTCAAATATACTGAAATAAAATAATTTGATAATAGATATCAAATAGTAATATTGAATTATAAAATTGACTAGGCAGATACGTCATATTTAGGTATGGGTTGTATATAATGTGCATGCTGTGTAGTATGATATTTATCTATTTTTCGGAATATTATAGAAAATCTTTAAATCAACGTACATATGATAATAAAAATTGTAAAACAATTCAGTAAGTGCCATTTATGATTTTTTCAGCCCATATAACACAGCAAATAAATTATTTATTTACAAATTTGTATATGATCGCACTACTAAATGTGTAATTGAAAAAATGAGTTTAAAATAAGTAACGTATTAACAATATTTTTATGTGTTTGTTCTGAGAACATGAGAATTCAAATTCAGAATTCACATTAGAAATTTTTAATACTCAAATTAAATAATAATCCCGCAGTGGACAAATCCAGTTCCAGTGTTTTAAATAAATAACCCATAAAAACCAATTTTTTATTATACTCCCTTTCTTTGTAAAATATAACAACAATTAAAGACGAATTAAAACATATATCAACACTAAACTTACTTTTCGACATTCGTTGTGAAGTACTTATTATGAATACCGACGGAGTAATTCAAATTTAGAAAATATTCCGCGACGTTATCGGGCCGCTATGCTAGTAATCAAACTTTTCTAATGATCCAATTTAAAAAAATCAATAAAATTTCTAAAAATCCTAAATTATACTATAATTATTATTATTTTTTTTAATTTAATAGATCTTCTTGATCGTCGCCACGAGTCTGCTTGACAAGTTGGATCACGAGAAAAGGGTCAAAAATCGATCCAAACTTTTTGTTGACGGCAAGCAAGCAGACGCCACGAGTTTATATAAATTATTTTATATATATTTTATATATTTATATAAAAAATAATATATAATTATATAAAATAATAAAATAAAAAAAATATTGTTAAAAATATATACCTATTGATCTTTAAAAAGGAGTTAACAATTTAAAATATTTATTTTCAGGCTTTAAAATGTTTGAGTGTTTACGTTATATAATCATCAATATTCTTTTTAATGTATATAATACTATCATATACACATTTAAAAGAATATTGCTTAATACTCCACATTAAAAATATAGATGCATAATTAGCTGCGAATTTTATATATACTATTTCATGAAGAACTACGGATGTCACTAGCCAAGTCCTTCAAATATATGAAATTTGGAACATATACACAATTTTAAAAATATAATATTTTGTGGATGTTCTTACAATGCAATTGGTGAACGTTGCATTATGTAGAGCAGCGTTTCCCGAAAGGTGGTCCGCGGAACCCTTGGGTTCCGTGGAAGGGTCACAAGGGTTCCGAGTTCCGTCCGAGAGTTAAATGAAACGTTCGTAGAAAAGTGTCACAACCGCGTGCACATTGTGTACATTGCAAGTAAACTCAGATGTGGAAAAAAATATACACGAGCATTTGATAAGCCTTAAAATATCCTTGAAAGAGTATTTCCCGGAGAAGTTAGAGGACATCGACTGAGTACAGAATCTATTCTCAAATCATACAAAACCATGGAAGCTTACTGTGTCGAATGTAAAAGTTGGTCGATTTTAATCTTCTCTAAAACAAAAATTCAAATCCGAAGATTATCTGAAGGACTTTGGATTGGACTTGAAGAGGAATACCCTGCAATCGTTGAGAAGGCTTTCACAATTCTGCTTCCGTTTGTGACGACTTACCGATGCGAGACTGATTTTTCAGCTTTTACTTACACCCAAGTCAAGTACAGAAACAGACTGGATGCAGATCTTCACATTCAATTGTCAGATACTAAGCCTATTTTTAGTGCTATTATAAGAAAATATGTAAAAAAAATCATTCTTCACATTAACATTCATAGTTACATTGTATTTCTTTGCACAATAAATATTTTACAATTCTTATGATAATTATTTTCCATTTGTATTTATTGAAATTTTCAAACTACAATTTGAACAATATTTTTTGTTATCAAAATAGGGTTCCGCAAAGAAAAAAATGATCAATTAGGGTTCCGTGGCAAAAAAAAATGGGAACCTCTGGTGTAGAGTGATCATTTAAGCCACCTCATAAAGGTAGTAATCCCTGGGCTATTGTATGAAAGACCTCCATACACGTTTCTCATATAAATAGCTCCATCTCTCTTAGCGTTTTGGAAAAAATAAAATGTAATATTACAAGTGTATATGGGACAGTTGGTTATGTTTATATGATGACAGTGTTTCAAGTTAGCCATGTTTTGCACCCTCTCGGGTAATTCCGCTAGTTTTAAATATGCCTCGTTAGTGGGAGTACCCGCCGGGCTGGACCCGGGTCCCGTCGGGGTGCGCTAATGTGGGGGACGTTCACCCTGGACCCTCGCCCTGGCCGGGCCAAACAAAGTTGCCAAGTTCCCGATCAACTTTTCGGCAAATCGAAGATTAGTTGCGAAACTTGGCCGAATTGAAATTTAAGAGTTCCCCTAAATCTCTCTATTACCCTCAACTTTCCGAAACTATCATTAAGGGACGTATTTTGCAAATTAAATTATCGATTGGGAGACATTCGACGACTTTTTACTTTTGTAACCTTTCCCCGCCCGTGCTGAACTGAGTTGCCATTTCCTATAATTGTTAGAATTCTCCCTTTGTAAATTTATTTATTTATTAATAATAAACGCCCTAGTGCGCTTTTACAGTACAAGAAAATTAAAAAGATTTTTATATACCTAAACATTCAGTAAATAATTAAAAATAATAATATAAATACTTCATATTCACATACTTCAAATTCACAAAATGTATATCAACAATGGTACATTTGGATGTTTTAGTAATAGACCGAGATCAGCTGGAAATATTTTGATACCTAAATGTAATACTAGCACAGCCCAACACCATTTCTCCTATCAAGGAGTATCATTCTTTAATGCTCTTCCCAATGAAATGAAGACGGAAAAAAATTAAAGAAAATTCAAAACTAAATTGAAAAATCTTCTACAAAAAACCATCACAATAACGCAATGAAAAAATCTTATCAAAAATAATCTATATATACCTACTTTTAAATGTTATTACAATACCTTCTTAAATATTATTTTTTATAACTTAATTTAATGTTTCCTTGTGTACATCATTTTTACTTAATCTAATGTTTTACATTTTTGTATTGTTTATATCTTACTTTCTTAATTTAATGTCTTAATTTTTATAACTTAACCTAATGTTTCTTTGTCTATATCTTACTTATTTAATCTAATGTCTTACATAAACGATTATTTAACAATAGATATATACATATATGAAAACGCCCCCACTTTTAAACACGAGAATAAATTCTCATTTATAAGTGGGTAAGCGTGTAATATAAATGTGTATTATTTGTATTATATTGAATGCACTCTTAAGTTTGTACATTTACCAAATAAAAATAAAAAATAAAAGAAAATAAAAATAAAAAATAAACAGTAGAAATGAATAATATATAAAAACGATGATAAGTTCACAAGCCAACAAGTAACAATTAGAGAACTTTAAAATAAAGATAATTAAACCAATATACCAGATAATTAAGATAAAATAATATACTTAATATAAAGTTCATATTTAATAAACTGGAATATTCAAATAAAATTCTGCCAAAATAAAATACAAAACTCACTAACTAACTGTTAAACGGCTCCCTAAAGGGATAGGTAGAGAGGATAGAACATCACACTCTTCTATCCTGGCACACCATGGAGGCGTCTCTCATACCCCAGTGGGTATGACTCTGATTTCTCACACTGAGGGTTCCGGATTCGATTCCCGGTGAGGTCACAATCGATTTATGTAATTTACTGTATGTATTTCGCTTCTATAATTAGGTCTCTTGGCCTATTGAAACGTAAAAAAATGTATTCAAAATGTGAATAAATAAAAATAAAAATAAAAAATTTAATTGTTAATGTTGCAAGTAGGTATATTTTAGTTACAGAGCTAAACACTTCTAATAACCGAACGATTAAAGAAGGAATGAACGATACATGGTACGAATTCGCGTTCTTTGTTTCTTCTCTTCGTGCTGGGACTCGTTTCTTTAATACTTCACAAAACCTATTTGCCAGGCCACACAGCTTCAGGGCCCGTCAACATTATAGGCGTCAGATGTCTCTTGGTCTATTGTAGCGTAAAAAATATCTAAATAAAAGTGAAAGTGTGTTGAAATTTTAACATTATTGAATTCCAACCCATTGCTACTTCCGGGTCTCTGGTGAGCTGTGTAACGCACATTTTTAAAATTAAATATATTGAAAGCTTTCAGCAAAATTTGCTTCTAAGCAGCCTTATGAAGCTGAAATCCAGTTTTTAGCCGACAACATTTATTATATTATCTAAGTGCTGAGAGTAAACGCACCGGTTGTCAGCACCATAAAGCTTTTTCTGCCAACATCAAGAAATAAATAAAAAATGAATTGATAATAACAAAATCTTTAAAAGTGGATTGCTGCCTTGAAAATGAGTCATATTAAAGCGAATGAATTTTCCATAGTCGATTTGAGTTACTGTTATGATAATTTTGCATTTTGCAAAAAATAATTCAGAAATATTGAAAACAAAAATGCAAACTTTGATGTACTACCATATCTCCATAATTATTTATATTAGATAGGCGCGTGCAGTGGAAACATTGAAGCATGACTTTTTTTGTAAACATATATTTTGGAATAAAAATGTAAATCAAACATTTATGCTACAGATTTTAATGATATATCAAAATATGAATGTTGTGATAAAAATTGTGATAAAAATATTACGAAATAAATGTTGTAATCCGATTTTTTTTTCCAAATAATTGGTCACCTAAAAGTTATGCTGCAATGTTCCCACTTAGGTCATGGTTGCTTCAACATTTTCGACTCATAATCAAGGCAGAAATAATGTCCTGCGAGGTTATTAATGTTTTCCAAATAACTCTGTTTACTATTTAGTTATTATTCTTCCGTTTATTTATCGCTATTATAGTTGCGTCATTTCGTGTGCTTTTTACTCCCTTTCTTTTAACTCGTAGCGTCTGCTTGTCTACTTGTCGTCTTGTCGGCTTATTTGACGAAAAAACTTTGGATCGATTTTTAACCCTTTTCCCGTGATCCAATCGAGCTGAAACTTTGCAAGCAGACTCGTGGCGAAGATCAAGAAGATCTATCAAATTGTAGTTAAAAAAAATTAATAAATTTTTGGATTTTTCAAAATTTGAATGGTTTTTTTATACAGATTATTAAGTTGTATGAAAATATTTCAACGCGTCTGGTAGACGCGAAACCTGATTATAATATAATTTTGGATTTTTGGAAAAATTTTATTACTCCCTTTCGTAGCGTCGCCCGACCGAAGCCCAACGCGTAGGTTAAGCGCCAAACCAGTTTCCACTAATAAATGAGAAAGGGAGTAAAATAAAAACTTGGTTTTTATGTGTTAGTTTTTTAAACTGTTAAATGCAGTATTCCGAAATTCTCACAGCCCTCGAATATAATTTAAATTTGGAACCCCTATCTTGTTATACACAAAGGGACGAAAGGGACGGAGCTGTGTCGCCACTCGGATTACACGGTGCTGCGAGGGAGACACAAAGCCTCCCTCGCTCCGTATATAATTCCACAACTCGCATCGGTCAAGCCCGTAGCCCGTACCCCAACATTACAGCCAGTGTTTCATTAAGACTAAATTCAGCGTTTACGTTAGTTTTATCTCCCTCGCAAGTGCCGCCCAACCACAAGACGGGTACAGTCGTATAGAAAATGAACTTCTGTGTTTCTGCTTTGACTTTGTCCACAAATTAATTTCAACATCGAATGGGCTCATTCAGAGAGACCCGCAGTGAGGTTGTGACGAAAATTTTGTCTTATTTTTATTTTGTTTTATTTCACTATTATTTCAAAAATTATTTTTATCCATCCTAATATTTCGCTGCTCTGCCATCCTAGCTATAACTTAATCCTGAAATAAAATAAAGCAAATTAAGATAAATTGTAGAAGTCTCACGGAGACGAATATATGAATACGAGATACATGCATGGAAGTCTTTTAATACGATGGCTCAGGGCTTATTAACTGTATGAGCTGGCTTTAGTGATCACTCTACACAATGCAACGTTCACCAAGTCCATCGTAAGAACATCCACACATTATCAAATTTTGAAAGTTCTATTTATCTACAGATTTTTTAGAGAGTTCTTGAACATACCTATATATAAAAATATTGTTTAAATAAAGCAATTTTGTTCGTGGTAGAAATAAATGCATGTCATTTGTAGATATTTGTGTCACTGGACATGAATTTAATTGGAGCACTGTTCTTAAATTCTCGTAAAAAATTTCTGGAATCTTCGCTGCACTATTTATCTAATTCCGTAATTCGCACTCATTATCACTCCTGAATTACTTTTCTTTCATTTACTGAGATATTATATACTGAGTATATGAGACGTATTATGCACGCTACATAAATCGCTTAAGTCAACCGTACCTTTCGATCAAACAAGTTCCTGAAGAGTGTCATCACGTTGGATAGATGCAATGCATCTTGCTAAAGAGGTCCTTGAATCAGCTATATGGGCAATCTAGGACCACAACTTCTAAAAGAGCATACGAGACACATCCGATTAAAGTCACTGGCAGTCTGGTTGTGTTTCTATAGTGAAGCGGAATTATGACTTTGTCTCTTTCTCGCATAGACAGTGGTAATGCACAAGTGGTGATCCACGGAATCTAGCCGTAGGCACCAAATCCATTTCGGCCAATTAGGGCGAGATACGGCCAACGCGCTCCCGTTCGCCACGCGATGACTATTCTAGAAGACCGTTGTAGGACCAATAAGTGATATACCTCTTCACAATCACAATATGTAAAAAATTCCTGTAAACAGCAACTATGAACAGTGAGTATCATTTGCGTCCTGTATTAACTTGCTTAATTTTATAAGCTTTGTTGTATACATCCATTCACATGCTGAATACACGCTGATATGAAATAATTCTTCCGCAAGGGTGAGAATTATTTTCTCTACACAACCAATCCGTCAAACCCACATTAACAGATATGCAAAACATTATTGAAGTGCCATGACCAAAAAATCAAACATAATAATTTCGTTGTCTGTCCGTCCGTCCATCCGTCCGTCCGTCCGTCGGTCTGTCTGTCTGTCTGTCTGTCTGTCCCTATAGAACTTCGTGTAAAGTCCGTAATTTTGTTCCAATTCACGGCAAAAAAAATTAAATGATCGGAGATGAGGCTTGAATCCCAGGCCATTAAATCCAAGGCGATGTTGCTACCACTGCGTCTCCGCGGACGGCCAAAAAGATACTATAAATATATATTAAGGATTAGCGCGAACCAATGTTCCATCATTTTTAACAGATATTCTATTCATATATGTCAATCAACATCACTATCGGCTGTCCCTCCTATTTTTGGAACGATTTTGAGACTTAAGATTCCATTTCTGAATTGACAAGGTCTTATGAAAGTGTATTACAGAACGAATTTCATTTTATTAAGTCTCGTAGACAACAGCTATATGAAGGAGGAAAGAAGAATAAAAATTATTTTCTTAACATAAGTTAATTTGCAGATTTTGTTTAATTTATTTTTTAAATACCTAATATTTCCCGGGGCCCATTTGCGGTGCGTTCACCCAAAATGAATGTACGCTGTTCTGAAAGCATGAAGCAGGTTAAAAGGACAAGTAAGTTATCTCTGAAGTACTTCAGTCGCCTGTATTTCAGATATTAGGGTAAGCTCTCTGTAAGCGCTTACGTAATAACAGGGTTACTTAAGTGTATTTCTGGGTACTCACAACTAAGTTTTACACAGGCTTTCTGGATGTGTGTTTGTATGTGCGTTATGAATAATAGAAATACAGAAGTAATGGGCATTTGTGTGCTTATTTATTTTCGAATCTTGAAAAAAATCTTTTATAATGGTTTGGCGAGGAATTTGTAGGGAAGATCGTAGGAGAACTAACTAACCATTGCGCAGTTTCCCTCCCAGGGATAGGCAGAGAGGGTGAATGCCACACTTATCTATCCTGGTATATCACTTTTGCTTCGGCCACATTCATACATCTTCTCATACAAGGTCTAGTGTTGTTGAGGCTTTTAACAGGGCCATACTCAAATACTTGTAGTATGTGATCGTGCCAGGTCTTTCGCGGACGCCCTCTATTTCTGCTGCCTTCAACACTCGCCACATATATTTTCTTAACCATCCTTTCCCTGTTCATACGTTTCACATGACCAAACCATCTCAGCACTCCTTTCTTTATTCTATCTACCACACTACAGCTAGCATTGCATTCACTTCTAATTTGTTCATTCCTCACTTTATCGACCAAAGATTTTCCACACAAGCGTCTTAGTGACCGCATTTGCACCGCATTCAGTCTACTTTCATTCCTCTTTTGCCGATTCCAGGCTTCAATTCCATACATCAGGGTTGGCACTAGAACGCCATTATGTACCGCTAGTCTTGCTTCCTTTGACAGATTCTTATTGGCCATAATTGCATTTAGAGTGCCATTGATTTTTTTTCCCGCAGTCACTCTCCTTTCGATATCATTCTCAGTCTTGCCGTCTCTACTAAACATACTCCCCAAATATACAAACTCGTTCACTTGTTCTAAGCATTCGTTGTTTACAATTACATCACACTTAGCCACTCTTTCGTCCCTCTCGAATACCATCACTTTCGATTTGCTGACAATCATCATAAGAGGGAGAACGAAATCAGGAGAAAAGAATAAAAAGAAGAAGTACACTAGGTTAACACAAAAATCTAGAAAAATCGATATCTTGAGTTATTTTATTCAAATTGTAACAAAGGCACAATTAGGATTTCTCCATCTTCACAATGGCCAACGAACAGCTCTGATTCTGCAAAATCGAAAAAGCGCAGACTAACTGGTGACTTCCAGCCGTGGAACTCATTATAGCCGAGTGGCAGCACTCTTAAGGAGACACTGGAAGGATTCTGTATGGATAAGCAGTTAGCGAGGACTATCGATTGGTGCTCAATGGGGAAATGTGATCATAGAAGTATGACAGCTAGACAGAAGAGTGTTAAATTGAGCAATAATTTAAAGTTACATTCTTGACTTCAAGGTGTACTATTTTCAAATAATTTTAGTAAACAGTGATGTGATCGAGATAGTTTATTATGCCTTATAGAATGATTTGTGCATAAATTATAAGAAAAAAAAATTCATGACGTCATTTTCCTTTTATTTATTTTTTTCTGAATATTTTTAATATGTTCAAAGTTTTCAAAAGAAAAATACTGGATTTTATCCGCAGGTAGGCAACATTAATCGAGATATATTATACATGTCTCATAGAGAAAAAACTATTTTCATATGGGATTTCGCTCGAAATATTCTGAATATATAAAAAACTGGTCTAAAAAGGTGTTGAATAATGGAATAATGACATATACTCGTACGCACATAAAGAATGTTACTTAAAGAACTCCAATCAAAATTTATAATAGATATCTCATTTTCAATGGTGATATCTGTACTGGTTTGTGGGAGTGACAAAGTTTTCGACTACAGGTGGCACAGTAAAAATACAGCACACATACGAAATGAGGTATGCAAGTTAAACATACATATATAAAGATATATATATATATATATATATATATATACAACTTTTTTCAAAAATTTGATGGATGTGGCAGTCGATCATGGGTAGAATTTGGTGAACGTTACATTGTGTAAAGTGATCACTTAAGCCAGCCGTACGATTGGTCGTAAGTCCTGTGAACACCCAAAAATAACTATACTATACCTACCTACTTTCCGATATAAAAAATAGTTTCATTGCTATGAGACAACTATAATACGTATATCTTGGTTTAGTTTTTTAATTATTTAGAATTTAACAGCGATATACCTACATATATAAATAAAATATAAATGAAATTATAATATAATAAACCCATGACTAAATTCACAGAATTACATTTTAAATAAACAAATTAAGAATAAAAAGGAACGTGTGCGTAAAAGTGTTAAGTTTCCAAGACATTTCTTGCGACTTTTTGGAAAACGTTGTAGGTTTCGCGAAATGTATCGCCACTGGAGAATATTTCATTGTAATCTGACAACACCAGTCTTCTCATATAATATATTTTTAAATTGGGGCATTTGAAATGATAACGGTGTGTGAGTTCGGCAAGTGGGGAATGTAGGTGATGCATGCGTTTCCGGATTTCCGGATAGTCGATTTAGTTGTGTAAAAATAAATAGACACGCCATATCAGTTGCGGTTCGTGTACGTTCCAACGTCATCAAACCGGGGTACTTTTTGCACGTAAGTCGAGAAGCTTTTGTGTGTTACATTTCTTAAGAGGACTTGTTTAAGGGAGACCCGTTGACCTCTCTATGTGTCTGTCAGCGATTTTTTTTCTCTACGAGAAGAAAGAAGAATCCGAAATTGATAGAAAATAAATACGCAAAACTCTTCATATTTTAAAAGACTAAAAGAATACAGTAGTTTACCAGAAAATGCAAACCTTAGAGAAATATTTATAATAGTTCATATAAATGATAAATATCTCATAGAGACGAAGCTATTTATTTGGTCGAGCATGTCTTTATTGGGCGCCCACGTGGCTCCCATCATGTGATCATTTTACACAATGCAACGTTCACTGATTGCACCCAAGAACGACCACAACTCTATAAAATCCATCTATGTTTAATTTATCTTAATTAATAATTACCACTCTATGGAACAAATCCAGTAAATGTGTTCCTAGAACATAGTTGTAAAAATATTGTAAATATTTACATGTTTAAGAAGGAATGCAGACATGCAGATTAAATATAATTATTATGTGTAAGTGAATAGAGATGTGAACACGGAATACGTGTCACATCAATATTCTTACTATTTTCAAACTAAGCTAAACGCTTGAGCTATGAAAATAGGACTAACTTGCTAGTCTGGAGTGAGGTTCGATCCCGCGACCTTTGGATCACGAGGCGAGTGTCCTAACCACAAGGCCAACAAGCTACTCAAAATTTATTAAATAAAGACAAATAAAATAAATAAGAATTCCTTGATAGAATATTTTTTGTGTTCATTTCCCTTTTGAAAATCATCTTCGTCAACTCGGTTTTATTCTGGGAATTGTTCGTAGAACTGCTACGGAAAACTCTCATCCTAGGTAGACACAATAATCGAAGTTTTCAATTATTTTGAATTTTTAGTGGTCTAATTACATGAATGACTATCGAGTCACTAAGGCAGTTCATCATTACATTACCTTTTAAAATATTTATCTTAAACCATAATCAATAAAAATAATTATATTGGCTGGTTTCGTGAATTTTCACCTCAAGGGCAACAAGGCCATATACATCTGCTAGTTCCTTCACTCTGTTTGAAGAGAAGGAAAGGTTGTCTGTATCGTCACCAAAATTTAGATGGCTTAAGTACTTGCGTTTTTAAGTGTCCATATTTTTATTTTATTTATTATTCTTCTCGACTTAGCGTCCCAATAAAGTTTAACGACCTATCTCAAACAAATGGCATTTAAAATACTATAGACCGCACTTCAACCGCTTTCAATCTTCCTGTTCCATTAAGAAGCTTGTTTTCTGTATTTGAGATGAGAAATGAGAGTTTACGAAATTCTTCAAACGAAGAAATTTCTCGAAATCATTTTACTCAAAAGGCGATAAACATTCCTTTCCACTCTGAGAATCTTAATCAAAACAGCGATACAGACCCCTTCCTCGACAAATTAAAATAAAATAAAAACAAACACGAAAGTCCCGTAAATCACGGCTCGGATTTTTCTCAACTAGTACCATTCTCTCCTCCATATTATTAAATTCTAGGGTGGAATTACAGCATAACTTTATGACAAATAGTTTCCGCTCCGGGCGGACCGTTTTGATAACGAAACTTTAAACTGCAGGCTGTGTGTGTATGATTAAATTAAAAGCAGTTGAATGAATCCATTTCGCAGGCGGAGATTGCCGCCTTAAATTGAGCAATTAAGAAATTGTCACGGGAGATTTATTGCCATAAGCTGCGAGACGTAACCAGAGGCTGGGACAATACGCGTAATAATAGACGTCTTCCTGACTTCAAGTTTCTAATTCCTCTGTTCCTTTGTGGCGCGGAACAGGAACGCGACGAGTTAACGACCCCATTACTTTAAATATTTACTTATTTATGTGTTTTAGATTCGAATCTAAGCAAGTACCAGAACACTGTTACACGACACGACAAATAACGAATAAAAAACTGAAAATAAAAAAAAAACAAAAAAAGAGTTTACGGAGACTGGCTGAAACAGTTCGAAATTCCAAAACTATTTTAAAAATTACCGGATAGTAAGTAATACCACAATGAACTGGTAACAAAAAACACCAACACAACAGTAACACAACAACACAACAGCTTGTTTATTGGATTCTAGAAATTGGCAAAATACAAGACGAAGGCATAAAATTACACAAAATACACGAAAAACACTAACACAACACTATAACGGCTCAAAACTATCACATAACACACGTCAAAACAAAAACAGGACAAAACAACCAAACAACTAACCACTGACAAATTCAAAACGGATGTGACAAAAATGCTAAAACTCGGTGAACAATAAAAAAATGCCTTATTATTTAAATTATATTATTATTTTATTCCTATATTGAATCATGTAAAAATGTTATCCATAAACATTTTCAGGTTTCTATTATATTTTAAATTGTAATTTAACATTGTATTATAGTATTTAAGTATTATTAAGTAATTAACATGTACTGTAAAGTATTTGGCGTTCAAACAGTTTTGGAAGATGCCTGTTAAAATATACATATATGTACATAGATTATAATTAATTAACAATAAAATTAAATTTAGAGCGATTCCTCTCTAGGCCCGGTTAATCGGTTTTGCCAATGTCTCTAGGGCTGTTTATAATCAAACACATCAAAAAATTCTACCTGATTTTCCAAAAATAAAACACATTATAAAAAAAATACATTAAGGATCGTGAAACGTTCAGAATTGACAATTACAGCAGAGATATTGGAGTACTTTTATCCGATTTTACAAATGTAATACCTACATATACTGACAATAATATAAAAATTGAAGAGTTTACTTAATATTATATTCGTTTATAATGGCGCTACAATTATAAATCTAAATTAATAATTTTCTGTGTAACTATGTCCTTCAAGACGCTAGATAGTGCTGTTTTCACAGCCGTAACTGGCGAATGAAATAAATGTAATTCTCTGTATCTATGTTTATATTGTGTATTATGGATCATTTTTCGAGAACACGTGTACAATGACAAAAATGTGCTGAAATTATCAAAAGATACAAAGATTTTTGCTATATATCTAAGGGATTCTTCTAATTTATTTTAAATACCATAGAATAAATATATTCTGAAATTGCACATTTACAATAAAATGTATTTTTATTTAAAATATTTTTTTGTACTCGAAACTTTTATTAGAGAAAAAACAAGAAAATTTTGATAATAAAATAAATGCATTATTTAAAAATATTTTATTAAATTTTGTGTACATAGTATAATAAACACTGGAGATTCAAAACAGGAAAGAAATTGCACGAGACCGAGATCAGTGGAGAAAGACTCTTGAGGAGGCCAAAAGCTACCAAAGGTTATAGAGCCAAAGGTGATGATGAGTATTATAAAAATGACAATCCAGTGACGGCTTAAGTTGTTTTCTCCACAAATCTCCACTACATACAGAAAAAAACCTTCTCTCGGGCAGCTAGAATTGTCTCTTTCTGCGATTTTGTATCTTCGCGTTCCGCTCTAAATTGTCCTATACGATGTGATAGTTATAAGTGTACTCTTAACTCTTCAATACCTTGGTAGATGGTAGCCACTTAATAACTCCCTCTCCTCCGATACATTTAATATATAAATCTATACCATTTAACAGATCTCATTCAAAATTTTCATACTAATGTATCTTCGCGTTCCGCTCTAAATTGTCCTATACCATATATATGATAGTTATAAGTGTACTCTTAACTCTTCAATACCTTGGTAGATGGTAGCCACTTAATAACTCCCTCTCCTCCGATACATTTTATATACAAATCTATACCATTTGACAGATCTAATTCAAAATTTTCATACTATGTAATATGTTTATCTATTAGTACTATTTGTTGCGAATTTGTCATTTTTTAAAACTGTTTACAAACGAGCTCTTCTTAAACAAGTGTTACCTAATTGAAAAGATTTAATCTATAAAAATAAGTGTACTCTAAAAAAATATATTGTAAAGCAATGATTTTTCGATACACAAAAATTAAATATTATATAAATTCAGAAAAGGACTATTAGTAGACCGTAGTGAAAAAAAAACTATGTATAAATATTAAGGGGAAGATTGTGTGTATATTCAAATCTGTCAGAAACAGTTAAAGAGATTATGGATTGGGGCTTTAAATCTTCAAGATGAACCACGTCAGGACGCGCAGATGAGTTCGGTAATGACGTGCTAAGAACTGTAGTGAAGGCTTATCTGTCTGTTTCCTTTGAGGATATTTCAAATGAAATGGGTGCATCGTGTCCCACCGTTCAGACTGGGGGCTTTTAACTAATTGATAAGATCTAAAGCTTTTAAAATAAAATAAAGTGGACTAACAAAAATTAAATTTTAAAGAAATAATACATAATTTATGCAGTTCCAATTTTCTTGTTAACTATAATTATATTTATAAATTTTAAATAAATCATAAAAATGAATTTCATCGCCCTCAAAGTTGTCCTCATCTCAAAAATAATTATTTCGTCGTATGTCTGTCTGCCTGTCGTCCATAATTTTCTGTCACGTCCGTAATTTTTTCCTTTATTTTTTTAATTTGACCCCACTTTCTCCCCACGATACATTTTCTACACAAATGTACACCGTTTGACAGGTCTTATCTAAATTTTGCACACATATTTTTTAGGAACCGTCATGTAAAAGTATGACATTTATTGACGAGTTAGAGCTAGTCAGATATAAAACACTGAAACCAGAGCTTTTTACAATCTTAATCTCATTAGTGTTGTCAAAATTTCGTCTTTTAATGGTTTTTTTTATCTTTGGGTACAGGATAAAATCACAGAGGAACTGAGGTATAGTTACGATGTTTTAGTCAGAAATGTATATACCATTTATATCTTTATACCATTAGAAAAAATTGCCCAGCACACCAAAACCTGTGTAAACTTTCCGACAGCCATTAAAAAGTGGCATCCACCATAGTGGATAAGTGTGCCAATACCGGAAAAAAATCGTCGCAATTTGAATTATACAACCCGCGATATTCAAAAATTCCGCGTATTTTTATAACTTTGACATAACTTTCATTTGACTTTCATAGTTTGTTCGTAACTTAAAAATTTCACTCTTTTGTTTTTTTTGTACAACTGAAGTTGTTGCTATATGTTAATATATAACATGTTACTTCTGTGGAAACTTGTTAGATGGTGTCTATACTATGTAATAATCATGTGTAATCTGATTTTTATATACACTGTTAGTTTCCCGTGAATAAATAAAATAATTTAACTTATCTTGATAAAAAATTGATTGTATAATTTGTGTGTATCTACTTATTATATTTGATTAATTACACCTACATGTTTCGGATAAACCTTTCCATCGTGAGGGTGTTAAATATATATCAAAATATCAAAATGAGTAATGTCTTTTGTTTTTCTAAATTATTTTTAAACATTATTGTTGAAGTTCTTGATTAGTTGCAATTATTGAAAAAAAAATTAGAATTGGGCTAGTAGTTAAATTTAATTGATTATTATTAAAAAAAATTGCTGTTACATGCTTTACTAATTTCTAATGATTCTAAATTATTCAATTTCAGACCAAAATTATTTATGTGTAAAATAGAAAGTCCTAAATTTTTGTCCAAACCGTGATCATTTTCTTATAAATGATTTGCAAATTTACATATTCATAATTCAAATATTTTTTTTAAATGTCAATCTACAATGTTGCTGAACCAATTGAAACAATAGCTTATCTTGATTCATATTTATTCCTCTGTCTACAAAATCCATCAATTATATTCTTAGAACACACTAAAAAAATGTTTTCTCTATCTGTAACCTGTAATCTTTATTTCAAAGGAATCTAAGTGGAATAAACGACCGGATTCAGTGAGTATAAACGTGTCATGACTTGTTTCATTTGACCTATTTACATTCTAATTGGAGCTCAATTTTTCTAGTATCGCCGCTTATTTGGCGGGAAATAAGGTCAGAGCCATGTGAAACGCCATCTTGCAATGGAATAATCGTGTATCCGGGAATCGAACCGCGGTACGTGGCCCCATTCGCTGAAAGTTGCCCAGCATCCGTTGCAGCTCAACTTCACGCAAGCAGTACTTGAGAAGAATCTTGTTGGAAACTTCTCGAACGTTCTTGCCGGCTCTGCATAGTAATTAACGAGTGTTTACACGAACTTGCTGAAAAGATAGCGCCGGGTTCACATGGCAAGTTTAAAAAATCCTTAACTTTAATTACAACGTTTCTTAAAAACGTGTTAAAGGGTTACACAACCTTGGGAGCCTGACGTTTAAACTAGCAGGTTTAACCTAAACCTAACCTAAACCCGGGACTATAATTTGGTAAGCATATAATTGCATTAACGTCTCTTTTTTGTTGGTTTCATCACCTGTGATTTGAACCTTATAGAACTTTCTGAAACTTTCTCCATCCAGAACTTTCTAAAGCATTTTGGAAACTTCTCTAAATCTTTTGAAACCTTCTAGACTCACCGATTAACTCAGTTTGGAACCTTATAGAACTTTCGAGAATCTTCTAAAACGTTCTCCTTTCCGAACTTTCTAGTGCAGGTTTTTCCGGAATATTCTAGACTCACCGACTAGACTCCGCCACTGAGTTTGAATTCTTATAGAACCTTCTTGAACTTTCTCCTTCCAGAACCTTCTAGAGTATTCTAAAATCTTCATGAACTTTCTGGAATACTTCAGACTCACAGACACAGTCGACGGGCCCATTTTGAAACATTTTGAAGCATTTAACAAAAAATGTGTTAGAAAGCACATTTTCATCACCCACTCCCAGCCACGCTCAGCCACCCCCAGAAAACTCTCTTTCTTTCAATATGACATCAAGGACTTACCTTCTACCATTACCACTGGTGAGTGGCAGTAGCTAGTTGTCAAGAAAATTAAGCAGGTAGGGAAACACGGGTTTCTTTTTATATGTATAATAATAATTGCGTGATTTTTTACTAGAAGATGGTTAGTTATTCTTATTTTTAATTGCGACATATTATAATATAATTAAATTGAAAAAAAAAAATATATATATATATCGTGTCATGTCTATTCCTGTAAAGCTCCTCCACCGAGACTGAGATGTAATTTTTCGCGATTTTGTACGTATTTTTTTTTTAGAAACTAAATATCTTTAGTGTAACCATCAAACGTGTTTAGAGTCGGGTGAACCGTTGTCAGTGTTGTGCCAAGTACTGGATAGCATTACCATATCGAAAGCAGGGCGTCTCTGTGTTTATGTAGTACATGGCAATACCGTATCGAAGACATATATTGTCACGAGATGTCTTGTGTTATGTCTGTGTTTCATCTATTGTTGGATCACTTTCTTTGCGGAACCTGCGACGTTTTCGAATACCAAAAGGTTTTAAATTTGAAATTATTAAGGTCACCACAGAATACCCAAGAAAACTCAAACCAGAAGATTTATTTATTTATTTATCAACGCGATAGCAGGCTTTTATAATATATAGAAAGTTACATAAAACACGTTCAAAAATAAAAAAATGAAACGAACAATCATTAAAACACTTAAAATAAATACATACTTGAACAATGATTTGTATGAAAGCAAACAGGAATAATTTAAAACCTTTGAAAATGTAAGTAAAGATAATTACACCAATATACTCGTACCAGATAAATAAGACAAGAAGATAAAATAAACTAAAAAATAATAGATAGAAATAAAACAAATTTAAAAAAGAAACGATCAGCATTAAAACACTTAAAATAAATATCTATATATATATAATATATATATATATATATATATATATAATATATAACATTATTAGTATAAATGTAAACAGTCAGAGATAAAATGTTTTACAAAATAATAACACAGTAAAATTAAAAAAATAGTAAGTAAAAAGCATATTCAGAATGTTACTAATTCAAGGAGAACAAAAAATAAATTAAAATTAGTCCATTAAACGTTACTACTCAATTCTACCGTAAATAATTCTTCAGTTCGGCTATGCTCCTACAGCAAAAAGTTTACAGCGAATTTCGAGAACTTATTTTCAAGACTAAGCATGCGTGTTAATGGTGAATTTAAAGCAGCTGTGAAAACAACATGTTTTTAACTTGGATAAATTCCGAGTACATATCCCAATGCTATCGGTATATAAAGTTTTTATGCGTATCTTTCAAAGTGATTCATTTTTTTTTTTTGGAATTATTAATTTTCGAATTTTTTCCCATCGTTAATTAGCTTACTTGTAGATTAAGTTATAACATAATTTAGTGAGAGGTATTCAAAGGTAATAATGACTCCAGCTCCACTTATTTGATAGCACAAACTCCTGGCTTTAAAGACGAGAATTAGTATTGAATTTTAATTTAAATCCCGCCGTAGTGTTGTATATTACTACCACGCTCATAAAGTAGTGAAGCATAATAAAAGCCTCAGCCCTTAACGTACAGCCAGCGTCCACCGCCACCCTGACACGGGAACTGTAATGTCTGTTTACACGGTGGCGGTGCACTATAAAGGATAATATATTTCCCCTGGTTGAACCTGCTCGCTTCATTTCCTTCAACCCCGTAATTAATTTAAAATTGCATTTTAATTATATCTGCACCATCTTTTGTCATTAGAAGGGTTGTAACTCATCGTTTAAACGATGAAATATTGTCTTTTTGTGATGCAATATTTTTTTCTCGCACATCTCTTTGTAGAGTTTTCGGGATGAAACAGGGAAGAACCGGAATGAAAATTCCACCAAAACATCAAAAACAATTTAAACTTTTATTTATTACATAAAATTCACAGTACACGAATTTAACCGGAGCTTCTTCTTCTTCTTCAGCCTTCATCTCTCCACTGCTGGATGTATATCTGGATCTATTCCCTTCCATCCTTCCTTGTTGTTTGCTAGTTGTAGCCATTTCTTTCCGCCCATAGCGGCTATATCGTCGGTCCATCTCTTTTGAGGTCTTCCAATACCTCTGTTATTCTCGCAAGATCTACACTTCAGAACTCTGGGAGTCCATCTAACCTAAACTAATCTAACCTAACATAATCTACTAACCTAATCTAATCTGACCTGAGCACCATTCTCAAAATAATAAAAATTGACAAGTTTTTTTCACACAGGTTCGCACTAATTCGTGTGATTCGTCTGTGGAACTCTTTTTATTATACTGTTTCTGTCACATCGATCACTATCGGGAATATTCCGCTCGCTGAATCTCCGGTAAAGAATCCGTGCCCACTAGATTACAAGGGCTTTTTAATTAAATCACCATTTATGTTTCGTTGCAATTTTCGACACATAGTTGTATGATAATTAAAACAAATTTGGGGTACATCACTTGAACAGATAAACAGGAAAAAAACCTCTGCAGATGAATTTGATTAGGTACTATCTATACGTTCATTAGGTTATTGTATAGAAGAGACTTTTTTGGATGGATTTTATGTATTTGTCATAGTGTGGTGCCCATACATGCCTGTCATATTCTGACTTACTACGAGTTAAAAAATTATGTAACATTATTTCTATGTATGTGTGGCAAATCTATTTATGAAATAGTAAAGAATAATAATTAATTATTAGAATTAAAAGAATCAAAAAAGGGTCACTCAGGTGGGTTGGGCATGTTGAGCGAATGAATGGGGAAAGAATGGTAAGAAAAATATATAACGTAAGTTCCTTATTTTATGTATCCTTTTATAAAATATTATATAAGGAATGTGTAATATCTGCATACCTTGCGAGTATTCTGATCATTATAGTTAATTTTACTATGTATGAGTATGTTAATGTAGACAAGTCTTCCATATAATAATTAAATATGTAAATGTACTTCGCAATGAAACATAGGGACCCATACAGACTTCTCTAATAATTTTAATTTGCAAAATACTCACCTTAATGAAATAGCTAAAATTAATAACACAATAAGAATAACATCCACACGAAATACTGATTTAACTTTAACGCGAGAAAATCAAATTTCCAAATTCTGGGGCGTACAGCACCCAAGCTTTCCACCTCTCTAGAATTAATTAAATTCAAAATGCATGCCTGCATCCTAAAGGTATGCATTTTCGGTTATGATTCAAACACATACGAGTATTTAATTTAATAATATTCTGGTTCTTGAAAGCATATTTTGTAATTAAATTTTATTATTACATTCGTTTCAATCTTGCGTGCTTCAACTAACTTGCTTACCTTCACTCCGCTTCCACGCGGAGGTAGACAGAGAAAATGAAGCACTACACTTCATCCACATTCATACATTTTAGCATGCAAGCTCAATGATTATTGATGCTCCTAACATGATCATCCTTCTGTCTTTCTTCGTCATCTTTCTTAGATTCTTTTTGAAAAATTGGAGATATTAAGAAGAGTGACGGATCTTGCCTTTTTTCACAAAATAATAAACGGAATTATTAACAAATAAAGAAATACAACACTTTGTTTTTTTTTCCACTTATTTTTGTGCATTTGTTTCACTACATGTTTCGGAAACGTCCGTTTCCTTCATCAGGTGAATTAAGACTGAGGTATGTGGGAGTGGTTGTCTGGTGTGTGGGTTGTGGATTCGGTAGAAGTGGAGGGGGTATCTAGGTGGTGGGAGATCGGGAACATTGTAAAAAGGGGTGATGTGAAGGGTTGTATTTGATTATTGATTATGTTATTTGTTGTGTTTAGGTTATTTTGGTTTCTAAATTATTTTGTTTTAGGCCGTATGTCTGTTTATGTAGGATGTGTATTTTTGTATTGCTGAAAGTGTGGTTATTTTCTATAATATGATTTTCGTATTCTGAAAAATTATGATTTGTGAGGCACCTTTTATGTTCTTTAAATCTTTTTTCTATTAATCTGCCATCCGAACTATATATGACATCTCACAATCCCTACATTCTAGTTTATAAACCCCACTACAGTGTAATTTGTTAGGATTTTTCGAAAAAAATATTTCACATTACCCCTTCTTACAATGTTCCCGATCTCCCACCACCTAGATACCCCCTCCATTTCTACCGAATCTACAACCCACATACCAAACAACCACTCCCACATACCTCAGTCTTAATTCACCTGATGAAGGAAACGAACCTTTCCGAAACATGGAAAAAAACAAAGTTCATTGTTGTATTTCATTATTTGTTCATAATGGATTTCCACAAAGTTAACGCCGAAACATTCAATTACTTAACGGAATTATTGACTGTCCTCATCTATTGGAACGTATCTGCTTGTGTCTTCCATCCAGCGAAACTAAAAGTTTTGCCTTGGAAACTGCAGCCAGTTCAGTTATCCACTGCAAAGATTTCCTTGACTAGCAAACAGATACGAGGGTTGTTATTTAGTATCCGTAACTGACAACACTGGTGTTGCTAGGCGCCATCTGATATATCAATGAGATATCGAAAGGAGCAACTGCGGGTAACAAGGTCAATGGTGCTCTGAATGCAATTATGGCCAATAAGAACATGTCAAAGGAAGCAAGACTAGCGGTACGTAACAACATTCAAGTGCCAACTCTGATGCATGGAAGTGAAGCCTGGAATTAGCAAAAAAGGAATGAAAGTAGACTGAATGCGGTGGAAATGCGGTCACTAAGGCGCTTGTGTGAAAAATCTTTGATCGATAAACTGAGAAACTAACAAATTTTAAAAAAATATATGTGTGGTGTAGAATGCTGAGATGTTTTAGTCATATAGAACGTATGAGCGAGGAAAAGATGGTTAAGAAAATATATGGGGCGAGTGTTAAAGGCAACGGCAATAGAGGGCGTTTGCGAAAGACCTGGCATGATCTGATACTACAAGTTTTGGAGGATGGCCCTGTTAAAAGCCTCAATAACCATAGACCATGCTTTGA
>JADDOH010002489.1:0-10000 GCA_016648135.1 Agrypnia vestita | reverse complement strand
CCAAGAGTGATGACGATGATGAGAGAAAATGGCTATAATGTAAGAAAAATAAAATGTATCTAGTAACATTAGATTGAGTTATAAAAATTAAGAAGGTATTGTTTTATACATAAGGTATTGTTGTGATTTATTTTTTGAGTTGATTTTTCAATTTACTTTTGAAATTTCCATAATTTTTTTTCCATTAATTGATTTTTTCAAATTTATTTATTCTATAATTGATTTTTTGCGTTGATTTCTCAATTTTGTTTTGAAATTTCTATAATTTGTTCCTGTTTTAATTTGATTGAGAAGAGAATTAAAAATGATACTTTTTGATAGGTGAAGTGATGTTGGGCCAAGCTACATTTAAGTAACGATTTACCCTTATAGTTGTAAATGTATCCCTTTTATCTTCAACCTCAAAAATTCCATCACTTCTTTCCGCAATCTTCTCCATTGGCCCACAACGCCTGAACATTCATGTTTTATCTCCGCCTTGTAATGTCCCTTTCAATCCTCACTCATTTATTTATTTTAACATAACATTACATTAAATTACATTACAAATATAATTATACAATAATAATTTATCATACAATCATATAATAAAATATACTACCCAATTAGGCTGGCCTGTTTTAGGGCAAGTTATATATTTCATTTTAAAACACAATATTCGACTATAGGTACTCATTAGTATATATAATTAATTAATAATTTAGAGTTTAATTAAATTAGTACATTATAAAATTTTTAATTAAATTAATTCAATAAAAAGTTAAATTAGATAAATACATTATGTAAATTAATACATTAGTCTAACAGTAGTTTTCCAAAAAAGATAAAAAAATTATAAATATTTAAAACTCGGGAGAAGAGAAAAAAATATATAATGATAATACTCATTTTACTAAAGAGTTATATTTTATAATTTCCATTAATTTCTTTTCAGTGTTTTCTCTACCCATATTGAAAAGAATATTAAATAGGTTTTCTCTGAATCTTTTGGTATAACTGCTGGTTTGAATATTTTTACAAATTAGGTTATATATTCTAGGAGCTTGGAAACTGAATAGTCTTTGGCCAAAAGTTGTTTTCATTTTAGGGACCGTTTTATCATATTTTGCTCTAGTTAGATGCGGTCTTTCAGGCATAATTTGCAGATTGTTTATAGTTTTATGGAATGTTGTTATAATTTTCTGTATGTACCTATATTTGTCTAACATCCAGAACCTTAAATTGTCTAAATAGATGTTCAGAAGGATACATAAAGTCACGATGGTGAATTACTCTAAGTATGGCCTTCTAAGCTATATTTACCTGATGCAAGTGTATAATAGATGCACTCCCCCAACTTTCAATACCGTAACTTAAGATGGATTGACACAAGGCATAGTAAACAGATTTCAGCTTTTCTATATTAAAAATATTTCTAAGTACTTTAAAGATATAGATCTGCTTTCTTAGTCTTTTTGCCAATCTCCCATCTCATGTGTCTGTCAATAATTATTCCTAAATACTTAATTGACTTACAATTTCCTATACTGGGACAATTACAACCAACATTATTTTCGCAATTACTGATGTGCAGTTTAATATTATTTATGTTGTTGGGCTGTCCTGCCTCAGTAATTGAAAAAGTCAAAAATTTTGTTTTGGCTGCATTGAGGGTCAAATTTTATTTTATCTAAACAGCTATTGATTATAGATAAAAAATTTACTTGTTCCCATGTTTTTTCTTTGAATATTAACACAGTGTCATCAGCAAAAGTAACGATTTTTCCCTCCATTCTCAAATCACATAAATCATTTATTATTATATCCATGGATCATCATTTTTTATTTATTTATTTAACATAACATAACATTAAATTACATTACAAATATAATTATACAATAATAATTTATCATACAATCATATGATAAAATATGTAACTACCCAACTAGGCTGGCCTGTTTTAGGGTAAGTTACATATTTCATTTTAAAACACAATATTCGAATATAGGTACTCATTAGTATATATAATTAATTAATGATTTAAAGTTCAAGTAAATTAGTACATTATAAAAATTTAAATTAGATTCATACAATACAAATATTTTAATTAAATTAATACAATAAAAAGTTAAATTAGATAGATAAATTATATAAATTAATACATTAGTCTAACAGTAGTTTTCCAAATAAGATAATTAGATAAATACATTATATAGTATAATACATTAGACTAGCAGTAGTTTTCCAAATAAGATAATTAGATAAATACAATATATAAATTAATACATTAGTCTAACAGTAGTTTTCCAAATAAGATAAAAAATTTATAAATATTCAAAACGAAGAAGAAGAGAAAAAAAATATAATGATAATACTCATTTTACTAAAGAATTTTGTTTTATAATTTCCATTAATTTCTTTTCAGTGTTTTCTCTACCCATCATGGATGAAGAGTTTTCATGTTCTCTGCATACCCCTTTGGAGCACCGCGCGACCGCGATGGTTAAATATTGAGATGATGACTGTGCCAGTTGGAGCTGGTGGAAGCGGAGACGTGGATAGTGTCAGGCAGGGCGTACCTTACAGAACCGGTCCGAAATTCTATGTTGGCCGAATAGTGCAAGTCACCTTAAACAAAACCCTATTAATAACAATAATTCTGAGCCACGGGTGTTTCCTAAGATATTATGTGTGTTGCCAGCGGCGGAGAGTGAACGCTGATTTTATTTTATTTATTTATTTTAACAGCAAATCTTCAATCAAGATCATCATCATCACTCTTGACACTACAACCCTTAGTGGGTCTTGGCCTTCTCAAGAATCTTCCTCCACTCATCTCGGTTTAGTGCAGCTCTCTCCAGTTCAGAAGCTCCAAGGCAGAGATGTCTTTGAGGACGTTGTCACTTCATCTCAATTTTGGCCTTCCTAAGCTCGTTCGCCCTATTGGCCTTGAGTTCAGCAGGGACTTGGGTGCTTGATGCTCGGTCATTATCTCCACATGACCCAGCCACCGAAGTCTGCCCAGTTTAATAAATTTTGTGACGTTTGGCTCCTTAAATAGAGTATACAGCTCATTGTTGTACTGTCTGCGCCAAAGTCCATTTTCTAGAACCGGTCCGAAGATACGCCTCGAAATTTTCCCTTCAATAACGTCCTGTGCTCGCTCATTCCTCTTAGTACCCACGTCTCAGCTGCGTACATGAGCACTGGCCTAATAAGCGTTTTGTACACTAATATCTTGGTGTTTCTGGTAAGCAGTCTGGATTTTATCTGCTTTTGTAGGCAATCAACATAAAAGAGATAAAAAATAGTAAATGCTGTCAATTATAAATCTTCCACTTAAAATTAATTATTAAAGATATAAAGTGCGACATTATTTCAATTTATAGTTTCATCATATATTGATAAAGGGAGGGGGGGACGTAGTGGGATGTAGGATTAGGATAAAGGAAAGAAGTATGGGATTATATGGGAATATCAATTATAAATTAAGTCAACTAGTTAGGGTGCGGTTGTGAAGTTAATTTTCATTTAATGTCCCGGATAGTCGAGTTAAAAATGTCTATGTGGTTGTACTTCGTAAAGTACAACCACATAGACATTTTTAACGTTCGTAACGTATTAAATGAATTTGTGGATCTATAGAAGAATGAGTTTTGTTTAGAGTTGGACTTGCAAAGAGGGAGACGAAAAGTAGGTGACTGTCTGCTGTTGCGATTTGGGATATGGAACATTTGTTTACATATTTCATACTTTGCAATTTTAATTTTTAAATAGTTTTTACTGTTTTTATTAAAAAAAACTAAATTTTAAATAGTAGTTAAAGAAATACAATATATTTTTAAAATCATCTGTATATGGATAAAAAGCGTTTTTAAATAATCAAAAAAGTTGTTTTTTTTTGCAAATTTAAAAATTATGACTTTATTAATATTCAACATTTCTTAATTATTTTAGTATAGTTATATCATCAATGTGCTAGCTTTAATGCTTAGGTATATTTTCTTAAATATTGTTAATAATATTTAGTTTGTTACATTTACATAAGAACTCGTGTTCTATCTAAATTATCGTCCTAAGAAATGTACTTAGTCTAGTAGATATATACATACTGATAGAAATGAATAATAAAAACACATATTTTCGAAAAAAAATACCCCGAAATATGCATGTGCAGCGAATGTCCAGCCTCAACACCAAGTTTCTAGAAAAGGAAATAATTAAAACTTATTCAATAATATTGAAATGACATTGACGTAAGTCAATATATTTTTTTCCAATGCACATATTTGAGATGTGGATCTACAGAAGAATTCACAAAATAAGCTGGGTGGACAAAGTTACGAATGAAGATGTTATAGCTCAGATGAATAAAGAAAAATAAGTTATTAAAACTGGAGCTATTGCGGGACGCCGTAAATAAAGTCCGCATAGCATGATAGCTTACGTCCGTTAAACGGAAAGGGCACGAGAAGAAGAAGAAGAAGACAATAATAAATTTAAAAATTATAAAGTGTGCGCGCACGCCCATGGGCGTGAGTGAGTGACTGTTGAAATGACTGCGCGTTTTGAGCTGAAATTCTTCATATTATATACAATATATATTTTTTAATCGATCGAAATTCGGATTCACGATAATAATATTCGGCTCTTTGTACTGGGCGGAGAAGAATGCCAGATTAATAACGCAGGCTCAATTACTATTTTTACTACCTTTTGTATTACATTTATTACCACTTGTGACTGCGTATGTAGGGGGGTATATATTTAAATTTAAAATAATAATAAAATATTCAAAATACCGTAACGAGATGCTAAAAAGAATAGGAATGATGACATTATTGAAGAATTAAAGAATAAGTGATTTTAGAGAAGAAAATATTTTGAAAGGATTCTAAAAATGATCCAGTTTTAATATACACATTGAGATTAATAAGATTTTCAATAAAATAAAAGTGTAAGATTCTGTAATCGGCCATTTTAACTGAAACACCGATCAGAGCGAATGACGTCACGCCTAAGTAGCCATCACCGTGTCTCTTGAACAGTTGTTCATGACATATACACAATGCAATGTTTATTTAGGCTTGACGTCACGTAAACAATGTTTTGAATGGAGGATTTAGAATTTACGTATTGAGATTTTATAGAAATTATAGCTCTGTCCCTTCCAAAATCATGTTTTCAAATCACTATTAAAAGTAAAGACATCAATACTCACCAACCAATCAACTTCTAAGGATGTGTCACGTGACAGAATGACCACTTCAAGCGAGGATTGAAGTCGATTTTAGACTAAAACATAGCAAAGACAGCATTATCCAATTATGAAAATAGCAAAAGCAGCAGTGTACAATATTTGGTATCAAAGATATATCTTTATTTTATTATTATTATTATTTTTTTTAAATAGAGATGTCAACACGGAATACGTGTCACATCAATATTTTTACTATTTTCAAACTAAGCTAAACGCTTGTGCTATGAAAATAGGACTAACTTGCTTGTCTGGAGTGAGGTTCGAACCCGCGACCTTTGGATCACGAGGCGAGTGTCCTAACCACAAGACCAACAAGCTACTCACACACATCACACAAAAGTAACATATTTATTTGTACACATTTATAAAAGGAAAACTGAGGTGGAAATTGTTTTTAAAAACGTATTTCCAATAAGATGCAGGTTTCATTGATTCCAGAGAAATTTCGTAGAGTAGCGACAGGTTTTGTGTATTTATCTCAAAAAAAAATTAAGTGGGATTTTATCATCATTAATTTATATTTTATTTATTCGGAAAACCAACAGCTATTAATAATAAAGTAAATACAAAGAATGGGAAACATAAAAGCCAATTTTAGGTTTACACTGGTTACCCCTCAAATGAGATCACCAGAGTTTTGTTATTGTTATCATACAAATCTCAAATGACTGGACAATATATAACCTGTTAAAATTACGGTGTAACCATCACTACTAACTAATGTAATGTAATTTAATGTAAAACTGAAATTCAAACTTGACTGTTTCCTCCAAAATATTTAACAATTAATTTGGCAATGCAGTATAAAATATAATGAAAATGTCTTCAAAATTGAAACTGTTTTTATATTATGTACCAACTTGTTTATTTATTGAATAAAATTGTATTTTTCTTTATTATTTTATGCGAGTAAGAACTCGCCAATTTGTAGTTTAAATGTTGAAAAATTTGAATGAAGAAATGTTTGCAACACACGTGATATTTATAATTTTATTTTGTGTTTTGAGAAAAATAAAGGTCGAGAAGGTAGAAAAGGACAGAGTTTCAGAAAATCGGGAGCATTTTTAGTATAATTCGGATCAGTTGGTCAGAGAGTATTATAGTAATTTTTCGAATCAGTATTAAGTAGCTTCGTGCCAGTTTTTTTAATCTTTATTCCTTTTGGTCGCTCAATTTATAATTTCATTTCGTATTTTATTAATCCTTATTTCGAACGATAAAAGAATCAGTATATTAAATTCATCGGCAAAGGTGGAGTTTAAAATCTTCGTATTTTATTTCCGATTTGCCGGTGGGTTCCAGCCAGGACTCGGGAAGAGATTTGAGAGTCGTGTAAACATTGATCAGTATCTATTGCCGGGACTGGAACGAACATTTGGTCCTAAGACTTAGTGATACTTTACAAAAAAATATCACTTATCTTACAAATTCTACAGAATTTATTTATAGCGTATTTATATATTAAGATGTTGTCAGATGGGCGAGACAAAGGAGAAGGTATTGGAGAGACCATGTGGAAAGAATGGCTACCACACCTTGCCCTACGTGGAACCAAACCAGGGGGAAGAAGGATGCCTCGAAGACCCCCCAAAAGATGGGAAGACAGCTAGCTGGGAGTCCACAACACAAGAGGCGGCAAACTCTGCATAAACAGGCCCTACTGGCCTTCAGCCAGTAGAAGGAGAAGACGAAGCTATTCTAGCTTAAAGCGCGCTTTTGGACCTGGCCGTAAACATAGGCCACATTTCCCCCCCTGGATGTCCCATCCATCACAGCCTAGATTAAAAGGAAACGTTGTCTTTTTTTAGAGGCTTTGCACAACAATGGAACCTTTGTTCTCCCCACAAACTTATTTTTTAATTAATCCTTATCCCGTGCAACGCTGGGTACGAACAGATAGTAGTGGATAAAATGTGTATATAACGATTATTTGAAACTTAACTTAGATAACTTCCAAGCTTCTGGGAATTGAATAGGCACGGTATTGAGAATATACAATTTATACCTACGAATTTCAATGTCTGACTATCTCTTCTCTATACAAATCTACACCGTTTGTCCGAACTGACCCATATTTTGCATACTTATTCTTTAGGACCCGACGGGTAGCATAGGCGACATTTCCCCCTCCCCTTTTACCCTTCCCCTTCCCCGTGATATATTTTTCATGCAAATGTATACCGTTTGACCGATACCGATGTGACTAAAATATTAATATTTGGAATAATTTCATATAATATATAATAATAATAATAATAGCCCTTATTCAGACATTCCGTCTGTATGCCTTTTGGCAAAGGCCTCTTCCAATTTCTTCCATTCCTCCCTGTCTTTTGCTATTCTGGTCCACGCGCCACCTGCTGTAGCCTTGATCTCATCCACGCATCTTCTAGAAGGCCGGCCTCGTTTCCTTTTCTTGTCTCTTGTGAACCAATACATTATTGTTGAAGAATTATTGTGAACCAATACACTATTATGGAAGACCATTCGTAAATTGAACTGGGATAGCTGTGGATTTTCAATCAATGGGGAGAATCTGTCACACTTAAGTTTACTGACGACCTGATAATCTTCTCGCAATCGAAAGACGAGCTGCAGACGATGCTGTGACTTGGATAAAGCAAGTCGTAAAGTTGGATTAATTACGAACACACAAAAAACAAAAGCCATGACGAACTAACTACAATGGAAATAGATAAACGAATAGGAAAAGCGTGGAAGCAATATTGGAGTCTAAAGAAAATCATGAAGAGCAGAGATATGAGCATAGACATCAAAAGGAAACCCTTCGATACCTGCATTCTGCCTGTCCTAACTTACGACTGTCAAACCTGGGCGATCACTAAAGCCCACGAAAGAAAGCTAGAACCTTGCCAAAATGCTATGGAGAGAAGTATGTTGGGGAAAAACGTCAGAAAGAATAAGGAATTCAATAATCAAAGAACAAACAAAAACGAAGAATGTTAAAGTATCCATCAGAAGGCTTAAATGAAAATGGACTGGACGTACAATCAGGAGAAGAGAGAAATGGTCAATGTCATATACATATAAAAATAATATTGCTTTAAAAACTCTTATCAAAAATATAGATGTCTCATTACCAACGGTGACATCTATACTGGTTTATGCGAATGATAAATTAGTGGCGGCACAGGTGGCGGTAGTAAAAATACAACTCACACATGAAACAAGCTGTGCAAGTTAAACATACATACAACTTCCAAAAATTTGACAGATGTGGTAGTCTATCATGGGTGGAATTGGTAAACGTCACATTGTGTATGTACGCCAGCCGTACGTAAGGTCGTAAACCTTACGAACACCCGAAAAGACTTTCATTCCTACTTTCCCATATAAAAAAATAGCTTCGTCTCTATTTTTCGCATATTTTTCGTCCGTATTATAATTAATTAATTTGTTGGTCCGTAACGTCCGTAATTGACGACTAAAAAACTAAATTAAATGGTCGGATGGGGCCAGCAAACCCGAGCCGGTCGCTCAACGCATGTTGCTACCGTCGCCTCTCCGTGTACCATAAAAAAACACTATAAATGTATACTAGGACATAGCAAAGACGCGTAACCATGTTCCGTCATTTTTAACTGGTTACAGCTACTCTATAATATGTATTCTGAAGAAAATCTGTAAAAAATTCAAAAAAATATATTTATAACCGTATTTAAGCCTTTTTTTGAGGGACAAAGTTTTGTCTCCCTCTAAAGACACTTGAATGCCGCGCCTGCGCGCCGCGCCTCCGAGTGTGTTTTTGAAATTCGAATCAACGGATTTATGGAATGCGCGCGTAATTGGATTTGAATTGTTCGCTTCCTTTTTCGATTTATGAATATTGGAACGCATTTAAACTCGTTCTTATTGGCCGTGTCTCCGTCTAGCGTGCTTTGCTCGCCGCGGTGCGTTCACGCAGGATCGATGACCGATCACGCTGGGATCAACCTACCGGGATCATAATACCGCGTTCACATCTACACATGGAATTAAAATGACGAAAATATTTATTCTTTTGTGTGTCATTTTTTTATAATTTTATTTTATTTAGGTATTTAAAAAGCTCGGGTTGAACAACAGGATTTAGTAGCTTGTTGTTATATTGGTCGTGACGCTCTCCCGGTGATCTGGTGGTCGGCGGTTCGAGTCCCGTTCCAGGACACCGGAAAGTTAGTCCTATTTTCATAACACAAGCGCTTAGCTTAGTTTGAAAATAGTTACGAGCACTGAGAATGACGGCGGCCCTTGTAGCCCAGTGGGTACGACACTGGCTTCTCGTCTCATCTTTCAGGGTTCGATTCCCGGTGAGGTCACAATCGATCTGTGAGATTTACTCAAGCCGGGGTGTTTTGTGTTTTCTTTTGCTTTGGGCCTCTTGGCATGTTGAAGCGTAAATAAAATAATAATAAAAAATTATGGATATTATATAAAGGTTTTATATTAAGAGTGTTATATAAAGTGTATTATATAAATAATACACTTTATATAATAAGTATATTAATAAATTATATAAATAAGTAATACACTTTATATAATAAAGTGTATTATATAATAATAAGAGTGTTATATATTCATATATCTTGAGGGTATGCGATGCATTCAATAAACTGATAAGATTATTGGATATTGATCTGTTCGAGTGCAGCCACACAAGATTAAGAAAAATTTTGAGTGCTGAATTTTTTTCCACGTAATAATTAAGTTTCTTTATCTTTTGTTTAAATTTTTTATTCTTTCTTTCTATATAATTAATA
>JADDOH010002488.1:0-10257 GCA_016648135.1 Agrypnia vestita | reverse complement strand
TTCTTCTTCTTCTTATTATTATTATTATTATTATTATTATTATTATTATTATGATCGGGGTCCCTGCACATCATAAAAGATTCCAAATATCCTGTCTTGGGCTTCGCTCTTCAGTCAGCGGCAACCTCGCTTCGCAGCAGTCCTCCAACTGATTCCGCCAGCTACTCCTAGGACAGCTCTTTGGTCTTCTGCTTTCTGGTCTTGCCTGGAATATCCGCTTTGATAGTCTATCTGCCGGCATCCGCAAGATGTGTCCCGGCCACTGTAACTGTGAGACATTCCCTTATTTATGTATTTCTGATTCTGTCTCTTCTGGTAACTCCTACTATTCCTCGTAGGAATCCCATATCGGCGGCCTGGCCTGTAGCCTTGAGCGGGTTATTTCGGTCAAGATCCAGTGCTTGTGGCCGTATTTATTATAGTATAATATGTTTCGTGAACTTAAGTATTGGCAACCCTACTTGTTACACAATAAGTGTCATGATTGACAATATGAATATTGATTACAGTATTGGAAAAAATCAGGTTGGTAACAAAAGCGAAAAGTCATTCTCGCAAACAATTCGCGTAACACAATAACATGTGTTGGCGTCGGTTCTGCTATGTGTGTTCATGAGCAGGGTTGACAGCTGTCGGGATAAGATCCAGGATAATATATTAGGTCCTTACATATGAAATTGATGTTTTGCCGTACTGGCAAATTTGATCTCAAATATCTTCTCTTTAGTTAGGAATTCCAAATCCAAATTTATACAGCTATTTACTCATGTATTTGTGTTTTGAAAATTATAATTCATTTGTTTTTTCCTCAATTGTTTTTTTCTTTGCGTCACTCAGTTTACAAAATGAAAAAATTGAAATATCGCGTTATTTACGAGTACGAGTTCCACCGTGGCACCAGTGCTGCAGAAACGGCTCGAAGGATTAATGATGTGTATGGCGACGGTGCCGCAAAAGAAAACACAGTGCGTTTTTGGTTCCAACGTTTTCGTTCTGGAAATTTCGACCTGCAGAACAAGCCCCGTGGACGGCCGGAGACCAAAGTTGATAATGAAGAATTGAAGGCTATTGTGGAAGTGGATCCATCGCAAACCACATCCGAGTTAGCTGCAGGCTGCGGTGTTAGTGATAAAACTGTTTTAATCCACTTGAAGCAAATTGGTAATGTGAAAAAGCTTGAAAGGTGGGTACCTCACGAATTGAGTGAAGCAAATCAACAAACGCGAGTTACTTGTGAGCGTTTGGTGGACTAGTGCTGGTGTCGTTCACTACAGCTTTCTTAAATCTGGCCAGACGATTACGGCAGATGTCTATTGTCAGCAACTGCAAACCATGATGGAAAAGCTAGCTGCTAAACAACCGAGGCTGGTTAATCGCTCTAGGCCACTGCTGCTTCATGATAACGCTAGACCACACACTGCACAACAGACGGCTACCAAATTAGAGGAGCTTCAATTGGAATGTCTAAGACATCCACCGTACTCTCCGGACCTTGCCCCAACAGATTACAATTTTTTTCGAAATTAGGATAACTTCTTGCAACGGAAAAAATTCAACTCCGATGGGGCAGTCCAAACCGCCTCCAAAGATTTTATTGATTCCCGTCCGAATGGTTTTTTTAGTAAAGGGATCGATGAACTACCTATGAGATGGCAAAAGTGCATAGATAGCAATGGTACATACTTTGATTAAATAAAAATATTATAATAAAAAAAAATCGGCTTTATGTTCCTCCCATACTAAACGCCAATTTCATATGTAAGGACCTAATATTAATATATGTAAGAAGAGAAGATATAAATCTTTTTTTCACTTATTCATTTAAAATATTTTATTTAGCTATTTAAAGAAATACATGTCACGATATATTTTTTTAAATTAATAAAATTTAAATTAATATAATTTTTTTAAATTAATAAACCTTAAATAAATAAGAAAAAACATATTTCGTCTCTCCTTTCAAATATATACCTACAAATTATCCCGAATCGTATCCTAAATCCAAGGATCATTTTGATTAGTGTCATTTTAAATAAAATGATAATTTTACATGTTGTATTGGAGTAAGTATAAGAGATTAGAAATGATGACATTAGGCGAAGAACTAGAGTAGTGGACATCATATATCGTGTAGCGAAGCTAAAATGGTAATGGGCAGGACATGTTGCAAGGCAGGATGCTTTAAGATGGACTCCCAATGTTCTGAAGTGTAGACCTTGGGAGAGTAAAAAAGGCCCCGGAAGACCTCAAAAGAGATGGGCCGACGATATAACCACTATGGGGGGAAAGAAAAGGCTTTATAAACAAATCCAGCAGTGGAGAGAAGAAGGCTGAAGAAGAAGAAGAAAAAGAAGATTGTCTTGATTGTATAAATTTCGATAGCCGCCCCTATAATCAAAGATCATTCTTATTTGAGGCTCGTATACGAGTATATGTTGTTAAGTGGCCATTTTTGTACTTAAAGAATAGTTTTCCGCCCATTGTTCGTAATTGTTTCATTAACAAAACATGTCAAAAGCAAAAAAACTTACTAAAATAAATTACCTGCAGTTATATTATACAAGCTGTAACCCGTCAAAGTTGACGGAACATTGGTTCGTGACCTAGCCAAGCCCTAGTTTATACTTATAGTAACTTTTTGGCTATCCACGGAGAGGCGGTAGTAACATCATGCGTAGATTGGCCGGTTTGAGTTTGCTGGCCCGGGGTTCAAGTCCCATCTCCGGCCGTTTAATTGTTTTTTTTAGCCGTGAATCCGAACGAAATTACGGATGTTACATGAATTTATGGATGGACAGACAAACACACTGACGGACGGACATCGAAATTATTATGTTTGATTAAAGAAAACACATTCTTATTGCAAAGTTGCAATTTAAGAAGAGATCTGTGAATTTTTTAAACAAATTTATTTTAATCAATTAGAAGGTTCTCCAATCTATCCGGGAATGGTGCTTTACATCGCAATCACATCGTAGCTGTCAATTTATCAACCTTATACATATAATATGTTGTCTGTTTTATTAATTGATAAACACATATTTTATTCATTTAAGCAATTCACTTTCTGATAAACGATAGTCATGAATTACAATTACCTATCAATAGCTGTGGTGTATGTAATTCGTAACGCAGATAGATTGGAGATCCTTGGTTCGAATACCGGTAGCAGACAAAATATTTTTTCGTTAATTTAATTTTTCTGTATGTCTATTTTAATTGATTAATAAATTTGTTTACCAATAAATGAATCACATGTTAATATCTTGTTCGATCATGATGTATATAAATGTCAATAGATACCCCTGTTTATTTTTATTTTGGGGGGCATAACTCTATTCTGAAATATAAGTGCATAACTATACAGGGTTATTTGTAAAACATTAATAACCTCGCAGGACTATACTCCTGCCTTGATTATGAGTCGAAAATGTTCAAGCTATCATGACCTAATATCAATAGTTATGGAGATATGTGACATCAAAGTTTGCATTTTTTTTTCAATATTTCTAACTTTTTTGTGAAACGTTGGACTATCATTACAGTAACTTATATCGATTTCGAAAAATTCATTCTCTTTAATACAAGTCAAATAAAAAAATAATCTTCGAATTCCAATTGGAAAACATTCCAATTGGAATTTTTTCAGGGTTTTTATCATTTTATTTAACCTGTATTGAAACGAATGAATTTTTCGTAATCAATATGAATTACCGTAATGATAGTCTAACGTTTTACAAAAATGAAAAAAAAATGCAAACTTTGATGTCGCGTATCTCCTTAACTATTGATATTAGGTCATAACTTGATTTTCATAAATTTCATAAATAAATAAAAAAATCATAAAGTCATAAATTGAACATTTTCGACTCATAATCAAGGCAGGAGTATAGTCCTGCGACGTTATTAATGTTTTCCAAATAACCCTGTATACGTGCATAACTATATTCTTACATGTCGAGGACTGTGTCAATGCTTTTGAAGATTAAAAGCAGGTTTAATACTAACAATGTTCTCAAATTAGACAAGACGTTTTAAATCAAAGACCGAAACGCTTCGGCCAAAAAGCGAACAATGGCATTAAAACCACAGACAGAAATTTAATTGAAGAAAATAATAGATTCCCGGTCTTTTGTCTCCAGCTAGACTTATCTAGTTGATAAATTACAACTCGATTGAAAGTCGTAACGATCGCTCTCATTGTAATAAATTTGAGGGCACGAATGAAGTGAAGCCAAATTAGTAACACTAGACTTTCACGTTCACGGACTTCGTGTTCGCGTATTCAAAATTACATTTCACATTTTGCGATCCCCTTAACCGGGAAAAAGGAGTGCAAACAGACTTAAAAAAGGCTTTACTGATAAAATAGTTAAACTCTGAAATGAATGCTGGCTTAGTGGGAATAATAAAAGTGTCAAAAATGAATAGTAGGATATAAAATAAGAGTGAAAAACATAGTTAATTCGTTAGTTAGTTAAGAAAAATAAAGTTATTATCGCGAGACACTTGTTAGAAACGGAAGGAAAAAGGGAAAGCAGGTAATCAAGAATTTCACAGCACTCTACAGTTTAACAATAAATTTTAAATCACTAGAACTGTGGAGAAGTTAGTCGATCATTCTTGAAGTTACGCGAAATGATATTATCTATATACAGGGTGGGGCAGACCAACTTGCTTATTTATAAATTCAATTAAAAAAGTAATGTAGAAATACCTATATTTAATTATTTGAATAGCGTGAAGTACAACATTTAAATTCTATGTTTTCACAGTTGGTTGCGCCAGTACCTGTATTTTTAAAATGCGTTCGAATGCCTGCTTACGGAGAGATAGGCAAACTCTTCGCCAGTCTCCGTCCGGTTCAGTTCACATTCGACCGCCGCCGCCGCTTGTAACATTCAACCATATGTCATTTACGCAAGATCTTATTCCATCTTGTTCATCGAGGTGAAGTCGACAAGCTGCATACTACAGTCTACGATCATGGGTGGAAATGGCGAATGTTATATTGTGTAAAGTGATCACTTAAGCCAACCATAAGATTGGTCATAAGTCCTCTGTACACCCAAATGACTTCTATACCTACTTTCCCGTAAGAAATACAGTTTTGTCTCTGTGAGATATCTATAATATACATTAATAGATTCAATACTGTAACAAGCGACGCTTTCGCAACCGCGGAACCTTTTTCGAGCGCCGCCTCAAACAGCGCGAACTTCCGGTGGCGCCGCATGTCCCCAATTGGCGCCTGCGATTCGCGCAAAAAACGTTCCGAATGGATGTTTTTCCATCTGCGGCGGCGACGCCTGTACGCGGGCGTCGGTCGGCCCCGGCGCGGCGTCGGTCGGGTGCTACTCGACGGAGCACATCACTAATAGCGGCTTGTCGTGTGGAATTATTTGATAAGTGAGACCGTCGCCCATCGCCAGTACTAATAACAGGCCGCTTCGTGGCGTCGACTGTTTGGTGTCTGACACGATACAGTCTGCCTTTCATGATTCACATTAAAACGAAATTTTTTATTTTTTATTTTTTTTATTTTTTATTTCAAAAAATCCTTGTTTACAAATAAAGGTACTTAATACTAATTTAATAATAAAAATATAAGATAAATTACACTTTTTTTTGTTAAATTTGTGGATTATGCCACTCTACTAGGCTACGCCTGTCCCAGAGTGGCGTTATAGAACACAATTATAATATTTTTTTAAATTCGTCAGTAATATTTATTTTCATAAGGTAGTAATTATGTATCTACAAAGTATCAAGTGCAGTGTTAGTGGTAAGTTGAGTGAGTCGTAAGTCCAAGTGTAAATATGTGTAGAATAATTGTTTTATGTAAAAAGGGTTAAAGTTTTGTTTAAGATTATTTTTTATTTTCCTTAATTTATTTATTTATTTATAGGTATATATTTTTATTTATAGACATTATCATGCAATTACAGTAAGTAAATTTTCAGTTGCTGTTCTACCTTTGGAGGTAAGCCAGTTTTTTGCTAAAGCTTTTATTTTATTAATTAAATATATACTGATTTTCGGGAAGTCTGTTTTAAATATGTTAAATATTTTAGGCCCTATGTATGAGTAATTTTTCTGTCCATGTGTTGTCTTAGTTTTTGGTATTTCGTCAAGGTTTCGTAATGCTAGTCTAGTATTATGTGAAAGCGAGTTACTGGTTGCTGTTAGGTGGTTTGAGGGTAGACTTAACGAATAGCTGTCTAACGTCCAGTAATTAATTAATCACTTCTTACTGCTGTTTATTAGAGCTTGTCTGCGTATTTATTTATTTATTAATACAACAGGAGGGAGAGTATTTATAACTAATAAATAAAAAATATTTTTACAATTGTATTTTGCTATTATTTTGTGGTTATTCATTATGAATATAATTAAACGAAATAACATTGTTAATCACCACTTAATTTTCTATCAGTCCTATCTTGAATATATTCTTTTTCACCCTATCACCTGTTTCTTTCGCACCCCTTACTATTTACCCCCATTTGGACACTTGACACTGAAGTATGATTATTCATAATTTTGTAGAGTTTAATTAGTATTAAATAGTTATAACCCTGACTAAGGAACGTTGTTTCCGAAACTGGTTGGTTTTACCAAAAATTAAGTGGTGATAAACAAAGTTATTTCGTTTAATTATATTCAAAAAAATATTTCATTTTATTAGAATATTTTGAGTTTGTCCAAATTTTTCAGATCACAGTACTAGATTTTATAAATATGTAAAGGATATTACTAAAAAATTCCAATCAAAAATAGATATCTCATCGGTGACATCTGTGGTTAATGAAGAGGAATGAAAAAGCTTTGGATACCGGTCGCGCTAATGATTATTACAACATACATATGAAACGGGTTGTAAAATTTAAATATATACAACTTCCAAAAATTTGATAAACGTGGTATTCTATCATGGGTGCAAATGATGTGGAAAGTAATCACTTAAGCCAGCCGTACGATAGGTCGTAATCCCTATGAACACCCAAAGACTTCCATACCTATTTTCCCATAAAAAAATTCATTTCGTGTCTATGAGACGTATATAATTATCTTAATCATTATTATATTTCTAGCCTTCCCTTCTTTAACGAATATTTTTCACAAATAATTACGCGTTTTCATGAGTTGTTTTACTTTCCTCCTTCTAAGCACAACTCGTCAATTGCTGTTATATTATGCTTTTATGAAATTCTACAAAAATCATATACTTTCAGTCATTATATTAATAATATTATTATATTGTTAATTTTAAAAATCGGTTATTAATCAAACCACAGACTATTCACGCAACATAAGAACCTTATAGCATAGACCTATTGACAAACATAAAATCTAAAATTTTAAATTAATTCATTGATATAAAACCAATGCACAATGCATACGCACGCCCACACAAACACAAAAATACACACACACACATCACTAGTGTGTCATCGTCAGTTAATTAATTTATTTATTTAGATTAATTGATTAATTAATTAATAAGATTGGATGTAAATGTAAATATAAAGGTTATTATGGATGGTATATTAGTAATAGATTTAAAAATATAAAGTGTTAAATACTAGTTAATATACAAAGTGTAATATTAACTAACTTAAGAAATAAATAAAATAAATATTTTTTATAAAAATAGATAACATTGTGACGAATGATGTTGAATGATGTTAATCAAGTAATAAATGACTTACAGATAAGGTCGATATATTCACGGAAAATTAATTAAATTAATTAATGTAATATTAACTAACTTAAGAAATAAATAAAAGAATACAAAAAATTATAAAAATGGATAACACTGTGACGAATGATGTTGAATGATGTTAATCAATTAATAAATGACTTACAGATAAGGTCGACATATAAAATACCAGGCTGATGTAGTGCAATTGTTAGCACACCTGTCTGGAAAACTAGGTGATCTGGGTTCGAATCCCGGTAGAAGCCAAAATATTTTTTCGTTGATTTGATTTTTATGTACGTCTTTCTAATTAATTAATAAGTTTGGTTTTAAATTTTATAGAAATTAGTGTAAACTATTTTAAAAGAAGTATGGAGCAACAGATACTTATTTAACTTTTTGAACAATTTTTTGCAAAACATAAAATCTTGTAACGTGAGCTTCAAATAGAATGAAAGAAAAAGTAAAATATAGAATGTATTTTAAAAATATTTGACCATTTTTCTTCGCATCCGACTGTCGGAAGAAAAAGAAAAATTGTTCAAAAAGATCGCGTTTTTGCGTGAAAATTCTAAACTAATCCTAGCATGAAATACGACATATTAGTTATCTTCGAAAATGAATTTTCATATTTCGCCTCGCAATATTAGAAGAGATTTATAACTGTAGTGACGCAAGTAACTATTCTGTTCATCTTTCATTTTAGTGAAAAATAATCCTGGCTTTCGCGTATTTGAAAAAAATAAAAGTGACTTGCGATTCCTTTCGGAGCCTTCTTACCTTCCCTGAATAGCGCCAAAGCCCTGTTCAAACACGGGCTTAAGCCTGCTTGAGAGCCCGACTTTGTAAAGGGCACGAGTCCTAACTCCCGCATTCAGGAATCGGAATCAGGCGATGTGAGCAGGGCAAGACGGGACTCCGGGAATTAACAACACTCATGTTTGAAATCCAAGTTTTTGCACTTGCGTGTATATATATATATATATATATATATGTTATAATGAAGATTTTCACGGGTGTTAGAAATGTTAGTATTAATTTCTTTGGAGGTAACCCGCGTCAAAATCTGGTCCTCAGAAGGACCATTCGTCAACCGACGTTTCGCCTGCATCACAACAGGCATCTTCAGGTTGTCTTGTTAATAAGTTTCCGTCACGAGGGGCAGTGCAAGCACGTCCGTTTGTATCGGAAGCTTATTACCAAGTGAGGTCTGGTAAGTTAAAGTCTAAATTTGGGTACTGTGGTCATTATTGGCCTTAATGATTTTCGGGAATTTTGTATTAAATAATGGGTGTTCCCGGCCGTTGTTGGCCTTAATGGCGTTTGTTTGGCTCCTTGTGATGCGCTTTGTACTTGATGTTGCTTCTATTGTGTCGGTGGTTATATTTAATTGATTTTTGCGCGCTAATATATTATTTTTATTTTTACTAAGAAATCTACTGTTGAATAGAATGCTTTTCCATGCCGTTGGGAGACGTATACCATCATCTCTATTGTTGATAATATTTATTCTTTTATATATCTCTATAGCTTCTCTAAATATCCTTACTGTTTCGTTTTGGACGTTCGCTATTATTCGTGTATTATTAAAGTCTATGCTGTGGCCTTCTTCGAGCGTGTATTGGACAAGCGACGATGTTAGTTTTTTGTTGGTCATATCAACTCTATGTTCAGCAACCCTAGCAGTTATCTTTCTGTTGCTTTTTCCAACATATGTCTGGTCGCACGGTCCACATGGTATTTCGTATACACCATGGGACTCTAGGTGTATTTTGTCTTTTACACTGCGTAGAAGGCTAGATATTTTGTTTTCAGTCCTAAATATCGTTCTTATGTTATATTTTCTAAGTAGACGGCTGAGTTTATCTGTTGTCCCTCTTATATATGGTAAAAAGGCTGTTGATAAAGGTTTTTCTGTAATATCTTTAACTGTTTTATTTCTATTTTTAATGTCCGACTGGCGTTTAACTACTTTGTTAACTATTTGTTTAGAAAATCCATTACATTGTAGCGTATTTTTAAGATGGTTTATTTCTTCATTACGATGGTCGGAGTCGGATATTTTTATTGCTCTTGACACCAATGTATTTGCAACTGACGCAATTTGCGCCGGGTGATGATTAGAAGATGCATGGAGATACCTGTCTGTGTGTGTAGCCTTTCTGTAAACAGTGTGGCCGAGACTGCCGTTATCTTTTTTGAGCACTAGGACATCAAGGAAAGGTATTTCATTGTTATTTTCCATTTCCATAGTGAATTTTATGTCCTCGTGTATACCGTTCAGATAATCGAGAAATTTATTTAGTTCGTTCAATCCATGAGGCCATATTACGAACGTGTCATCTACGTATCTTATCCACAGTTTAGGTTTTAAAATTTAAATCATTAAGGCCAATAATGACCACAGTACCCAAATTTAGACTTTAACTTACCAGACCTCACTTGGTAATAAGCTTCCGATACGAACGGACGTGTTCGCACTGCCCCTCGTGACGGAAATTTATTAACAAGCAACATGAAGATGCCTGTTGTGATTCAGGCGAAACGTCGGTTGA
>JADDOH010002487.1:0-122386 GCA_016648135.1 Agrypnia vestita | reverse complement strand
TAATTTAATTAAATTGATATCTTCACGATTTAGCATTCCATTAGGCAGTCTTTTATGTCCTTTGTTATTCGATTTTCTCTTTAAATGCCGATGACACTTTATTTTTTATAGAAAATAATAATTGGTTTGACTTGATGAATACTGCTAACCAGGATATTATTGTGGTTAAAATATGGTTTGATAAGAATTATCATTGAACGCCGAAAAATGTATTTTGTGCCATTTACTTTAGTCGGTGAAGCACCAAATAATATGATACTGAAGATAATGTTCATGGAAATACTTATTGCCAGATAATTTGCATTCGACTTGTGCGCAAATCTACGATCAAATATTTGGAATTTATCTTTGACTGCAACTTCAAATGAATACAACAAATGAAAATTACTGTTGAACAAATAAGGAAGCTGTTTATTGTGTTCATGAAACATACATAGAAACTTTTTGAAAATCCAACTGTTCCTTCCAGCCCCGGGAAAAGAGACTTATCAATGTCTACACAACTCTCAAATCTCTTCCCGGATCCCGGCTGAAATCCACCGATTCTTTTATCGTTCTAAATAAAGAATAACAACTCACGAAATGAAATTATAAGTTAAGCGACCAAAGGGAAAAGTCTTTAAAAATAGTGACCAAAGGGAATAAATATTAAAAAATCAGCACGAAGCTACGTATAATTGCTTTGAAAAATATTACGAAAATACTCTCTGACCAACTGATTTGAAAAGTAACTAAAAATGCTGTCGCTTTTTTTAATATCTTCCCTTCTCTCTCTTCTTTGTATTTATTTTTTGCCAAACAAAATATAAAATTACAAATTTCACAAGTGTTCCAAACATTTCTCCATTTAAAATTTTCAACATCAAAACTATAAATTGTCGAGTTCTTAATCGTATAAAATAATAAAGAAAACACACAATTTTATTCACTAAGGAGGTACATAATATAAAAACAGTTCCAATTTCGAAGATATTTTCATTATACTGCATTGCCAAATATTTTGGAGGAAACGCCAACCATTAAAATAGTTTATTATACCCTTGTGCGGTCACTTCTGTAATATGGAATAATCGTGTGGGTTCAGCATATAAATCTAATTTAACACCTGTTAGGGCAAAATCTGCGCGTGGAACCGTTAAATATTATTTGTTTAATAGCTGTAACCCGTAAAAATGACGGAACATTGGTTCGCGTCTTTGCTAAGTTCTAGTATATATTTATATTATCTTTTTGACGCTCCACGGAGTGGCGGCGTTATCGTCACGTTTTGCCGGCCGGTTCGGGTTGCTGGCCCGGGGTTCAAGCCTGCTGTTTAATTTGATTGTTTTTTACTACAAAGTTACGGACGGACAGACGGACGGACAACGAAATTATTATGGGTGATATTTGCACAGACATGGATTTGACGGCCAAATAGCGCACCTAAATATCATATTTGTATGACTTCTCATTATGGTTTTACAATGAAAAGTTGCATTTGACACATTTTTCTTTAAACTGAGTGCAAGTATATCCCTTTTAAATTGTGTTTGCTTTGTTCTATGAAATATGAAAACAATGATATTTGGTTATGTTGATAGGCATTAGATATGACTTATAATGCTTATAGTACTATCTATTTGAATTACGATAAAACTTTTAGGCCGATTAGCCTTGTGCTCGGGATACGATATTAGCAATTCCCAAAAGCACGCAAAAATTACAAATTAAATTAAAATATTTAAAGCAAATTCCATAAACATTTTTTTTTTATTAGGATAAATTATATAAGTCTCACAGAGACGAAGCTATTTATATATGAGAAACGTGGATGGAAGTCTTATACGATGGCTCAGGACTTGCAACCTGCATGAGCTGGATTAAGTGATCACTCTACGCAGTGCAGCGTTCAACAATTCCACCATAAGAACATCCACGCATTATCAAACTTTTGAAAGTTCTGTGTACAGGATGTACCAGAGCTAGCAGCAAAAACTTGGCCGGTAGATTCCTGTCTATGTTATGAGTCTAAAATGTTCAAGCAACCATGACCCAATATCAACAGGGTTATTTGGAAAACATTGATAACTTCGCAGGACTATATTCCTGCCTTGATTATGAGTCGAAAATGTTCAAGCTATTATGACCTAATATTAATAGTTAAGGAGATATGCGACATCAAAGTTCGCATTTTTTTTCAATACCTATTTCTGACTTAATTTTTGCAAAAAGTTGAACTATCATTACAGTAACATGTCGATTATGAAAAACTCATCCCCAATACAAGTCGAATAAAATGATAAAAACTTTGTAAAAATTGAAAAAAAAAAGGTTTTTTACAAGTTGTATTGAAACAAATGAATTTAGTAGTGTAGATTAGTTGTATTGAAGCAAAGGCAGCGACTAAAGCAGGTGAGCCCAAACTAAACTAAAGCGCACGACCTTCAGCTCAATCAATTTTTCATATTAGATATAAGTTACTGTAATGATAGTCTAACGTTTTGCAAAAACGAAGTCAGAAATATTGAAAAAAAATGCAAACTTTGGTATTGCATATCTCCATAACTATTGATGTTAGGTCATGGTTGCCTGAATATTTTCGACTGATAATCAAGGCAGGAATCCGCCTGTAAAGTATTGTGGACTACCTCTGTTACACCCTGCATAACGTTGTGCACTTCGTCAATTTTGACGTCATGAGTATTATATTAAAAAAAGTACTAATAGGTACGTATATTTTTAAATAAAGATGCTGACACGAAATATGTGTTGCATCAATATTGTTACTTTTTTCAAATTTAGCTAAACGCTTGTGCGATGAAAGTAGGACGAACTCTCTGATGTCCTGGAACACCAACCACTGAATCACTAGGCGAAAGTTATACCTAACCACTACATCAACAAGCTACTCCTTATTTGTATTTCCTAATATTATTTTAAAACTTTGTTGAGATTAGTTGTTTCACACACATCTAGTAATTTCTTGATCCAAATGTCAAAGTTTTATATTTAAGACAATCCTCCCTATTCTCAGGTTAACAACATCATTCCCAAAACTTAATAAGGAATGTACTTACATATTTATTTACGCGTTAGTTTATATGTTGTCAAGTTGTCAAGTTGTCAAGTTGTCAAGACATCTGTCAAATATCATCACATCAAAATTGACGAAGCGCGTAATATTATGCGGGTGTAACTTAGCTAGTCACTCGTAGACTGCTATTTAAATTATGAGTCGAAATTATTCAAGCAAATATTTATTTATTTACCTTCTCGCCTTTAAACTTTACACATTTTTTCAATATTTATGATTTATCGTCTATAAAATCTTGGAAGTATCATGAAAATAATAATATTTTTAAAATTAATATTAAAAAGTATAATATTAAAAATTCACGTTAACAAGTTAAATAACATGATAAAAACCAAACAAAAAAATTATATTTCAATGCGCCAGTTTCTTATATTTCCTACACCAGCGGTGTGCAAACTACGGATACTTAAGTACTTTTTATTGATTATTTATTATTTATGATTATTATTGATTATTTATATACAGGGTAATTTGGAAAACATTAATAACCTCGCAGGACTATATTCCTGCTTTAATTAACCTATACTTTTTAATGTATTACATGTTTTTGTAACAGGCAGTGGAATCTCATAGTGAAAACTAGTGTGATAAAGTGTGTTGAATTCGACAACAAATTAAGCCACTCTTGTTTTGTTAACTAAAACTATGAATTCCTAATATCTCTAAATTTGTAATACTTCCGTCAAGCAGTACCGAGACTGATTCATTAAAAATAATTTGTCTCGCGTACCTTTGTGGTTTGAATTCTAAACCAAAATTATTTGTTTAATTACAATTAGGTACTTCTTAATGTCATCACAATTATGTTGAGGTACGAAAGCTATATCAGATTTACTATTCTAGAAATTGTCAGTCTGCTCACAATAACAAATACACGAATGATTCGCCACGCTTAGCAATAATTCTGGAAAATTAACATACCTACACGTGTAGACGTTGCAATTTATCCATCGACTCCGATGAATTTGATATGCATTGTTTAGTATCAACCAAAACTTCAATTTACGAATGAGTATGATTCAATGTTTAAATTCAATTGCGTTTCTGACGATTATGACAGTTCATGCAAAAAATATCACATCCTACCGTTATACAAACGTCGGGAAATAGGTGATTTGATGTACCTACTAAAAATTGTATCAGGCAACGTCGACTGTCCTGAATTATTAAATAGACTAAAATTCCATGTTCCCTGTAGATCTCGTAGACACAACCCAGTCTTTCACATTGATTTTACCTTATCCAACTATCGTCGTAATTCATATTTCTTGAGGGTATGCGATGCATTCAATAAACTGATAAGATTATTGGATATTGATCTGTTCGAGTGCAGCCACACAAGATTAAGAAAAATTTTGAGTGCTGAATTTTTTTCCACGTAATAATTAAGTTTCTTTGTCTTTTGTTTAAATTTTTTATTCTTTCTTTCTATATAATTTTTAATATGCCTTAGTCATTCATAAATATTTATCATTACTGACATATTTCTAAATGTGGAGACCTGTAATTGGCCATCTATATTGTATCAATGTTTTCTATGCTTTTTTTTTTTGTGCTGTTGGTCTTCCATAAACATTAAATAAATAAATAAATAAATGTGTTCTCAGAACTTTTATATGCAATGAAATCATGGACACTCACAGAAATAATTATAAAGCAATTTAAAGCATTTGAGATGTGGACGGCTTCTTAAAATAAGCTGTATTTATAGGGTTACAGTTTATTTTTATTATTTAACGCTTCAACAAGCCAAGGGGCCCATTTACTGAAGCGATACACGCCACAAAAATTCCCAGGCTTGAGTAAATCACATAAATTTATTGTGACCTCACCAGAAATTGCGCCCTAGTGTGAGAAGCCAGTGTAATTAATTAAATTGTAATGATCCGGACGCTAAAGATAAAAGAAACCCTTAAAACAATAGAAATCCAAAATTTATATTAATTTGCTCATTTCGTGAGTCATACAGAGAAGTAACAAAGCCTACATTTCATCATCAAGGCATGATTGCGAACAGAGGAGATCCTGGAATACGAATGAAGAATATGAAGCGATGGTTCGGGAAATCCACGATCCAGCTATAGTGACCGCCAACATGATCACTAAATCTTCTGTGTATAGTTTTCTGGGATATTCTGCCGTGTATATGTGACCTCTCTGGCCAGTTTTGGATCCCATTGCAGGGTCCATCATCAGGGCTGACATCAGCCTTGATGGTGGACCCTGCAATGGGATCCGAAACGTTGGCCAGAGGGGTCACACATACACGGCAGAATATCCCAGAAACTATAGACAGAAGATTCTGAACGGCCGCAAAAATCTAAGGACATTTTTAATGATCACTAAAGTTCGATAAGCACTAAAAGAATAAGAATGCGACATTTTTTCTTCAATCTTTTCAACGTACAAAATACAATAGATTACGAATAACTCACGAGGCTCTGCGCTAATTCTGGATAGTTCAGATTCAGGTCATTAAAATTCATTCGTGTATCCTGAATAGGTGATGTTTGTTCTTAGATATAATGTAGCCTCCGAGTGATCGGGCAATAAAGACAATTACAGCTTAATACTTAAATGTACCTAGATATGACATCCCACGTCAATTATTTGTTTATTTATGGAGTAGCAAGTAGACTATATTATTTGTCGAAAAATAATATTCAATAATATTTCGAATAATAAAAAAATGGCGAACGTTACATTGTGTAAAGTGATCACTTAAGCCAGCCGTAAGATAGGTCGTAAGCCCTATGTACACCCAAAGATTTCTATACCTACTTTCCCATAAAAATTCATTTTCGTCTCTGTGAGACATCTATAATATAAATTGATTGATTAATGATGTCCCTGTGACAAAAATCCAATTCTGTTCTGAAAAATTTGAACGTACTCAAAATATTATGTATAAAATAATATTTTTCTCATTAGTTGACACATACTTACATCTCGAAATCGATACCAGGCTTCTCTTACATGTTGTCAAACTTTCCTCAACCATCACTTTACTCATTGCCAGTCTATTTAGCCCAGGTTGTAGCTTGTTCTCATTTTCATAGAAAAAATATATCTTGAACGCGTTTATGACTTTACACTGAGACGTGATTCGGCAGAAAGATCAGGGTAATAAAAACATTTTTAATAAATTGTGGGCTCAGGTGATTTATCAGATTCGTCCGATCATGCCGGCTGATTGGTTGAACATATGGGCGGCCTATCGCACACCGGTAAAGTTCCGCAGCCTCGCTTCTAAATTATTCTCAAAATTTAATTATACATCTGTCTTACTACATCAAATACGGGACGATTCCACGTATTGCGTGTTACTTGATTCTTCGCAAACAGTGGCCTGACGACTGTACGTCTACGTGGGTAGTTCAGCCCATTTAATATTTCGTGAAACACAAAATGAAATACAATATTTTTTAAATATGTAGGTACATAACTCTCAATAATTAAATAATTTATCAAATAATAAGATTGTGATCATAAAATGCATAAACTCTTTTAATTTACCGACAATACCTTTAAAAACACAGTAATTTGTTTTTAAACCCTTTTTACATAGTTGACAATTTTTTTACTTAAATAAATTAAAATAATAGATATATTTTTTTAATTAATACAACAAAAATCTCCTTAAGTTTTCATTCATTCATCATTCACGTGACATTTCAACCACAGCGTAAAGAATATTTTGTAGTGATGCAACGAATATGAATAGGAATATTCGTATTCGCCGAATAGTAGATATTTTTAACCAAATATTCGTATTCGCCGAATATCATCACGAATATTAAAAACAAACTATAACTGAACGTAACGCAAATTACGGCTTGGCTGTGCACCGTGTAACCGAACACGCCTACTCACTCTATTATCGGGGATTCCCCTAACATGAATGAATGGGTATGTTGAGTTCTCAAGTTGTCAATTGTTACTTCACAGCATAACATGAGTTCTTTCATCTAGTTGCCTTGGGTTATTAATAAGGTTAGATATTCATTTCATGTAGTTTTTGTTTTGTAGGTAATGCATATTGTTATTTACATTTTATTTCCTTTGTTTGTAAAAATGTTAACTTTTATAAAATATTTTCAAATTAATTCTAATAATATGACCTCTCGTAAGCGTGAAAAAAGTGATATTTATTTTCGACCGCTGTGAATGTACAAACGGATAAAAGAAATGCTGGCTTTTTGAACAAAAATTTGCCGGTGGTAAATTTTAATTATTAAATCTCTTAGTAAAAAAAGAACAGTGGTGTATTATTTATTACCTTGTTGAATTATTCGTATTCGTATTCGCCGAATAGTAGGCTTGATATTCGTATTCGTGAAAGTAGTATTCTTGCATCACTAATATTTTGAATTAAAAATTTAACGAAGAAGATTCCACCAAAGTTTTTGCTACTAGCTACGAGACTCCCTGTATATAGCGGTAAAGATATGATTGTTGTGCTTTATTGCTACCCTGAGAATAGGAAGGATTAAACGTTAAACAGCGAACATTATATCATTTACAGCTCTCAGTCGAGCTTAAAGAAAGTAAATCCGTTATCAGTAAATCTCTTATCAATATTCAATAGCGGTAAACTTAAAATCTCCGTAAACGGTTATTTACTAACATAACTAACATTTTTTTAAATCTGTTATCGGCTACAGAATAATATTTTATTGATAAATTTATTCATTCTTTATTTTTCCAAGTGATTTAAGAGGATTTTACATTCGGAAATATGACAGTTGTCCCCATTGACGTATTATAATATAGACAGGTTATTCATTGAAAGAGACAACAAATCACATAATCAAGTAATCACGTAAAAATCAGGTAATTTGAAGTCACGGTGACTAAAATAACATACCTACTCATTCTTTCAATAGTGTACGATACCCTGTTCCTTTTTCCCCGGGACATTTTTTCTGCGTAGTTTTCGTAGTCGGCGTTTTGTTTCGGTCCGTTCAATAACGAATGCAAGTAAGGCAATTACCTTACTTTTGAGGTGCCAAGATTTCACCCTTGTAACGTATCTACAGTAGCGAAGAGAAAAACTACATTTCAAAATGAAGACTACAACACACACACGTTCACCAGTTTGAAGACTACAATTGTAGTAAAAACTACTAAAATTTGGGGGGGGGTTGTTACAGTTTCCAGAGGTTTCTTCGTTTAGCTACATCAACTTCCCAAAAGTTTCTTTACTCGGCCGCAAAATTTTTCAAACCATGGGAGTGGGGTTTTTACAGTTTCCAGAGATTTCTTCATATATCTACATCAACTTCCCAAAAACTTCACGTAAAAAATGCACTATTTAAAGTATGTTTCTCATACTTTCGATAACTTTGAAGTGTATGTACTTTGTAGTGTTCGCTTTGAAATGAAGTGTATTATTTGAAGTTTATACTTTCAATAACTTTGGTGTTTGTAGTTTTTAGTGTGCACTACACTTCAAAACGTGCGAAGTGTGCACTTCAATGTAATGTAGTACTACATTGTAGTAGTGAGTACAGAGCGGACCCATCACTAATCTACAGTTTATTATATCATTGGTTGTCCCGACATTTCTCATAAAATTAAAAAGATTTATCTTGCGTTAAGGTTTAGAAATCATGCATAAGTCGCGGATCTAGGCTGTTTTTGAATCCTCCATGATGCGGCATCCCTTCACGACTTGGTACATCCTTAAACACAGACGACTTGGTGTTATTCAGTAGCACGGGACGGTTCAGCTTCCGAGCTGCACGACCTCTACGAGGAATTCCAAATAACGCTTATAAAAAATGATCTATTCCACAATATAATGATCGGATGCCTCCCGAATGGCAGCAGCCGGGCCTGCCTGCAGCAGCTGCTTCTGAGCGCAGTTTCTCGATCAGAGTTTAAATTAACATTACCAAGTGCCCACAGGATATGGCCCGATTTCTCTACTCCCCCCCTGCATCCTATCCCTACATCCGTTTACAAGTAACATTTATTAGTTTCAAACTTACAAAAATAAGATGGAGCGCAAATGGATGTTAGAATATTATTTGAAAGCAATCGGATGTCGCTGAATCTTTGTTACTAAGCCAGGTGGCAGCGCTGTGTCTTTGGCTAATATTTTAGTAAAACGCAATGCAAAAAAAATATATATATTTAACCATCGTATGTGCATAACCAAATATCGTGAACAATTACTTAAGGGAGCGTCTATGAACCAGGCGGTTCTATTTTGAACTCTTTTGAATCACTCCCTCCTTCCATGTCGCTTCAACGTGGCTTTTGCCTTGACCCCCATACCCACATTTCGAGCGGAACGCAGTTTTTTCCTATTAATTCCAGAAGACACTGTGTGCTGTTTTCTCTCACCAAAACCACTTTTAAAATTAAGGGGTATAAAATTAAAAATACTGATATTTCTTTTATGACAAAGCGTTACCATTTGTATAAAAAAGTAAAAATTTTGTAGAAAAAAAAATTAAGAAATATTACTAAAAAAAATATTCTCAGCAAGGAAGCTCAGAAAAGATTTCATCAATTATTGTTTACATTTGTGAAATAAAACAAATTATGCCTGCTGCGTAAAAAAATAAGAAGTTGCATCGTTTATTTTTCTTTGGTGAAGTTCTATCATGAATGATTCTTTGACTTGTGTAAAATATTTCATATCTCATTGATATAATTTTGGCTTTTGAAAACATTTCCGATAAGCATCCTAATGTTTATTGAACAGCATCATTTCACATCTAATCAGAATTTGAATTTGAAATAACACTTAAACGACCATTAAAATAATAAAATATGCACTACAATTCACTTTAACAGAAAAAATTAGAATTACTTTTTAACAGAGTGGTGTTTAAAATAGTTTAATTTTAAAATATCAAAACAATGCCGACTGTCACTGGCGCCGTGCGCAATCAAACTTAGTAACCGGGTGCCTATTGTTTCAAATACATTGATACTGGGCCGGCGCGGCACGTCGGACATCTCTGCAAGTCGTATGTACGCATGGGAATGTGAATATATAGCGTACCTAAAATACAAAAGTATTATTCAAACTATGGAAATAAATATTCATATACTGTCGCGTTTTCTAATTTTTACAAATAATATAAACGAAGAATTACTGTAGCTCGGCTTTGACCTCTCCCCCCCCCCCCCCCCCCAATTGATCAGGCCACGTGGTTCATGGACGCTGCCTAATCATACATTTACCTTACCTATATTTCAGAGGCGTGCAGTGAGAATATTGTATATATGTATATAGATATGTATATGTAAATATGTAAATATTTACGTTAGCATGTATTTGAAAAAAAATAAAAGGTATATCTTGCAATATTCCTTTCACAACTTTTATCATACTATTCAGATTTTAATATAACTACCATATATTCTGCCAGATAAATATTTCATTTCTTTTTTTCCAAATTATTATAAACTAGCTGCAACCCGTCAAAAATGACGGAACATTGGTTCGCGTCTTTGCTAAGCCCTAGTGTTTATAGCATTTTTTCGGCGCTCCACAGAGAGGCGCCGTAGCAACATGCCTTGAAGGGTTGGTTCTGGTTTGGCGGCCCGGAGTTCAAGCCCCATCTCGTTTAATTTCGTTTCTTTAGCCGTGAATTGTAACGAAATTACGGAGACAGACAAACAGACAAACGGACGGATGGACAGACAACGAAATAACTATGTTTGATGATCTATATCTTCACCGGATTAACTGAGACCGACCACCATCATACACGCACCACAGCCAAACTCTCATCACTCTTTGCACATATCCCCATATCTATATATATACGTCACCCACAGAACACACACACACTCCACTCAGCCACAATCCCATACACCTCACTCCACTTCCCCCTCTAACTCCCACTCCTATCCCTCTATTTAATATATGTTTTCCTTATTGCTTGGCTTAATATTTTACGCTGTGGATCTCTAGAATTGGCCTACCAACTATCAAATACGTTATGCCATTATAATAAATTGTACTGTTGAGATTCCTAAAATAAAAAATAAAAAAAATAAAAAATAAGTGCACGCACCTGGCTCGTTCTGTGCGACAAAGCGTAACTCTCTCTCATATCCCTCTATTTAATATATGTATGTTTTCTTTATTGCTTGACTTAATATTTTATGCGAGGATCTCTATAATTGTTCTACCAACTATCCAATACGTTTCGCCATTATAAAAATCGTACTGTTGAGATTCCTAAAATAAAAAATAAGTGCACGCACCTGGCTCGTTCTGTGCGACAAAGCGTAACTCTCACTCATATCCCTCTATTTAATATATGTTTTCTTTATTGCTTGACTTAATATTTTATGCGTGGATCTCTAGAATTGGCCTACCAACTATCAAATACGTTATGCCATTATAATAAATTGTACTGTTGAGATTCCTAAAATAAAAAATAAAAAAATAAAAAATAAGTGCACGCACCTGGCTCGTTTTGTGCGACAAAACGACTAAAGCGGACAAACGCGGCCCGGGGGGCTCGACCTCCCCCCTCCGCCGGCAGACACCCCGGGGCAGCCGTCAGCCAGGACGGCCAGTCTTGCGCGTCTCTCCGCGTCGGCTACTGCGCATCCCGTCAGCGCCCGTCTGCGCACCGCACCGGAACTCGAAAACAAAGCGAAAACTACGATAAAAAATCGCAAAAGTGCCGGTAAACGTAGCAATACGCGTCGCGTGCGTTCAGTGATCTGTGAATCTTGTGAGCTTTATTGTTGTCGAAGGTAAGGTTACTCCTGTCCGTCCTGGACCCCGGTGAAATTTATATTTCTAACTATTTGAGGTTATGTCGAAAAAAACAATGAACGTAATGCAACATTTACTTTCAATTTAAAGTTAATTATAATGTAGGATTGACTTAATACTGTTTGTTATCGTATTTGTTTATTTAGATCTAGATTCTAGGCGAACACAACAATATTACAATATAATTAACTCTACAACGTATCGATCAATCTTCTGTAAACAATTTTATAATTAAAAAGTGATATTTTACTTTTTTAGTGACTGCAAAATAACTGCGCTACCATTATTTATGTCAATAAAAAGAAAATATTTGTATAAAACCGTGATTTATAGAATTATCAACGTGTTTCGGAACCAATGGTCTCTTTATCAGGAAACAACGTATAATAAAGATTGAAATTCGAAAGTATCGAAGTATAGACATTAACAAAAATGAAAAATAAATAATGTTTGTACTTCTAATTTTTTTTTTAGTATTCGTTGTATCCCAATGAAGGACCAATGCCGCCGAAACTGTTGATAATTCAATAAAATGTGGTTTTCTATACAGTGTTTTCTGTTATAAATAAAGTAATAGTTAAATTATTAAACGGTGGATAATAAATCGCTGTTTAATAAATAATCAAACATTATAAAAAGTAAAATAAATGATTGTTGTTTTTATTGTTTATTTTACTTTCTTCTTCTTCTTAGCACTTCTAACAGCTCCCGAGGGTGGAAGTAACATAAAACTTCGAAAAGTAGGTAGCTCTTACACAAGTAGTACAATGAAACCTTTTTTATGTCACGCGATTTGTCTTAAATTCACTTTTGTATCTTGGTAATATCGAATTTGACGAAAATTTTGGTAATAAAACCGTGTAATTTGGTAATAAAATCAATTTCGGGATAGGAGTAAATAGAAAATACATATTATTTATAATGTTTTGTAAAACTTGTGTTATACACATGGAACACCGGGCCATTATCGCACATGCGCACCAGACTCAACCTACGTAAGTAGGTACATACCTGACAGGTGGTGTTAGTACAAATATTTATGTAAATTCCATCTGTCTCGTAAAACTGTCCCAATTGCCACTTTTTCATATATTTTTTTTGCATATTTCGGTGCTTTCAGCAATGCGAAATAGAGATATTGAATGATATTTGTATGTTACAATTTATTATTATGCAAAAAATACTCTGACTACATATTATAATAGTGTCTGTAGTAACAAAAGAGAGAATGGTTATTTTTAACCATAAGAAACTAAAACTCAAATATTTTCAGTAGGTACGTTTCGTACCTATGAATATAAAAGTGAATTTGATAGTGAGAGCAGGATTTGGGAAGAAAACAATCACATCGGGGGGCGGAATTTAGCGCAATGTCTCGTGTCCAGTGTCCACTGAATAGAATTTATAGAAGACTAGCTGTGCCCGAGTGGCTTCGCACGCGTAGATTTTTAGTACACTATTTGGATCGTCATAGAACTTTCGCGAACCTTCTAGAAAATTCTCCTTCCAGAACTTTCAAAAAAAATATCGAATGTACAGGAACCTTCTAGACACACCAACACATTCCGTCACTCAGTTGAGAACCTTATAAAACTTTCGGGAATTTTCTAGAACCTTCTCCTTCCAGAACTTTTCCGGAACCTTCTAGACTCACCGACACAGTCGGCGCGACTATTTTGAAACAATCTGAAGCATTTGCGGCCTTCCCATAACAAAACAATGTGCTAGAAAACACATTTTCGTCACCCACCCCCACCAAACTCGCATATTTTCGATGTGACACCAAGGGCTATCCACCACTCTAACCACCGGTGGATGGTTGTGGCTGGTTGTAGAGAAAACTTGGCGGATAGGGAAACACGGGTTTCTTTATATAGAGAGATATTTTGGAGACGGATTGATGGGCGTACCACACGCACAAGTATCAACCACACTTTTGCATGCGCATGCCGGTTGCGCCATGTACAAAATACCAACTACACGTACGGTGTTCCGTGTACAAACGTGTGTGTAGTTGGTGTTTTGTACACGGTGCCCCTTTTACAAACCGGCATGCGCATGCAAAAGTGTGGTGTAGGTTATGTAGGTATCATTACAGACAAGCGCGGATCCAGGGGGGGGCCATGGGGGTCATGACCCCCCCCTGTGCTGGGTCCAGGACCTAGGTGGACCACTAATTAAAATACTCATACTTACATTCAGTCACTTACTAACTTTTTTATTTTTCAAGTACTACTGTATCTTCAAGCAGAATATTACAATCGAACTCAATTGATTTAAAAAAAGCTGCGGACGCTATTAATGATACTATAAGTATTCTACAAAATAAAAGAGAAAATGCGGACGTAATTTACCGACAGCTTTTTGAAGAGGCTAAGGAAGTAGCTGAGCAGCTAGATGTAGAAATTAAATGTCCCAGAATAGTGTCAAGACAAATACATAGGACCAATAACCAACCTGCTCAATCTGCTGAAGAGTATTTCCGCAGAGCCATATACACTAGGCTGTCCCGATAAATTTTTTTTGACTTATCTTAACACAAGACCCCTCAAAACTTGCGTAATTGAGCGTAAATTACCAAAATAATTTTAAAAATAAAATAAAACTATATCTTTAAGGTTCTACCTATCTACAAAGTTTTGAAAAATTGGCATTTTTATGGTGATATTTCGCTATCCTCAATTTTGGCTCCTGAACTAAATACAAAAAAATATTTATTTATTATTCTATTTAGGTGTAAATCATACATGACGTTTCGATTTGCATGCAACTTCGAATTTGTTAGGTTTCAACCTGCAAATACCCTCAAGTTTGAACTTGTTTTGAGGACTTTCTTGACTTGACTCGCGAGTGTTTTCTTCGTAGCCAAAATAATTTTTATGCCATAAAAGTTCCATGGCAATTGTTACAGTAGTAAAAGCGGACTTTCTGATTTTTAAATAAGAAGTTCGAGGCGTAGTCAGATTACTTATGCTATGTTCGGACCATACAAAGAACTTGACAATCATCAGCTACCAACTATAAGGGACGTCATTTAATTTATTTTATTTGTCAAGAACGACCTGAAATTCACGTATAATTGAAAAGATCCATCCAAATCAGATATATATGTGATTGTTTCCGAAGAGATCAACAATATTTGGACCAAAACTTCGATTCCAACTAAGGAACGAGTTATTTAATTAGTGAAATCCAATTTCGAAAAGCATCTCAATTTGAAAAGATACCCCAAAAACAAACGAAATGATAGTTTTGAAAATAAACTGAAATGTTTTTTAGTCATCTGAGAAACTTTTTGACGTTTCCGCTTGTAAATGCACTTCATTTGAATCTTGTTCGTGTCTAAAACCTAAGAAAGTTTACATCAATGAGAGAAGTTTTTTTTGGATCAAAAAAATGATAGGAAAATGGTAATAAGCGGTTTTGATAAGAAAGAAACGGCTAGATTAATTAAACGACAGCAGAGATAAATTTTAGAGTCAGTAAGGGTAACAAAAATTCGTGTTTTACTCAAGAAACAGATTATGTCTCAGCAAATTGTGATGAAGATTCAGTGCGTGAATCTTCCCCAGAAACGTATCCGATAACAGAGTCATCCCCGACAAACTAGCCCTCGAAAGAGACACCATTGACTTCAACGGCAAATTGGAATACATTGCCTTTGCCGACACTTGCTAAAATCTGTGATAGATACGGTTTATCCACGCAATCTGCTGCTGCTGTTGCTTCTGCGGTTTCGACTGACGTCGACTTGATTTCTACCAAAGATTTAACTCTGGTTATTGATAAAAATAAGATCTACAGAGATGTATCTAAAGCCCGGAAGCTTCAAAAGATATTGGAGGTATTGTTATAAAAGGCATTTACTTTGATGGACGAAAAGACTATCGCAAAGAAGTTTTAGAAGACCACATCTCAATTTTAGCACAGCCTGGATAAATTTATTTGGGACACATAATACCGAAAGACGTGGCACTGCAAAAGGAATTCTTACTTCGATCACAACTTTAGTAGGGTCGAGGTTGGAATTAAGATGACGTGATTTGCGTTGAATGTGACGGAACTGCAACTAAAACCGATTGGAAGGGTTCAATTCAATATTTAGAGGAGTATTTGGAGAGACCGTTACAATGGTGTGTTTGTATGCTTACCCCTTCGTCATTTATTCTTGACCTTAGATGGTTGCACTTCGGGTCCTAGTGAATATAACAGATGCCTCACAAAGTGTAACTGACGTTACTTCTAGAGATAGCTTTATAGAACCAGGATGCAATCTCGAGCAGAAATGCCAAATTTTGAACATAAAAATAAGTTTAATTTTTAGTTTTTGTCATTGATTATAATCTATATTTTGTTTATTTTATTTTCTTGCGCTTTGTTTCATTAATTTCAATACTAAAATACCTTTTAAACAGGATTTTTTATTTTTATTTTAGGCAAACGGTTTAACTCCATAAAAACGTAAAATTTACAAAACTTCATAGCTCGGTAGAGCTCTCAAGATGACAAACAATTCTATTTTTTGTTACCTTTTTCGCAACTTGTGTAAAATTGCGCAAATTTTGATACCTCTTGTTTCTCTACGTTGCGAAGAATCAAATTGTGGCTAAGAGCTTCAATGGTTGAAGAACGTCTAACCGGACTGCCACTTCTCCACGTCCATAAAAACGTACCCATTGGAGTAGATGAAGTGATAACGCGTTTCGGGAGAAGACGTAAAAGAAAATTGATTTTGTTATTTAAATATAGGTAGGTATTTTTAAGCACAGTAGGTAGTTACATTTATTATTAAAATACCTACGTTTTACTTGTAAGTATCTATTATTATCAAAATTAAATTATAACTTCTTGTGACTTGACCACGACTATGTGACCCCCCCTGGCGCCGGAGCTGGATCCGCCCTTGATTACAGACAGATTTTGTGGTGTATGCTAAATACTCGGGATTATTCCTACTGGTTTGCGAGTTTGCGTTATCTGAACAATCTGACCAATGGGCTAAATCCAAGTTCATGGTCCTATCGCATATACAAATGGGTATTATACGATATTATTGAATGTGTTAATAACAGAATGAAAGATAATTTATGTTTAGATAATAAGTATTAAATCAGATACTACATTTTAAAGTTTCGAAAAATGTACTGTATATTTTGACATTTCATAGGAAATATCTGAGGAAAAATGTGTATATCATAGATAATGTATAAGTTTACATGACAAATTAATATTTTTTATAGACGAAAGAAATATGATGAATAGCTTTTACTTTTATATACCCTTTTCCATGGTTCTTAAATTAATGACTGTCATTCATAATGTATGGTAAAATTTTCGAAACTGTGTAATATCTTATTGAATACTTATTATTAAAGCGTTAATAATCTTTCGTTTTGTAATCGGGACATTCAATTATGTAGTGAAATATGTACTCATTTTCATTGATTATACAATGGGACCATGATCTTGGATAATGCCCAATAATGTTTTAACCGCTATTAAACAGGTGTACCGTAGCTAGTGGCGAAAACTTCAGGGGAATCTTCTTCATTCAATTCTGAATAGAAAATATTTTTACGTTAAATAATGATAATTGTCAACAGTTAAGAAGATGAGCGACATCAAAGGTTGCATATTGTCTTCTGTTAAGCGTTCGTGTATCATACAAGTAATTTATATCGAATATTAAAAATTCATTCGCTTCGTTAAAGTCAAATAAAATGATAAACAAAAAAATCTGGTTCAAATTTCTTCACGGATGAAGTGAATGAATTTTTAATATTCGATAAAAATTATTTTCGTGATTGTCTTAAAGTTTTACAAAAGATCACTCAGAAATATTTAAAAAAAATAAAAGCTTTGTGAATTTTATTTTTATCTACCCAACTATTGACATTTCACCAAAGTTTGAATAATATTTTCTGTTCAAAATTTAATGAAGAAGACTCCCTTGAGGTATTTGCTACTGGTTTTGAGAAACTCTGTATAAAATTACACTCGTCAATTCTGACGTGAGAACATTTGACAGATATCTTGCTCATAGAAACTTTACCCGTACATAAATAAACACATCCCGTCTATTTTGTTTCAGGGTTTCATAACGATGCTGTTATCGAATATGGGAGAATCTCCCTTACTCTCATTATAACTAGATTGTTAAATGAATAAGACACATAATAAACATAGTTCCAATGAGAAATGTCATAACATCTGTCAAACGTCATGTTTGACGATTTTACAATATTATAAATATAATAGCAGTCAAGACATAATTATTACATTGTATTGCTGTCTTGAGAACTGACAGAAATCTCCCTTATTCAATTAGAACAAGATTATTGCAATAATACACAGACGGCACACAATAGCTATCTTGAGAATAGACGAGATGTCAGTCCAACGACCATGGTCTGTTCATAAGTTGAGTGAATTTGTTTCTCCCCAGTGGTATATAAAACGGAATAAATGTTTGCAATTTAATATATTTGGTAGTTTGCCTAATAAAACTATAATTTAAGAATAAATGGTTGCGAGTGATTATGTTGTTGTTTTTAGACATAGTCTCGCTGTCAAATCATACTTGGCTTTGAGTTTTTGTCTATCTCAAGCTGGTTTTCAAAGACCTACCTAGATCAAAATATCAATACGTATACATGGCTGGCATAGCGGCTACCTATTGTGATTTATCTCTGAGATATGTCGGCAGATGGATTCGGGAGGGTTCGATAGAGAAAATAAATTGTTAGAAAACTTTTTATATTAATGTTTAAGTTTTGTATATCTTCGTGTTTTACAAGATTAATTTCAAATTTTTTAATATTAGGTAGGTCCTAAACAATCTCAAAGATTTTTTCGTGACTCCATCTGAATCAGATGCTGTTGTGTTATTTTACTAATATTTCCATTGTTAATATTTCGTTATATTTTTAAAAATATTTTTTTGATAAATAAACTGAGTGCTTAATTATTGAATGTAGATATTTTGTAAAATATCTTTTTTTATAACATTTTTAATTTATTATATACTACATCTTACTTGATGATCTTTATTTCCTGCCATTTCATTAGAAGATATTTACTTCGAAATGGAATTTTTTATGGTACGTGCGTTTGTCAATAAAATCAAATAGCGTGGAAAGGATGTTAGCCATTTTTGGTACGTTTTAAACGTAACTTATTGCATAGAGATATTTAATGTTAAATTAAATTTAGTATTATTTTATATCATTAAATTTATTATCAATAGTAATTTAATATTTAATAAGCAATGTTTAATGCATCAATCTTTGAGCTTTGGTGAAAAGCGCCCTACACCTACAATTTATTAACATATGTATTTACTATGATGGCTCTTACTAGGTATTGTGGCAGTTAATTCTTTTTCCTTTTTAGTAATTTTTTTATAAACGCATGTTATTAATTTTTATAACATAATAATGGTTTCTAATTTTTGGTCTTCATTATATAAAACTGTAAATAATTCGAACAGCGTCGACATGTTTCTTTTCCGAATATTATTAAAATCAAAACTCAAACATCACTTTTAAAATAATACCAGCTGAAAGATGTCACCGACTTGTTCAATGTTCGATAAAATAAGGCGTCAGCATTTAAAATAATTATATGAATAATTAAACTGATTTTGTGAAATTAAGGAATGATTATTGTATTGTCATCCGGAATATGTATGTCTGCTAAATTTCAGAGTGATTGTTGATCAGGAAATGGGTCAAATATTGTTTACAAAATTTTGTGATTGACAAGTGATGTATAGTAAAAATAAAAGTAATAACTGTAACAGTGGTATTGCTTGCCCAACGTAACTTGGCGTGCGGCGAATTTTGAACTAAAACCCGCCCCGTCCGCACCCGGCGGTAACCCCTCGCCCTGTCATTCAGTTCATTCTCGTCTTTGAGCGCGAGCTGTGTCATCTTGATTACCAATGTACACTGAATTATTATGTCCAAAACATCCTAAACAATCCGGGATGGTGCAAGAACAATTGCCAATGAAGTATTAAAGTTTTGCGAAGCTGAAAAAGCGAATAATGGACCGATATTACCGTCTGAAAGTTTGACAGATAGAACGGCCGCCATTACTGCATGGTTTCTTTAGTGCTGCCCGACCAAATTTCTGTATTTAATGCGACACCGGTCACCGGACATTCTGTACATAATGTATTGTGTAATAAATTTACACCCTGACAACTTCTGTTACGCGACAGCGACGCCCTCCCTCGCACGCCTAGTTATAGTGGTACGTCTATAATAAACATTTTCTAACTTTCCGATTATAAAAAAATGAACGTGAACAATATTCACTCCATTAGAATATAAGCACATAAATAAAAAATTTAAATGCGATCAGCGATTGAAATTTGCGAGAAATTGTGAATTCTATCTTTCTCTTTCCCTCTATTCTGCACCGCCGGCGCCGGGGCGGAAGTTTGATTTCTTATCCAAATATGTACTCGCTCGACTCCGGGAATCTCGGCGAGTCAATAGTTTGAATGTTTTGTTTGCTCGGCGCACACTCCGACAACGCCCGCAGTCAGGCAAAAGCACCAATCAACACCTGCCGCTTGATTTCCTCCCCAGCGTACGGTCGGTCCCTTTCCGCGCGACACGCCTGTGGACCGTGCGTTGGACGACACAAGTACGACGTATTATTATGTATGTAAAACACCTATATTTAAACCAACCGGGTGTGAACGAGACGGAATATTTCTTTACCAAGAACAAATCTTGGAAATGTGCTAGGTATAAATATAATTTATTTACTCATACTGGTTCAAATATTATAATGCTCTTGCAGAATAACAATATTTATGTAATAGCGAATTATTCATAATTTATTGAGTAAATTTAATCCCCCATTTTCTCAGAACAATATCAAAAAATAGACGGGAGGTACGTATTTATGTAAACGTAAAATTTCCGAGAGCAATCGAAACATCTACCGGATATCGATATTTCTATCGAAATACCGAAAATATTGGCTTAAATTTAATATTTGGACACTTCGGATGAAGACATTAGTAGATGTGTGTAAAACAAACTGACTTCTACCCATTTCTTTAAAAATTATGTTAGTAATTATTTTATATAATGTTCATCATGTCAAAATTGACGAACTGTACAATGTTATATGCATAATCATAACATGATTGGTATGATCGATAAGTGTAAACTCTAAAGATAATCTGAGGGAATGAACATTTACGTCCATGTTATATTTAGTATGTCCAAATATTAAACAAAAGCCTATATTTCTTATATAATGATAGACATTTTGACATTTGACAGATGTTCTGACATTTCTCATGGAAACTTTACACGTATATAAATAAGTATGTTCCATCTATTTTGTGCTTATCTTTTTATCTTGTTGCCCTGGGAATCACTTACCCATCAAGTCATGCGCTGCCTTTAGACCAATTCACTTTACGAACAATTCGGTGGAACGATCAAACTTGTCGTTGAGTATTTTGGAACAAAGTTCCATAACGCGGTAGGAATCGTCACGTAAGAAATAAGCGTTATGCTTTTTCCATGCTACTTTTTTTCTCTCTCTTTCTATTATGTACGAGTGTGTGTGTGCGTGCGAGTATCAAGATTCGAGTAGACGAGCATCGTGCACGACAGGTTGTATAACCTCAATATTGAATGCGTGGAGATTTTGTTAAAACTTATTTTTTATTTGTTTTTGTTTTAAATCATACGTGAGTTAGGTATATTGTCTCACTATTGCAAATTTGCAATGAAGATTCGTAAGACGTGTAATACAAAATTAGAAAAGCAAATTAATAAAATTGTATATTTTGATACAAGAATTTTTTAAAGTTTATATACATTTAATTTGATTCGAATGGTTACTATTTATTATTTACGTAAATTACAGAGAGAAAATAGTTAAATCATATGCTCAGCGTCAAAAGGAGTATCGAAAGAGAGAAAAAATCGAAAAACAATTTCAACGCTACGTTTCCTTACGTAACGAAAATAAACAAATACGTATAGAAAATCTAGATCTCCTTATCGAATTACATTCGGAATTGGAGAAAAGGCGTAACAAGGAACTTCGTTCTTGATGAGGGTCCCCTGACCACACACGTATTTTTTTAGATTTTTATTAAATTTATTTGGTAAATGTACAAACTTAAGAGTATATTCAATATAATATAATTAATACACATTTATATTACACGCTTACCCGCTTTTAAATGAGAATTTATCCTGGTGTTTAAAAGTTTTTTTACTCCTATTCAAATGTGATATACAATAATTAAGTATGTAAGTACTTAGTTAACTTAATAACAAGTTGTTACTATACTTAAGTTCGGTATACACAAATAAAATAATAGTAAAGTGATGATAAAAAATAAAAACCGTTATTTTAACCGGTTACACGATAAGCGTTCTTTTAGATTTTTATCTATCGATGATTGGCAATGGTGATTTAAGGTAAATTTTCACAGTTTGACAGTTTCGTTTTTTTTTGCTCAATCTTAGAGCTCTTGAGATTCTAAGAATAATTTGAGTCATCACTCAAAATTGGCTGACTTAAAGTAATTTGAATAATTAATTTGGTAGGTGATTTTTTAAACGATTTTCATTATTCTTTTCTGTTTTTCTCGAAACTCCTCTGGTGAATAAAATATATCGGGCAGACTTAATTAAAATTTTTGCACACACTATACTTATAATATTATTTAGGATATAAAGTATGACTTTTTTGATAAAATGCGCCATTGCTTAACCCTAGAGGGCTACTCTTAGCGCTTGTTCAGACAGCGGGAACCGTTCAGTTTCAGAATCGCGTTTCAAAACACGCGATTTTTGTCATCTGTTGCCGCGGTTAATAAGCGATTTGTGCGCGCGAAAATAAACGTCAGTTTGACAGTTCTGGTGCCGTTCTCCATCTTTGAATATCAGAGATATATTCACTCATTACTTTGTTAACGACGGCCGTGTTCCATGGCAAGACACATAAATATCATTCTGTCAGTTCATTTTTGGTGAATAAATACCTACTTCTCTAAAATACTCTTTTTTTCCACCATTTCCAAATATCTCCACCAACTCCTGCCAAGCTTGGTTCTTGGCATATTTGAGTAATCCTCACACTATTACAGGTCTTTTCTCCCATATTACAGGTCTTTTCTCCCATATTACAGGTCTTTTCTCCACTTCATCAATAAAAAATTCAGTGTCAAAGCGATCCATAACCATAGAAAAGAGAATATAATCCACGCGTGCTCCTGTTGTGACATGGAACCGTGCGGTGCCCGCAACGCGACTGAACGCTCTCGTAAGGCCCCATAGTAATAGGATCGTGCGGGCGCCGTGCGGGTCTATTTTCTAGCGGTTGGATTGCGGGCACCGCAGCGGTTGACTAACCGCACGGTAGTGTGTGAACGATCACATACAAACCTAGGTAAATGAGACCCGCACGGATCTCATGCGATTCTGAAACGGCACGGTACCCGCTGTGTCTGAACAAGCGCTTAGTCGTTTGACTAACATGACAAACATTTTTTGCTGTCTCTTTCAAACTACTGAGTGTACTGCGTTGATTCTTCGTGTCAATTCTGTCACCAACAGGACTTTAGAAGAGTCGTCTGTGTCACGCTGGTAAGTACCGTCATTTTTGAAATACGATGTACTTATTAGTCTAATCAACTAATAAAAAGCCACCGCGTGGATCAAATAACAAAATGTTTCTAAAATTTCAAACTGCTTTCATTTGCAACAAAAAGATTTTTTTCGATATACATCTTTACAAACATTACATCATTTGACAAGAAAATAATTCACTTTTTCATTTTACTCAAACCCTGGCGACTTGATTATCTGCGGACCTCACGGAGAAGAACCTTTGCCGAACAATGCATAACTTCGCCATTTTGAAATTTTCAAAAGAATTTGTTAATAAAATGCTGTAAATATATAAAACGAATTTTGTATGTGCGTTACGTTAAAAAAATATCTTGAATCTATTTTTGATAATTGTTCGAAGAATATTTTTTCTTCTGAATGAAGGTTTGAACATTGTGGAACATCATTATTAAAATAAAACACAAATCACCACCTTATTGGATATAAAATCTGCATGTTTCGAGAACAATGTTCTCTTCTTCAGGATTGTTTGTGTACTCAAATTTATTACTTTATTTTTGATGCTTCAATGTGGTGATTTCAAGTCTACCGATGGTTTTACCCTCGAATTTCTAGATCAGTTACCAATCATCAATACAATCAGACATAAATCATTAAATTTATTATAATTTTGCATTACTAATAAATTACATAAAATAAATCACGAGTTACCAATTATCTATACAATCAGATACTCATATGACTGTATTGTGTAACCGAGTAAAATATGTAATGGTTTTGACCACGTCAATTGGTTTGAATTACAGTAATTTTACACTTTTTAATATTAACTTAACGTTACTTAATTTTCACCGACATCGATTATCTGTTTTTTGCAAAGTTAAATAGTATCGTTTACTGGAAACATTATTATGTATTCAATAATAATAATTTTCTATTTAAAAAAGGGATTCCCTTATACTTTTTCTCTTTGATACAGAACTACATCAAAGAAAGAAATCTTACAGACTGAAAAATCATTTAATATGAGTAAAGCAAACAATGTTGTCTAGACCGCTGGATACAGATTCGATAAATATTTTAAAGAATATTTCAATGTCAACGTGTACCTCCAAGCCCGAGATTATAATTAAAGAAAAAATAAGCCGAGTACACTCTGCGGAGCGAATCGATTTACCGATAAGTTCATTACCCCGTCATCAAAATAATAATAAACTGAGATATTTAGTTTTGCAGGGAACTAGGAAGTGGAAACGTTCGCATAAATAAGCATCAACTTAAAAACATTATGTTTTTATTAGGCTGATAAATAATAACTCAATAAATGATAATGATGCTACGTGCTTCCTGTATTTGTAATCGAATCATGGACACACTAAAATAATGGTAGTGACGTAAAGCGATGCGATTATTGCAATGCAATCGAGACTTATTCTAAAGATATCGCGGATTGATACGCTTGTGAAGATTTCATTTGTAATCAAAGGGATATAATTGTCATGCTCATAGTATCACGAAATGAAATAAGTAATGGTGTGTAATAATAAAAATTGTAAGCAGGAAACAGGTATTTATCAATTTAAACTACTTACGGCATTCGCTGAATTTGTTAGTGTACTGTTGTAATAATTTGAAGCTTGATATAAGACACAAATTATGAATATCAGAGGCGGCATTCAGTGCTGCCGTATTTAGTGTCGCCAGTAGGTACATTTAGTGCGCTAGCGCGCGAAGCCCACGCGAATTAACAACTTTTCTGTATTACAAAATAATATAAAAGTTAGACCCGCAATATACAGACATTGATCTGCAGGTATATTCATGCAGTCGAACACATTTTATAAAATATTTTACACACAATTTATAATATCTTAAAAATTAACCAGGCATGTGCAGTGAGTGAAGCATGACTTTTATGTGCTTTTATGTATATTTTGGAAAAAAACATCGAAATAAAATATTTTTATGACAGAATATTACGAAATATTAAAATCCGAATAATATTATTAGGTATATTGTGATTGGAATATTGCGAAGATATATTTTAAATGGATTTTTTATCAAAATATATGCTTACTCAAATGTCATGCTTCAATGTTCTCACTGCCCGTCCCTGATATATATCAAATAATTTAAATACTAAAAGAACAGCAACAGAATATATATGTTTATTTGGATAGAAGAGTACATACATCGTATGTCTAATTCAAAACGATTTATGCTAAATTATAAGAATGACGCATCATTAAGCATGATCTACTTTTTATTATCTCCTCCGAATCAACGTGTACTTAGTATTTCGTATTGAACCAGCTAATTTATTTTTCAATCTAAGACCGACATATATTCCAATGTCCTCAATCCATATTTATTGGTGATTTTAGGAATTGTAAAACTTGAATAATTATTTCTTCAGTGTGAAACTATTTTATTAAAAGCTTCGGTATTATAATTTTATTTTTTATAAGGAACAGTAACAATCCACGCACCGGAAAAACGTTTGAGGAAGTGGAGGAATCTAAGGCACGCTAGTCCACAGTCCAACAATGATCGCTAACAGGAGCAAAAAAAAGTGACGACTTAACTCATTTTTCATGTTAACCAAAAGGCATCATTCAAACATAATTTAAATAAACATTCAAATAGCTGTACAAAATAGTATTGCAATTAGGGATGGGTCGTCGACGTATTTACCGTCGACGAAACGAGACCGTCCACGTCCATCCATCGACGAGACGATCAACTAGTTGAATTCGTCAACTAGTTGACGCGTCAACTTCGTTACGGGGACGTCGCGGACGTTCTATCTAAACATCGGGACGATGGTCAACTGTCTACGGTTCGACGCGACGCTGCTCGACGGCTCAATCGTTGGCTATTTTTATTACGTTAATTTTTAAAATTTAAAGAAGTTCGTAGGAATATAGTTTCGGGGATAGTAAAACCGCTACTTGTACTCATATGTAAAAAGTAATATTTTATTATTTATTTGTTTACGCACATTATAGTCTTTTACATATTGTTTTATATACTTCTTTCTATATATAATAAAGAAAGAAGTAGGTATACACAACAATATCAGATGTAAGCAGTAAAATATTAGTTCAATAAAAAATAAAATAATTAAACAGAATTGTTTTATTTTATACAGCGCAAAATTGGGAATTCACCGAAACGTCGCACGTGCACATCGCACAAATCAAGTAAAAAATAATAGATAATAGCTTATTAAGCCTATCTCGCCCTACGCATGCATTCAAATTTCAAGTCTCTGTCAGTTAATTTCAAGTCTCTGTCAAGTCTCAATAGTTCATGTACACAGATCTGCACTCTAAGATCTACAAGTCGACAGCGAGAGATGAGAGAGAAATAAACGGAGACGTTTTGTCTTGCTCTCGCTCGTTGCTTTGTATTACGTTGAATCTTGAATCGTTCACCGACCACGGCGTCCGCCATCCACCGTCTACGAATTCAACTAGTCCATGCGATGAACGTAAACCGTCGACGCGTCGATGCAACGTTAACGGTTGATTTCAACTAGTCTGTCCATTCAACGCCCATCCCTAATTGCAATCGATGTGAGGAGGAGGGCGATAGCAATATTGCAAACATAAAAACGAACAATTACGTTGCTGATACGATTGTAGGTACTCGTACTCCTTCGTTTTAAAGTTTGAGTGCAAGTTTCAACAAGTATGTTGCCATTTGCCATACGTCTCTGCGTCATCGTTCGATCTTTTCTCTCTGTCTCGATATCGCACAGAACAAGTTCTCTGTGCGTTACTTTTGTTACGGAATTCCAAATGTTTGAAGAAAATAAAAACACGCAGTAATTTATTTTAGGGTGAACGTAAAGTCCCCGAAATGTTATCACATTCAACGGATGGGTCCTTAGTTCTTATAGTCGGAGACTTTTTAAGACTTCCCTCAAAGACCCAACTTAATCTTGGGTTTTATTTTGAACAAATTACTAAAGTTTCGCCTATATAATTCGAACAATTTATATACTTTTTCATTATAATAAAAGCGATCCGTGCCCGGCGTCGCCTGGTTATAATTTTAAATCGGGCTTCTAAGAGATAAATATATAATATTTTACTAGTAGGTACCTCCTTATATTTCCAATTTCTCCGACAGAGTTCATACAGGCATTTGTTTTTAAAGAATGTCCATTATACTCCAATACCAACCTCGGAGATTAAAATTTACATATATAATGGGCAATTTTTTTACAAAGGGGTGATTTTTTTTTGTTCGAGACAGAAAAGAAGATCGTGTACTTATTTAAAAATGAACTATCTACAATGGTGGAGGAGGAACTCCACGGAAATTAGTGATTATCAAACCGTTATTTTAACCGGTTTTTCATGGTACCTATAGTTATTTGAGATTTGTATCTGATTATATCAATTACTTACTAATATTACTGCTATCTAGTACATGTGATTTCCCATTGATTTGCGATACTAATAATCGACAAACTCGCATACAAATCTCAAATAACGGTTATTGTGGAACCGGTCAAAATATCGTCACTAACGGAAATTAGACATGAGCGGCATTTTTTTTTCAAAATTTTTACAATAAAATAAAAGTTTAATATGTATGTACCTTAATAAGTGCCAATATAAAAATAATATATTCATCTCTTTATAAAAATAAACCCGGTTTCTATTTAAATTTTACCATCCCAGGGTGGGAGACTAGATTCCCAACGTGGGCAATATCGCCCATCAGGGGGCAGCCCATGAAGTGGCTGGGGGCGGGACCAACAGTTAAAATTTTATATTTTATTATTTGAAGTGATAGGCATGGCATACTTTGTGCATTTATGTTATTTATAAACGAGCATTCGACTATTTTTACGCAAGGTACAATAAGAATTCACGCACTTTTTGTTTTTTTCTTAATTTTTGTGTCCTGTATGAATAACGGATTTATTCGAACATTTAATTTGCCTTATCACTGACTAAATATTATTATTATAATATTAAAAAAAAAAAATAGAGATGTGAACACGGAATTCGTATAATAAATATTCTTACTATTTTCAAAGTAAACTAAACTATGAAAATAGAACTAATTTGTTGGCGTCCTGGAATGGGGCTCGAACCACCGACCACCAGATCACTAGGCGAGCGTCATGACCACTACACCAACAAGCTTTTTTAATTTTTTTTATTCTTTCAAAGATTCTATGCTCTGGAAAAGCTGTCTCGCAGCATAAATACAATTATTTCGTTAAATTTAAAAATATATATCATACCCCTTCGATCATTATAGTGGGCGATTGAAAAATATAACATCTCAAAAGGGGCTGCGGGCCAAAAAACATTGGGATCCTATGATCAATGGCACATCTAACAATTTTAAAACTGCCGCGAATAAAAATTTCATAACGCCAGGTAATTAAAAAAAATAGAGGGAAAATTTAAAATAATAATCTAAATCATTATTGACTCTACAACCTCTGGTGGGTCTTGGCTTCCTCAAGAATTTTTTCTTGCCTTGATATCTACTGCGAACTACGAGAATTTCATTCTTGTTCTGTATTTTTAAGATACTTTTTTGACGTCGCTTGACACTTATCTCATAAAAATTATATATGTATAACTCATTCTTGTAACGTCTACGCTATATATATTTTATAAAACAAGTCCAAATCATGGCGTGTAGGAAAGGTATGCTGAGTACCTAGAACAATATAATTAACGTAGGCCTCATTTGCCTCGAATGTATCAACAATACATTAAAAACAGTGTATCTCTTCGACTTAATTATACGCTTTACTGAATTTGCCATCAACATCGAATTTTTTTGCTATCGCTGAGGTATCCTTAAAAATTTAGCGAAAAATTACACAATACTCTAGTGTACTGCTTACACTACGAACGCCGTTTTATGGAGCCATAAAGGATTGTAGTAAATTTTACCCGGGTAGAACACCATTCGAAAATAGCCAAAGGGAATTTGAACATTCTTTTACCTCTTTTACCTATAGTGTATGTAGTGCAGTATTGCAACGAGATTGTACAAGAGATTACGTTCAGAACCCCTTGTAGTATGTCGATGACGACAATAAGATTATAATTCTAGGCACAACCGCACTGGTATTATCAACATTCGGGAAATGTCTACAAACATCGGGAACCTTATCGTAAACGCTAGATGTTTGTTCCAAAATATTTATCAAATGACTTGGCAATGCAGTATAATGAAAACATCTTCAAAATTGTAACTGTTTTTATCTTAAGTATGTACCTACTTATTGAATGTTTTTTGTGTGTTTTCTTTATTATTTTATGCGAGTAAGAACTCGACAATTTATAGTTTAAATATTGAAAATTTTGAATAGAGAAATATTTGGAATATTTATGAAATTTGTAATTTTGTTTTGCAAAAATAAATAACAAGGAGTGAAAAAAAATTTTTTTTTCAGAAAAGGGGCATTTTATTAGCATTACTCGAATCAGTAATACGTAGCTTCGTGCCAGTTTTTTAATATTTATTCCTTTTGGTCGCTATTTTTAAAGGATTTTTCCTTTGGTCGCTAAATTTATAATTTCGTTTCGTGTTTTATTCCTTATTTCGAACGATAAAAGAATCGGCGAGTCGTGTAGACATTGATCAGTCTCTTTTCCCGGGGCAGGAACGAACACTAGAAAATAAAAGATTCTTCTCGAAAATTCGAAAACCAGCATATCTCGCATATAAAGCGAGATCGACAGCTGCGCAAAAGTTTGTTTTGACGACCGGGGTGGCCAGTCGTGAGATAGTCGGAAATAATCGAGCGGGGTACCTAACTGGCGATTGAAATGAGTGCGATCTCTATGTGCGAGAAATAGATGTAATGTTCTAGCAAGAAATGAAGTGATAAATAAAGTGTTTTCCAGCGATAATAAGTGTTACAGACTATTGATATATTGCAAAATAGTGTGAATTCGAGGCTTGTGTTAAATTTGATTCATGATAAATTACTTTGTCAATTTAATAAAATAAATTATCACTAATTAATAAATCGCTAATTAATTTCCAGTATTTTAATTTGTCTCCCGTAGCCACGATCCATGACAGTATATTAGCTATTCACAATACAATTATTTTTTCTGATCCTTTTTTATTGGTATTAAATTGCAAGTAATAAAATTCGATGTGACTACACGCACCCTCGAGTAAGTTATACGAATGCTTTACATATTTATTTACTCAGAGATAAGTTAGTTCAGGCGTGTCACTGCCAGCTGTGCCAAAACCGAGGAAAGGAGGAGGGAGCGCTTTTCGCGGAACCACGATTCGTATTATTGTCACTTATGCTAATTCCATACCCAATCAACCTCTATGTAGAAAAAATATTTTAAGAGGCTCTCAATGAAACAGAAGAACGCCTGGGAAGAAATTAAATAATCTTCGTTATTAATGCGGGCGATACCATGTTTTTAGTGATTTATGCACAACTGATACGAATGGTTAATGAATGCGAAGAGATCGAAGCAGATCTTCAACTAAATGCAAAGACATAATACATGATCATTATTGTCACATGAAATAAGGCAATGGTTTGAGAAATTCACGGTCCAACAATTTCGAGCTGCTGTAAGATAACAATAGAGCGCCACCACTATAACTTGGCGTGCGAGGGAGGGCGCCACTGTCGCGAAACAGAAGTTGCCAGGTTGTAAATTTATTACACAATACATAATGTACTGAATGTCCGGTGACCAGTGTCAATATAAGTTTGGTCGGGTAACAGCGCGCTCCGCGGCGGCCGCTCTATCTGTCAAACTGTCAGACGGTAATATCGGTCCATTATTTGCATTTTCAGCTTCGAAAAATTTTAATACTTCATTGGCAATTGTTCTTGCACCACCCCGGACTGTTTTGATTGTTTTGGACATAATAATTCAGTGTATATTGGTAATCAAGATGTCACAGCTCCCGAGCAAATACAAAATTGTATTGAATTATAAGGCGGGGGGTTACCGCCGGGTGCGGGCGGGGCGGGTTTTAGTTCCAATCTTGCCGCTCGCCAAGTTATGCTGGGCAGGGAATAGCCATGTGGTGATCGAGACCTCCAGCGAGATCTGCCGAAACAGGTAGCGATTCCTGCCAATCGGAAATCAGAAATGGGTCAGCAGCGCTGAGCTGCCCTCTTGCCGTGTACCTTCGACCATTTCATCATTGATCGTTGAACTAGTAACAGGCAATAATCGTGTAAAGTTATTGATACACATGCTCATTTGTGGCACGTGAGCAAGCGCGGTATTGAGCTTCTTCAGCTATTGCTACTTAGTAGCATGTTTGTACCCCCGATTGATTTATGAGCTTGCTCATTTGATTTGCGGGTGGAAGGGGTATCTTTTGAGCATGTGTGAACAGTATTGCTTATGAGCATGCTAGTATCAATTATCGATGCGATCTTCTCAGTCGGCAATAGATGAAATAATTATGGCGCGTTGGGGAGATGACGAAACATTATTTTTCGTGACTTATTATAGGAATCGCTAATTCCTGTGGAATACTCGGTCACCGCTATATAAAAATAATGTAGCAATAATGTTTATGATGTTTATGAAACTTTATTAAAAAACATGAATGATTAAAATATTACAATAAAAAAAATAAAATCAAAAATGTTCGGATGGAAACTCGAGAACTGTTTTGATTTATTGGTTCACTTGAATTTCATATTTCAGTTTCCAAAGTTTCCATTTTTAAACAAGAGCGTCTCTATTCTATGACAAGAGCATGCCAGTAATGAGCATGTGTTGTTAGCTTTGAGCATGCCCATTCATGAGCATGCTTAAAAAAGCATTCTAATAACGAGCAAGTGTGTATATTTGTTAGAGCATGCTAGTTTTGATTATGCTGATGAGCATGCTCAAAAATAAACATGTGTATGAGTACCTTAAACCATTCTTCCTGTAAAGATATTCAATAAACCTCAGTGCATTTCTGCGAGTATATATAATGTATGAGTCTGTTTTACTTGCTTCGACACACAATACTTGGAGCACGGAAAGATTCTTCTGGTAGGGTGGAAATCTTCCTTTCACACTACTGTATTGGAAAGCCATATCTTCGATAACTACACAGCGTGAGCATAGATTGTTTCACATTTCAATATACAGGACCAACCTGCTGATTTATGACCGTTAGAAGAGCTACTTATGTTGAACAATATCGCTTTGGAAATTGATCTGTTCCATATCTCAGAAATTTTTCCTAAGCAGGATTCTCCTACACTTTTGTTACGAATCATATATGTTAATTAAAATGTTTAATATAATATATGTTAATTCATAATTTATAACATTTACGATTTTAATTTATATTTATTACGTAAATGATTTATTAAAAAAAAATTGATTTGAATTGAATTACCGGACAAATACTAGAAGAAGAAAAATCACTTTTCTTCTGGTTGTTTTTCTTTTCTATCTTTTAAAAAAAAATAGAGATGCAAGTACGGAATACGTGTCGCATCAATATTCTTACTATTCTCAAATTAAGTTAAAAGTCTGTGCTTTGAATATAGAACTAACTTGCTGGTGTCCTGGAATGGGGCTCGAACCACCGACAACCAGACACTAGGCGAGCGTCATAACCACTGCACCAACAAGTTACTTTTATAATTTAATTATTGTCGTCGGTGTCCCACGTTAATCTTTAAACGACCTCCTCACATTTCCCCGCATTCGTTTTCTACTAGAAAAATAATACATCCCAGTTCGGGCTTTCATCGTTCTGACATTATATGATAAAATCTGCAGTGCCACTCAACTTCCAGAAGAGGGGTTCGCCAAAATGGGAGCGTAATAAAAACGCCATCACTCCTACTTACATCCACTTGGATCATACCGGGCTGTTAGATGATACGAGGGTAGTTTAGGTATTTCCGGCCTTAGGGGGTTCTGAGACAAAGATTCTCGAATATAAAGGTAATCAATATTGCGTTCCAGACCCACATCAGTAATATTGTTTCAATTCTAATTGGACAGGTGAGTACCAGAAGAATAAGAGATATCTTTTTTTTTTCATTGGAAAACCGGTTACCCAATGGAGTTATTTCTGGTATAGGAAATATTATATCTCACAAAATCGAAAGCAGGCGTAGGTTAGATAGACATCCATGTCATCCATTATTATATTTGGATGGTGCTCTTGTGGAAAGCTTCGTATTAAGCCACACTCAATTGAAACACTCACATATTTGGCGTTAAAAAATGTAAGTGTACCTTAAGGCCGGCGCCACACTAAGCGTATCTTCCGTAGCGTCAAATCGTCAAAGCAAATGGATCGTCTGACCATTCGCGTGGTGTGTATGATAAGCGCGTATTGTATGGAAAGGAATGTAGCGGCGCTCCGCGACCGAAGAGACACGGCGGAATATCCGCGTAGTGTGGCGCCGGCCTTATTGTATGAAAAAGTTTAATGCATGCTTCACTGTGGAACAATAGTATATTGGGGAACATACATGTGTGGGGTATAAAAGCAAAGGCAGCGGTATCCAAAAAAAAATTAATGCAATCATCGAGGATTATTAATTTAAAATGTACTGAATTCTTAATTTTACAGGAAGTATATATAGCTTATAAATTTATAGGAAACATGATTTTGGAAGGGATAGATAAACATAAAATACTGATACTTTTATATTTTGCTACTTATAACTTATATTGTTTAATGTATATTCATTTTAATTTTATATTATATTTTTTATGTAAAAGCCTATACACATTGCTGCTCTTTACTTTATATTTTAATTTTTATACTCATGTTTTGGTGCAATACAGATGTTGTTTAATGTATGTGCTTTTTGAAATTTATATTATATTCTTTATGTAAAAGCCTATACCGAATGGGCGTAAACAAATAAATAAATAAAATCTAGAATTCAGTAAATTCTAAATTAGTAATCCTCGGTGACTGTATTAATTTTTTTGGGGTAATGCTTCATTTGCTTTTATGTAAATAAATTTTCAATAAGATCTTAGGCTTCTTAAACTAATATTACTTAATTTTATGTTCCTTTGGACTATTATTGGGTAACTTAATGTGATAATAAAAAGACTTTATCGTGGTACTTTACAAATCAGGATACATATAAGATTAATAAATATATATTCAGTTTTACGCAGTGTAACTGTCTGTGAAGTTCATCTATAAATAAATACCTACCCATATTTTATAAACTCAATTGGTGTTAATTTTATTTATTAATACATCCGAAGCATCCTAGACGCAATTTAAAATTGTTGGAAAGGTATTTTTTAGTTTGGCTTAGTAAAAAAATAATATTTTAATGAAAGGTCGCACATCGACGCTTTAAATTCTCTAAAAATCTTGTAAAGGTGATGAATTTGAAGCTTCTTTCTTATTTAGTGATTTATTTTTTACAAAATATTTTTCATTTTGCACATTATTACGTTAATTACATTTTTTGTTTCTATTCTATCAAAGTTAAAACTTGGGTATTGGAACAATTGAGTCATCACAATTATCTTATTATTTTACTTCTGGTAACATAATATGTACTTTAATCTGTGTTGTTAAATGTACGCTGAATTACATTGGTAATGATATATACAATATTATTATTTAGATTTGGCCATTGTCGTGATTCAATGACATTCCAGTTCGATTTGGCAATTTACATATAATCATGTAACTGTTGAATAGATAATGTAGATTTGATATTGGCATAATTTAGTAAACATCACAGATAAAAATGTATTATAATTGCATCCATTTAAATTAATTTTGACAATGTGACAATCCGGAAGTAAAAGGAAAAAGAAATTCTCAAAACAAATTTCCACTGGCCTGTGCTAAAAACACCGCAAACTTTCGTGTTTCGCAGATGTTGCTTCCTACTTGCTACAGAAATTAATGAGATTTGTTGCTATTGCTCTCTTAGAATTTCAAATACATAATTCAAAATAATACACGAAGAATAGTAAAAGAGCATTAAGAAGAGCTAATAAAACCTGGAAAACTTGTGTTATTCTCGCACTAGTAAAAATCGGAGACGAAATGAGTCTCGGAAGTCATTACAACATTCGCATCCGCCACTTGCTCTGTTCCAATCCTTGCGCTAGCTGTGCTTTACGCTTGTCTTTTTTGCGGTTCTTTTTTCGTTTGTCGAATTGCTGCTAAGTCTGGTAAAAAATTGTCTTAGTGTCTCAATTGGCGTGTATTTCATTCATCAAATAAAAAGCTAGCCGAATGCATGAAAACCATATTAGCCAAGGCAAGTGTTTCAATAAAGTGTGTAATAAAAGTAAGCATAATACCCAATTAAATATTTTTAAAATTGTTTAAATAATAAAGTAATTGTCTTTCCGGCGACAGATTGTGTTTGGGTTCGGGGCCCTAGCGGCGATTATTATTATTAGTCTTCTTTTCAATAATCCAAAGAAACGGTCTGTGTCTTGACTAAATTTTACGCTATTACGTTACTTCATCAGTGTACCGCAATAGAGGTATCAATAAATAATTAGTAACTTTAGATGCTATTTAAGTAACTTCCGTGAAATATTTTCGTGTCTTCAAACGAGTTTTAGCTGTATGAACATTTTGCGTAGGTTCTGGCAAAGAAATTTATTTTCAAAATTTATTGCATACCCACAACAACATTTCGAATCGAGAATAATATTAACACTCTTCTCTCCGCTATTGAGCTATTTTACGGTAAATATTCAATTTCAGTCCGTAATTGGATTAATCAGACAGTGCTAATAAAAAAATCACCATTTGAATAATTCATTTATACTTGGAATAGTTAAAATCTGAATCGCGGAACGACGCCGAACAGCTGATATTAAATTTGGCGAAATGGAATGATCCGATATGGCGTTACACGCAATCCCAGTGGATATTTGATTTAGTAATAATTTTTTGTTGGCGGTTTATCTTTTAGAATTCTAGACTCTTGTTCAATCTGTTTGTCCTGGTCATATCGATTTGAGCATTGATGTGTGCAAATATTATTTCTTAGAAGACTATTGTGATTCATCTGTGGATATCGCATTATTTCATTCGGCTTGTGGAAAATATCAATGCGTAATAATTCAAAACAAAATAGCTCGCATATTCCGGCTTCAATCAGTCTGGATTCACTATAATCCGGTTTGAAAATTTAAAAAAAAAATTTAAGGTAACTTAATAAAAAAATTAGTAGGTATGTAGACAATTTCTTTTCATGTCATGTCTTTGTGCGGATTATTTTTATATAGTTTTGAAATTATGCGATACGATACAACTTTCAATGAGTTAGATGTCGTTAACGTAATTAAGTGCGTAAAATCGAACACTAATGAATTAGATAATGAAATACTTATTAACATTCGTGAACAACGGTCTTATGCATAACGGGAGGACAATTTGAACAACGACGACTCTTTCTAAGTGCCTGCACTAGAATTAACAGCTGAACAACTTATTAGGTTTTATTAGGTTTCTGGTAAACCGGTTTACCGTTAAATTCGACTAAATCCCCTGACCGAATTCCAGGTAAATAAATTTGTAAGTACCGGTTAATTATTTCTCATTTTCATTTCGCTTAATTTTTTTTTTTAATGTATTATATGATAATATTTTAACGAGGCTAAAAGAAGTCGCGCACTTCTGTCAAAGTGACAGTTTGACAACTTTCCAGCAAAATCTGGAAATTACGAGTACTTGCTAGTAAAGTCTGGAAAACGCGGAAAGCGTCTCGGAATTTCGATAACAGCATTAGCCACTAAAAATATTACACGCGGGATCAACTTTTAGAGTTATTTTCCGTGCGCGTCTGGCAGCGATAACAGAAGCGAAGTTAGCCGCGGGCGGCGGGTCAGTCCGTCCAAGCGAGCGGTAGCGGCGAGAAGCCAGCGGTGCCAAGCGAGCGGAGATTCGACAGCGGTTCTAGAAAGTTATTACGTGGCGAGATAAACCGAAGCGAAATGAATAAGTGCGGAAATTGATGGAATATTCTAGTGAACATTGAAAATAGTGTTAAAGCGAATATAAAGTGTCTCTTTACGAGTGATAAATTGCGAAACAGTTTAATTTAAGGAATAGCTTACGTTTAATAGCAATACCAAAACCTTGTACGTTAGTTTAATTAATTAATCGGTATTAAACAAATCCTGTATTAAATCCCAGCGTTTTCATTAATTCCTCCTACAGCCACGACACGTGACAATATTTTAACATATTAAGTGACGATAATTGTAGAAAGCAGGATTGTTGAGTGTTTTGTTCCATGCTTTGTTTACAAGGAATTTATATTTCCTAGTTGAAACTTTGTCAGAGCATAATACGGAAGTTTATCCCAATATTGAACGTAGCCTTACGTTCACCGAGCGGCAAACAATGCAATTCTGTGGTGCAGAGTGTGCGAAGAGAAAAGGCCAAAGCAGAAAAATTTACCTACAACGATATTGCAACAAATACTTTTTTTTAAACAAACAAATTTTACACTAAATAAAGGGTTTCTAATAAAAGCATTTAATTCATTTCGTTTTACTTATTGAAAAACGGACAATTTTTTTTTTTGATCCAACTATCATTTTTGAATGTTTCTTGATTAGTCCGGATTCATTGGATTGGCGGAACCGATACCGGACTAAGTATTGCTGTACCTATAATGATCGATTTCTTTCAACAGGAATTTTTCTTTAATACCCCATAAATCTGTCGCTTATCGGTGGACATCTTTGTTTACCAGTGGCGTGCACTAAGCATGGACTTAGGTTATGTTTCCAAAATAGATGTTATAAAAGTTCGACGGGCTGTACTGCCACTGAGGTTGTATTCACGTGAATAAAATACGGATACACTGCAAGCATATTTTTGTAAAAATGTATACATGCGTGCGTTGTACTCACTTCCTAATAATATTAATATTGTTGTTATTCTTAGGAAATTTTCGAGTGGAAGGGTTACTTATATTTGATTATTTATAATAAGGTAACAAACTTCATCCCCAGACTTATTCCATATTCGCATATAATGTGTTTTTCCTGCATGTTATATAATATAAGCTGTAATTATGTTACATCCCCACCTGTTAAAAAAATATTTATTAAAATTTCTATAATGCTATTTCTAATGATCTATTATTTGTGAAAAGACCCTCCGATAGAAAACATTAAATGTCAAAATGAACGTGTTTACTGGGTTTACTGGGCAAGTGAACAAATGAACGTATTCAAATCTGGAATCCTTGCATTATATTTATAGCCTGGCGAGAATAATTTATCTAAACAATCGCGCCTCTCCCACGCACCGCTTCCTTCCTTTTCTTCCTCTTCCTTACGCTTAAGGGCACAAAGGAAATCACTTATTAGTCTGAATTATTTATTAATTAGGATAAACTAGCTGAAACCCGTCAAAAATGACGGGTTACATGTACTGTTACATGTCGCTGCCAAAGGTGTAAGTATTTATTTATTAATATTAAAATAAAAGAAAAGAAAAATAACAAATTTATTAATCAATTAGAAAAGACACCCAAAAAAATCAAAGTACGAAAAAATATTTTAGATGCTACCGGATCAACGGACCTCCGTTCTATCCGGGAATGGCGCGTTATCCAATTTCGCCACGGCAGCGACAGCTTGGTAAATTAACGAAAAGTTTTCGACCTTATATAATATTAGATAGTCTCTTTTTAATTGATTAACATACATATTATTCCATTTTTTAAAGCAATCCAATTTTTTACGGTCGGACGAACGGGCAGCCAACGAAATTATTCTAAGTGGGATTATAGAAGTCGCAAAGAGACGAAGCTATTTATATGGCTTATAGGACTTACGAACTGTATGAGCTGGTTTAAGTGATCACTCTTCACTATGCAACGTTCACCAATTCCGGAGTAAGAACATCCACACCTTATCAAATTTTAGAAAATTATATTTGTTATGTTCCAAATCTGAAACCTTTAAAATGTTTTAAGGGATTACGCTAAAGACATCTATAGTCCTTTCCATGACATTGTATACATAGATTTCGCAGATAATTTAATTTCATCCTTGTTCTCAAGACGTACATATAAAAATATTATCGATTTATTTAATGTTACAAGTAATGTCATTCTTACATCGCTATCCGTATTCGAAATAAATTTCGAAATTGTTTATGTAATTCACTTCCATCTCGTTACTTTTCTTTATGGTTATTATATACATAATCTTTTTCCATATCCAATTGCGAATATAATTAGTCTTGGTAATCGAATACCCGATTCTTAAATTTCGGTAATTTTGATACGTTTTCTTAAAAAAATTTAAACTTTTAATTTAAAAAAAAATTGTTTTGAAATATGAAAAATATTCTTTAATTCGGTAGACAAAAGCAAATCATGATATTGAATGACTGTGTGTCGCATTTGTGCTAATCTCTTCACGCTTTGTTTCAAGCAACAAGAGTACACTCCGCTCCGTGATGTACTCAGTGTACCGGGTGATAAGCTCCGCTCAAAGGTCGCATGATTAATTTTTATAAATAGATCGACGCTTAAGACATTCATCACCTTGAACTTGCAAGGACCTCAAATGCAGTATCGGATGTCTAAAATATTCAAAGGGGAGTTAAATTACGGCGATGTATAGCATCAAATCAAAAAGTATGGAAAGAGTGCGGCCGCTTAAGCTCCATGTGGAAAATACCTCAGAAAATACTCCAGTCTGTGGTATATAAAATTTATACCACAGACTGGAGTATGAACTATTTTGTTGGTAGATGTAACGCGGGTTGTAGCGTAGTGGATAGAATAAATTAAGGGTCGCTGAGATGGTTTGGCCACGTGGAACCAATGAGCGAGCAAAGGAAGGTAAAGCGCTTGTTCAGACACAGCGGGAACCGTGCCGATTCAGAATCGCATGAGATCCGTGCGGGTCTCCTTTACCTAGGTTTGTATGTGATCGTTCACACACAACCGTGCGGTTAGTCAACCGCTGCGGTGCCCGCAACCCAACCGCTAGAAAATAGACCCGCACGGCGCCCGCACGATCCTATTACTATGGGGCCTTACGAGAGCGTTCAGTCGCGTTGCGGGCACCGCACGGTTTCATGTCACAACAGGAGCACGCGTGGATTATATTCTCTTTTCTATGGTTATGGATCGCTTTGATACTGAATTTTTTATTGATGAAGTGGAGAAAAGACCTGTATTATGGTAGAAAAGACCTGTAATAGTGTGAGGATTACTCAAATGTGCCAAGAACCAAACTTGGCAGGAGTTGGTGGAGATATTTGGAAATGGTAGAAAAAAATAGTATTTTTGAGAAATAGGTATTTATTCACCAAAAATGAACTGACAGAATGATATTTATGTGTCTTGCCATGGAACACGGCCGTCGTTAACAAAGTAATGAGCGAATATATCTCTGATATTCAAAGATGGAGAACGGCACCAGAACTGTCAAACTGACGTTTATTTTCACGCGCACAAATCGCTTATTAACCGCGGCTGTGTGAACAGATGACACAAATCGCATGTTTTGAAACGCGATTCTGAAACTGAACGGTTCCCGCTGTGTCTGAACAAGCGCAAAGAAAACATACTCCCAATCGTCTGAGGCGGGAGCGAAAAAATGACCCGAATAAAAAATCGCGAATAATCTTCACAACAACAAATGGAGGAAGCGTGTATTCATGTACGCGCGGTATTACGCTTCTTTGGCGTGATTGTGATAATTGATTTTTAAATATTGGTTAAATATGTATGTTAATACAATAATACGATGACTAGGGAGACGATAAATATAATTGATAGCACTTTAATGTAGTTAAAATGTGAACATTTGTTTTTGAAGTGGTACAAGCTTAACTATCGGTTTGTGATAGCTAAAATAAGATATAAATGCCTTCGAATCGACGTCTCACGAGGGGGCTAAATTAATGGTTCGAAACATAGACAAGCCCTGCTCTTATAACTTGTAGTATAGTATTTTTTTAACGGGCCAGGGAGAAGCACTGGTGGCTGTGTCGTTTAGTCGCCGTCCGCGCGCCCGAGGTACGAGTCTTTCTTTAGCCGTGTAATTTCGTTTTTTAGCCGTGAATTCGAACGAAATTAGTATATTTAGATGTTACTGGAACACTAATTTCAATTCAAGTGCATTTCGTGGTCTCCAATTTTCGCTACATACTGCTTCTGGCTAAATGCATTCCCGCTACAATGCGCACGTGCGCATTGTAGCTTCTGTTAAATTCCTAAATACACCAGTTATTAACAATATAGGAACAGACCTCAAAAACTCTAAAAGCAAAACACCTAAATTAGAAAACAGTGGCATATACAAATTAACATGTAATCATAAAGATTACAATGCCACATATATAGGACAAACGGGAAGGTCTTTTTTAACTAGATTCGCAGAACACATGCGTGCGTTGCTATAAAAATAAAAATTTAGAATCAAAATTTGCGGCCCATTTATTAAATGAAAACCACGTCCCGCTAGGTGATAACGAGCCAAAACCTTTACATATAGAAACAAAAGGTCTTAGGATGAATTTACTTAAGAAACTAGAAATAAATAAATATAAAAAGGATCCAAATATTAAACTTTTAAATAATCAACAAAAAATGATCTTCTCTCCACTTCTCAATATCTTTAAAAAACCCAAAATCAAGGACATAAATTAAAATAATATTTATAAATAACACATAATATTTATAAATAACACACACAGAAAACGGGGAATTTTGATAATTAAGCATAACGTTAACCGAGGCACCTTTAATGATAAGTGCCCGAGAAAAAAACGAACATTAATATAGGGCTTCACCACAAATATCTAATTACACTAAAGGGGGAGTGGTAACTTAAAATTTTATAAATAAGTCGTTTGTACGTGGTATATCCACTGTTTGATAATGGCCTTACCTGTAACACCTAAAAATACTTAACCCGTAGAACTTAATAATAATATTTATTGAAATTTAACATATTTTAAATTTCGCTAAAAATAAATATGGAGTTCTACAAATCAAACACAAAAAACATAAATAAATAAAAAAAATAAAAAAACACTTATTGTGTATTTATATTTGTGCGTTTGTATCAAAATAAATACGCTTTGATTTCCCGAAATTTCATTATTCAGGAGGGTAAGCCCTGCTTTTACAATTTGTAGTATATAATATTATAGTATATTTTTGACGTGGCCTTGTCGTCTAGTCGTCGCGCTGGCGTCCGCGCGTTCGAAGTTCGAGTCTCTCTCCAGGCAAATTGTGACTTACAACAGGCAACGAAATTATTATATTCAAATACTTTTTAAAAGATTTTCTTTTGGATATTCCAGATATAGATAGATGTCATCATAGAAGTATGTTTAAAAAGTATAAAAATTTATATTTAATCTGGAATTTTTCAAGCATAACGAAATGAAATAAATTGCGCTTATTGTCTACTTCATTTTGCAGACATTCCTTGTAGACGAATCATCGGAATTCACGGAACAAAAAATCTGCCTTCACAAAGAAACATCGAGACGGAAGAGTCCTAAATAAAAAACTATTGAATAAGATGTTATAAAAAAGTGTAATCCGGATATAACGATGACGGACAATGTAATCAATCGGTTATTGATATCATAATCAGTTGGTTCCATAGCCCTGCGTACAAAAAACTCCGCACAATTATAAGAAATTTCCTACAGATGATCATTTTCTTCAAAACATTCTACCGACAGTAATTCTTAGAAAATATGTAGATATATGGATTCCTACTCTTTAAACATTATAATTTTAAAAACATGTGTATATTATATTATCACCCTGGGGACAAAATCCAGTAACAGTGTTCTTAGAACATACTTTTATATAAAAAAATATGTTAAAATATATGCTGCTGCATGAAAGATATATTTGATAATTCGAAAGAATATCATATATACGTTATAAAAAGAATATTGCTAAAAAACTTGCCACTTTAAAAAATAAAATATAAAGGTATCATTACCAGCATAGACCATTGAATTATACGAAAGATTCCTTGATTTCGAACATATATAGTATAGAAATTTCAAAAATTAAATAATGTGGATGTTCTTACGGTGGATTGGTGAGCGTTGCATTGTATAGAATGATCACTTAATCCAGCTCATACAGGTTGTAAGCCCTAAACCATCATAAAAGAGACTTCCATTTACTTTTCTCATATATAAATAGCGTCGTCTCTGTGAGACTTCTATTATTTATGCTAATTAAAAATTTAGTACTATGTGAAATACCATATTTTACTTCAATTTATTAATTATTAATACGATTTCTCACGTCGTTGAAAATACAGTAAAATGTTCTTTCAATGTTTGAAATATGGCTTCTTTAATTCAATCAAATCGTTAAAAGAATAGTATTTTACTCTCCCATTACGAAAGAATTACTATTTTACTACAGGACAAGAAAATCGTTGCCATTTTCAAGAATTATCCTCATTCAGTCTTGTTGCTAATACATTCTGTTAACGTGATTCATCTCGGACAAAAGTAAGACTCGACGCACTTATTTCTGTTTTCACAATTCGCGTGGCACAGGGACAAAATGTGAAATTATCCTATGGTTATCTACGATGAACGCGTCAAATACAGCTTTCCTTTTTATAATTTCCGCTTGCCAAAAGTATTCAAATATAAATTTGAAGCATTCCAAATGTGGAGCAGCCGACACGGCCCGTCACGCTCGGATTCCTCCCGAAGAAATAACCCGAACGGAATATTCTTCCTTACAGCGAAGGCGTTAAGAGTGACTTTTGAATGGGGCCCGGTGTTGATATGCGCGGTATTGCACTTGTACACTAGCGTCTTCACAAACAAGGTCTGCTTTTATACTTCTTATTATTCTACTTCCGTTATTGTTGGTTTCTTCAATTGAAATGTTGGTTTCGTAAAGGCGTTATCCATTCATAAGTTTCTGAGGAATGCAGGGATTTCGGCAGCCGGGTTTTGAATAACACTCCTACCCTTAGTAGGCCTACCCCCCGCCCTCACTATTCTCAGGATTATTACAAGTTACAAGTTTGAGAATAGGATTTAAGTTGGGTTGCACCTAGAAAGAGTGAAATATATATAACTCGAATGTTAGTGGTACACAAGATACTAGAAGTCGTGCTAGAAACCTTAACAAGTTGCATTTTAAGATGTGTGATTGTTGAAGTGACAAAAGTCGTTTGTCCGAAAAGAGCGATATGACGTTATTATCTCTCTAATTATAATATAAAGTAATAAGTATTATCAAAAAATTGCGTGAAAATGATATGGCTACATATAAAGTAATGAGATAATATATCACGTATTTAAAGATTTAAGGTTATTTTTACGGTCCTTAGATATATTTAACTGTAAATGGTTACGGATATTCGAAACGATTCTCGACGTTTCGTTTGATACAACTTCAACGAAACGTCGAGAATCGTTTCTCGGAAAAGCATACGGTTATTATTAAATATCCGTAACCATTCACAGTTAAATATCAGGTATTTATTTGTGTTTACGTGCAATGTCTGCCTTTAACAATTATACTGGACTTTTAAGAAATTAAATACATTAAAATTAAATTATTTGTGTATTTCAATTTCTAATTTACATACCTACATATTTAATTACAGCACATATTAAAAGTAGTTAAGTGCTATTAAATATCCACCTCTCTATTCAAAATTAGTATAAATAATAACGTCATTAAGCATTCAAGGTAAATAGCATAATATGACTAATGTTATAAATATGTTACTTCTTGGAATATTAGAAATTAGATACAAACATGCAGTGAGTCAACTTCTTAACAGGTAACGTTAAATTAAAGTTAATCATTCGGTCTTCTTATAACTACCTACCTGAAAAAGAATTCGTGAAAATTGATATTAATAATAATATTTCGATTGAGCGTGCGGGTCACATTTTTAGTTTTTTTTTTATGTACATACATACAACAAGTCACACCTTTAACGTCAAATATTTCAGTTTGAGTTGGGTGTGGATCATTGTAGTAGAATACAGATGAAATACATTTTTCCGGGATTCTTATTCATTTCTTCTTAGTCATTCTTATTCATGAAGGTTAATTTTATTTTACTTTGACAGTAACCATAGACAAAAGATCGTAAGGTTCCGCGTCCATCACACGCATCATTAGCTCTACATAGATAAAGCAATATGTAACAGAGCTATTTACTCCATAATGCTTTAGAGGCAGATTCCTGACTAAATGAGTCTAAAATGTTCAACAGCAATGTCCTAACATCAATAGGCATGCATAGTAGATCGTATCAAAAGGAGAAGATCACAATGTTTTCGATATCTATGTCTAATCCTCTGTAAACTTTTGGACAATCTTCAAAGTAACTCTTAAATATCGAATATTAAAGGTTCAGCTACATCCAAATAAAATGATTAAAGTTTGCGGAAAAATTCAGGTATACATTTCCGGACTACAATAAAAGCAACCTATACCGAATATTAAAATACATTCTCTCGTTAGATTATTCAGAAAAAGGCAATCTTTGATTATGCTTACCTACATAGCTATTGAAGTCTAAACTATTTCGACTCATAATTTAGGTATTAATCTACCTGTAGAGTATTGTGGACTAGCTCTGTTACATCCTTTAAAGTATATATAGATGCATAATCGATCCCCTGCCTTCTATCACATATTATTGTATTATCTTCTATTACATATATTATCTTCTATTACATAAGATTGTCCAAATGTTTACAGAGGATCAGACATAGATATCGAAAACATTGTGATCTTCTCCTATTGATACGATCTCCTATGCATGCCTATTGATGTTAGGACATTGCTGTTGAACATTTTAGACTCATTTAGTCAGGAATCTGCCTCTAAAACAAAATGTTATATTTCTATATATATAATATATTATATATATATATATATATATATATATCGATAGCATTTTTAAGTGAACAACAAAACAGCGGTTTTCTCGTTATTGTTCATCCATCCCATTGCTTACTGAGTTAATGAGTTCCTTCCTATGCTAGTGATGATTGATGATAATATATTCAGTTCGCCTACAAACAAACTACGGTCGAACTCGATTATAAGGAACTGAGACATTCTTGGTGTTTAAACAAGTGACGTTGAAACCAATTATAGTATTTAAACAAGGTTAATTGTATTTTTACTATCAGCTATATTTTTTTATTTCACTTTGTCTGCAGGTTCATATTATAATCAAAATTGGCACATCAAATGACATAATATTACCAATAATAGACACCTATTTTAAGCGAAAACAATGATAACTTTTCTGTAGATACACATTTTCAATCCATCATCATCCTCATCAGTCGTTCTCTATTCACTATAGGCGAAGGCTTCCCCAAGTCTCACCCACTTAATAAATAGACATGAACTATCGTAAATTCCTTTTCCACAATTTCAAAAAATCCGTAAACCCAAGCACCATCTCTGATCCCAATAAGTTCGCCTTGTTTTATAAATTATTTATATTTTTGAAAAGGTCGAACTAAATACTCTGAAAGGTAAATATATTGCGCTTTATTACAAATTATTTTAATTTGCTTTATCTTATAGTCATCACCCAATAAAAAATTGAGTTATAAAGAGTGTTTTTTTTTAAAGGCGGAGAACTTTAAATTGAACTAAAACATAAAAAATGTTTTTAATATCCATAAAATTGAATTTATTTGACAGATAATTTATTGGCATTAGTACTTGAGTATGATTTCGGGCATGTAGCCGCCGTGGCTGGCGCATACATGGCGAAATCTGGAGGTCCAATTCTCAGTGTTCAGTGATGAAGCAAACTTTTGGTTAAATAGCTATCAATAAACAGAATTGCCGCATTTCGAGCGATGATAATCCACAAGCCTTTGTCGAAACACCATTACATGCAGAAAAAGTCACCGTTTGGTGTGCTTTGTAGGCCGGTGGAATCATTAGTTCATATGTATTCAAAAATGATGATGGTCAGAACATTAAAGTCAACGGTGAGCGGTACTGCGACATGATTACTAACTTTTTCGTGCCTTAATTCGAAGGCATTCATGTTTCACATGCCATACAGCACGCGATACAATTAATTTACTAAAAAAACATTTGACGAACGATTAATTTCACGAAATAGACCTGTTAACTGCCCACCTCGTTCGTGCGATTTGACTTCATTAGATTATTTTCTCTGAGAATATGTTAAGTCGTATGTCTACACCGATAAACCAGAAATAATTGAGCACTTGGAATACAACTTTCGATGCATTGTTGCCGAAATACAGCCTGATTTACTGGGAAGAGTGTGTGAAAATTGGACCTCCAGATTACGCCATATACCACGCCAGCCATATCGGCCACATGCCCGAAATCATATTCAAATATTAATGCCATACAATTGTCTGTCAAATAAAGCCAATTTAATGGATATTAAAAACTGTTTTCTGTGTTTTATTTCAATTAAAAAAAAACATATATGTATCTATTTGAAGCGAGCGTGGTGGATGAATTTTCAAACATTATTTTTTTTGCGTTTTTCTCGTTTAAAGTAGGTGAATTTTCAAACATTATACTTTTGATTTTTCTTGAAACTCTCTTTTCGTGTTGACAAACCGGTGGAGATGACCTCAAAAATTATTAGGCCGATTTCGTTTAAATCTTTAACACATCTTACTAATAAATGGCGTACGATTTTTTTTTAATAAAATGCGCCGTGAGTTTATTATGAATTTTTATTTTTTTTGTTTGTGGAAAAAAATATAATTATTTTCAAACTAATTTCATTTGCACAAAAAAAATATTTTCGATACGCTACGTCATAGATATTATTTTCAACAAAGTAAAATAAATACGTTCGGGAATGACTAATGTAGCATGATAGACCTCGTTACCTTCGCACTCCAATTGTTTGTCGATTGACGACACAATTCTTTTTTTATTTTCTTAAAATTGTTTGTATTTTTAATTCTACCACAAAAATGATATTTTATAACACGTCATCTTTTGAATTAAATTTTTTTACATTAATGTCACACTAAGTCTATCTATCAGGGTCATTGATGACCTGTTAATAATCTATATGTCAAAAAGTAAAATTGAATAAAAATATAATATTTATTGGTGCAGCAAAATGATTAAAACTGATCCTAATTAGAATAGTATTCCTAATTTCAAAGGTTTTAGAGAAAGCTGTTTATTATGTACCCGGCTCAATTAGCTCCTATATGTGAGTGGCACTAGACCAAGATGAGTGGAGGAAGATTATTGAGGAGGCCAAGACCCACCAAGGGTTGTAGTGCCAAGAGTGATAATGATGATGATGATGATATAGATACTAAGAAAAAACATTAATTAATGTACGTGAGGTTCAATATTATTACTTTAAACGAGGCGGACTATCGTTGTACCGAGGTAAAATAGCAAAATAAGTATTTTATCTAACACAAATTTCGCATTATAGCCGATTTGAAGATATTTTAAGGACCTATAAAACCAACCCTCATTAAAACAATGAATGAATCATCAAATTATTTAGGATGTGTTAGGATGTAGTACGAATCCTGAAAATGTCTTGCATAATACAATACACATTTCAAATGTTGACAAAAGTGAGGTTGTGAATGACGAAACAAATCCTTCACTTTCACGGAACAGGAAAGGAACAGAAAAAAGGACGAGATGACCGCGGAGGGGGTCCTTTCCACAAGAGATAATAATACAGTTGCCGGCAAACTTCTTGGACATTTTTCGGCGTGGTGGGGGTATGCGCAGAAGACAAATTTTGGGTCTCGTTGGTGGAATGGTACATGCGCAAACTCTCCCCCACTTCGCCGAAAAATGTTCAACATGTTTGCCGGCATCTGTACAACCCAGGTAGGGCTGACAATAGAACTAACCCACGTTGGCAAGTTTGGTTCGAGTGTTTACCTAAGTGCAGTGACGGCCGCAGGGATGAGCCGTACGGACAATCGTCCAGGGCGCCTGCTTCAACGGAGCGCCAATATCGCACGCCAATTTTTTTTCCTTATACTTACACCAGCTGTGCCCGCGCGGCTTCGCACGCATAGATTTTGAGTACACTGTTTGGATCGTCGTAGAACTTTCGCGAACCTTCTAGAACGTTCTTTTTTCAAAACTTTCAAGAAATTTATTGAATGCGCAAGAACCTTCTAGACACACCGACACATTTCGCCACTCAGTTTAGAACGTTATAGAACTTTCGGGAATTTTCTAGAACCTTCTCCTTCCAGAACTTTCTAGAGCAGATTTTTCCGGAACCTTCTAGACTCACCGACACAGTCGGCGCGCCTATTTAAAAAAATCTGAAGCATTTGCGGCCTTCCCATAACAAAATAATGTGCTAGAAAGCACATTTTTGACACCCACTCCCTCGTCCCCACCAAACTCGCACATTATCGATGTGACACCAAGGGCTATCCACATAACCACCGGTGGGTGGTTGTGGAGAAAACTTGGCGGGTAGGGAAACACGGGTTTCTTTTTATATATATATATATATATATATAGATTCATGTTTTTATACGGTAGATGCGTTCGCATAAAAAATACTAGGCTTGATATAAAAAAAGTGAGATGCGTTTCATGAATCGCATAAAAAATTTAATGAAAATTAGCAAAATATTATGGCAAAAAAAAATTTTAGAAACATTTGAAATTCATAAAAACATAAATACACAAAAAATGGAGGAGTGTGTACTCATGCATACGCGGTAGAAGTTATACTTTTTGATTGTGCTGTGATAATTGATATGTACATATTTATTAAAAATGTATATAAATACAATAATACGATGTCTAGGGAGAAGATAAGTTTAAATGATAACACTTTTTTATGGTTAAATTATTAATAATTGTTTTTGAAGTGGAACAAAGGTAACTTTTGATTTGTGATAGCTAAAATAAAAGATAAATGTCTTCGAATCGACGCCTCTCGACGATTAGAAGAGATTTATTGCTACAGCATCGCAGAAATATGATGCGACGAATTAAAAAACGTGTGCATTTTCAAAAAAAGTGCCTTATCGTTCACGTTTTATCAAAAGTTTTGAAACTATACAACTTTGACTGTCGCCTGAATGTCAAATGAATGAATATGTGTTTTTTGTTTTGTAAACGAATATCTGACAATTACCTACAAAAACGTCGACAATAACATGAAATCCTAATGAAATCCTAAAAAGAAATTAAATAAAAATATTTTCAATTCAATAACCACTTAACCGTCAGCTTTTGAATTGAGCATCTTTATGATTGGTTCTCGATTCAAGATGGTCGACAATACATTATTTATATTACTGGAACACTAATTTCAAGTGAATTTTGACAGTTTAATGGATGCGCGCGCATTTCGTGGTCTCGCATTTCCGCTACATGCTACATTCTGCTACGCGCATTTCCGCTACAGTGCATACACTGCGCGTGCGCACCTTCCGTTAAAATATTAATTTACCCTCATGCAAGTAGGTAACTTCAAAAATATCAAAGACAACCCTCCACTTCACAGGTGTTCCCTCTCTCCCACCACCTAGATATCTCTTTCACTTCCACTGGACCTGCTACCGATACCCAGATACTCACTTCCACACACTTCAGTCTACACCAACCTGAAAAAGTAAACGGAGGTGCACCGAAACATGCTATTTGAAACAACTGACCTCATAGATATAGCATGAGCCAACCTATGCGCGTAATAAATCACACACATACGCAGGCACACCGACGGGCGGGACCTGACGCTCGATTTTCTCTATATATCAATAAAATATATTTCCACATTAAAAAAATAAAAAAATCTTAATTATTGTAATGTCATTGCGATAATTAAGATTGCCGACTTGCCGTCGAAAAAACTTTGGATCGATTTTTAACCCTTTTCCCGTAATCCAATCGACCTGAAACTTTGCAAGTAGACTCGTGGCGATGATCAAGAAGATCTATCAAATTTTCGTTAAAAAAATTTAATAATTATAGTATAATTTCGGATTTTTAGAAATTTTAATGGTTTTTTCAAATTGGAATCATTAAAAAAGTTTGATTACTAGCAACGGCGGCCCGATAACGTCGCGGAATATTTTCTAAATTTGAATTACTCCATTGGTATACATAATGGGTACTTCACTACGAATTTCGAAAATCTAAATTGACTGGCAAATGTTTTTAGAATTCAATATTCAAAGCATGAAGTGTCTTATCAAAGCTCAAAACATCTGACATTTTAGAAATATATTAAATTACTGTAAGTTTAGTGTTATGTTATATGTTTTAATTCGTCTTTAATTATTGTTATATTTTACAAGGAAAGGGAGTATAATAAAAACTTGGTTTTTATGGGTTAGGTTTTTTTTTCAATAAACATACGTACATCACTCGAAACACCTTTAAAATATGAAGTGTCGTGCGTATGTTTATTACATCAATAGATTTTTATTTTGGTGTGGGCGATCGGCCACCCGCCTGCAGCCGGCCCTGGCCGCGTGACACCTCGGGTGTACCTGGCCGGATGTGGGTAATTTGACGAAAGCACTGCGCTCCCCGCCCCACCCCCGCTAATTGTAATTTGTAGTGTTTTACGGCCCCTCATTCCGCGTCAAGTGGAATGGATACGTTTGTGAGCCATAAAGGTAACAAAGCGCGCTAGTATTCTTTTGTTTTGGACACAACACCCAATTCAACCCGACAGAAGGGTATTTATTTATTTTACTAACAATCTTTCAGGATGTTGTTATCCCAAAAACAAATTGGGATAACATTATTTTACGAGTAAATTTGAATCGTTTCATTATCTTTTTTTGTTATGCCCCAAAATTTCCGTACGTTTCATATAAAACATTTTAATTTTAAAAATCTCTCCCGTTTATGTTTAAAAATCCTGTGTTTATCGGGTACTCATTGGTATTCGCTATAACAATCATGACTTGACTGTATTAAAAAGTAGCAAAAACTTCGGGGAACTCTTATTCTTCTTATATTATATTCATTTTATATTCGTATATAAAAACTGTAACGCCAACATAATTTATTCTCAAAATAATTCCATAGATGGCGCTAAACAGGCTATCTACCTTTGATTGACAGCTAAGGAATTAGTTTCAAAGTCTGCTCAAAGATGGCGCCAGCCATAGTTGCAAAGCCACACACGAAAGGTGAATGTCATTAAATCAAGTACCACAAGGGTTCAGCATAATTATAAAGAGATGGCGCCACTTTCGCTGGCTTACAAAACATAATTAACAGAGGATCTAGTCTAGGGACCCAGTAGAGGAAACTCCTGAGGAAGTGTGCCCAATAGCTCGAGCGGATAGAACACCGTCCGTTCGACTCCGTTATAAAACTATATTTCAGCATACTCCTCTTCTAAACACAGACGCTCGCTTCTATAGTAGAGAAAATATTCTACACTGACGTTGTAATATAAATTAAAATCTTATTTTTTTGTATTAAGAATTTCTATACAATTAAAATAAAATTTCTTTATTTTAATTGTATAGAATATAATGAGAGAGAGAGAGAGAGAGAAAGAAAGAAAGAAAAAAAAAATCTTTAAACTTTAAACGTATCATGAAAATAAATTACGTTGAATATTAAAAATTCATTACAAGTTAAATCAACTTGTTAAATTTGACTTGTAGCTATCAAAGCAAATGAACTTTCAATATTCGATATACGGCGAATCCGTAAACTTAACACAACGAAACAATGCGCGTATTACGCATTGTACCCACACTAACTCAATTGCAAGCTTATATGAAAAGACCTGTCTAACGAAATACGAAAATACGTATTTTAATTTTTGAACATATAAATTTCTAAAAAGTGCCAAATCGTAAATCTAACCTTTAAGGTACCCACCGATTGAAATATGTGATCAACATGTTAACGAGTAAAACATATTATTTTGTCAATATTTTCATGACATATTTTTCTGAAATAATTCTTGTATAAATTTTTTTTGGGTTACACATCAAATATCAAACATAATAATTTCGTTGTCTGTCCGTCTGTTTGTCCCCGTAACTTCGTCTAACGTCCGTAATTTCGTCCGAATTCACGGCTAAAAAAACGCCGGAGATGGGGCTTGAACCCCGGGCCACCAAACCCGAACTGGCCGTTTCACGCATGTTGCCACGGCCGCCTCTACGTGGGGTGCCAAAATGATGCTATAAATATATATATACTATGGCTTAACAAAGACGGGAACCAATGTTCGTCATTTTTGACGGGTTGCATCTAGTTTATAATATTTCCTGTCTGTGTTGTAAAATTTATGTGAATTGCGCAGTGCTCTCAATATAGCTGCATGGCATAACAACAACAATTGACGAAAGCCAGTTGCTTTCTGGTGGTCCAGAATAATTTAATATAATATTTCTGAACAAGTTTTATGCACTTTATACAGCTTTATTTGGAAAACATTTGATGTCGCATATCTTCGTAACTATTGATATTAGGTCACGATTGCTTGAACATTTTCCACTCATAATCAAGGCAAGAATATAGTCCTGCGAGTTAATTAATGTTTTCCAAATAACCCTGTATATTAAATGTAAGAAAAGAATCTCAAATTACTAACAACAAATTAAAGTAGACTTAATTAAGAAAGAGATATTTCTTTTATAAAGGATATAAGAATAAGGTTTTTTATTGCAATACCGAAATTGAAATTTATTACCTACTTGTCAAATTTATTAGCTACTTACCAAATTAAAACAGCGTAAGAAGTAAGAAGCCCCATCTGTAAACTTCCGACCTAAGCTCAAACATGTATGTGTAGTGTGTCTGTGCTATCCACGATGATATGTGTATCGCTGGCCCTATATTTCATGTACCTACACTACTTCTTTTTTTTTATTTTTATTTATTTAAAAATCCTTGTTTACAAATAAGATACTTAATACTAATTTAACAATAAAACATAAGATAAAACATAAGATAATTTACACATTTTTTTGTTTTGTTTAATTTGTGGATTATGCCACTCTACTAGGCTACGCCTGTCCCAGAGTGGCGTTATAGCACACAATTATAATATTTTTTCGAGTTCGTCAGTAGTATTTATTTTCATAAGGTAGTTATTATGTATCTATAGAGTATCAAGTGGAATGTTAGTGAAAGTTGAGTTAGTCATAAGTCCAAGTGTAAATATGTGTAGAATAATTGTTTAATGTAAAAAGGGTTAACGTTTTGTTTAAGATTATTTTTTTATTTTCCTTAATTAATTAATTAATTAATTTATATAGGTATATATTTTTATTTAAAGACATTATTACGCAATTACAGTAAGTAAATTTTCAGTTGCTGTTCTACCTTTGGAGGTAAGCCAGTTGTTTGCTAAAGCTTTTATTTTATTAATTGAGTATATTCTGATTTCCGGGAAGTCTGTTTTAAATATGTTAAATATTTTACTTATGTCAAGTATTTCATTCATGATTTTAATCAGTAATATAACGTTAGAAAATTTTTACTATGCATCGTCTTTATTGCTCGACGATCGCACAAATCTATATATATTTAGTGCTAATAATTTAGAATATTTTACAGTATTGGATTTTTGTCGCAGTGACATCATTAATCAATATATTAATCTTGATATATTATAGATATCTTACAGATACGAAATTATATTTTATGGGGATGTAGGTATGGAAGTCTTTGGGTGTTCATAGGGCTATCGTACGTCTGGCTTAAGTGATCACTTTACACAATGTAACGTGACCATTTCCACCCATGATAGAATCCACGTCTATCAATTTTTTTTTGGAAGTTGTATATATTTAAATTTTACAACCTCTTTCGTATATGTGTTGCTACAGTCGTTAGCGCGACCGGCATTCAAAGCTTTTTCGTTCCTCTTAAATAACCACAGATGTCACTAATAAGATTAAAATTTAAATATTGTATACAACTTCCAAAAAAAATTTGATAGACATGGTATTCTATCATGGGTGGAAATTGTTAACGTTACTTTGTGTAAGGTTATCTTAAACCAGCCATACGATAGGTCGTAAGCCCTATGAACACCCAGAGACTTCCATACCTACTTTCCCATAAAATGTAATTTCGTCTCTGTGAGACATCTATAATATATCTTGGCTAATAATTTAGATAAATTAATAAAATAAGTTGTCTTCGTTTTTTCAGTAATTACACAAGTAGGTACCTATATGAATTTTTGATAAAAATTACCATTGGGTTAAATATGATTTTTTTTTGCAGATCGTTTATGACACTAACTACCCACAAAGGCTTTTTAATGTACTGATATAATAGTCTAATAGCTAACACGGAGATGAACTCCCACTGGCATAAAAGAGACAGATTAAATCAAAACATTTTAAGCACATTAAAATTAAATACATAGTAAAAATATTTCAATTTGACAACTGAGAATGAAAAATATTTTAATAATTCGTACAGTATAAAGCGCATGGATTTCAAGGTTAATGATACTCAAACGTCATGAGTGATACTGTGAAATAGTGTGATCATGGCTGACAGGAAAGTGAAACAATAGAGATGGTGACGCAATATATCTTCTATTAATAAATATAACGTTAAATAAATGCTGTAGGAAAATCGGTCGAGTTGGCTTTTGAAAACTGAAGAAGATCTTTCGCACTAACTTCTCCAAGGCTCTAAAGACCCGCCTATCTGACCTGTATTTACTTCCCGTATTCTGTGGGCTACTATATTGAGAGCCACCTGACTCCCAAGTTGCCCAGAGAGCCATGGAACGAGTTATGTTGAACTGCTGGGAATCTCTAACACAGCAAAATAAACGAGTGGATCCGTAGCTGAACTGAGCTGCGCATGCCACGCTAGCAATTGATAACCTCAAGTGGAGGTGGGCGGGATACGTAGCCAGAATCCTTTTCATAAAGACGGTCCACAAGACTTAAGTGTAATTTCGCGAATATTCAGAAGCGTTTTCTGTACGCGGCGAATTTTCGGATAAATGGACAAGAAGACACAGGATAGAGAGGATTGACAAGAGATGTGGAGGCCTGTGCTCTGCAATGGAGCGACTTGGGCTGATGTGATTATGCTTGTTGCTTTTGCTATTGGAATTACAATTGTGACTGTGAATAAATTATTAAAAACTAACATCAGCGATCGTCCATAAAACACGTCGTTCCATTTTGAACCCTTTTGATCCTCCCTTTTGAATGTAGTTTTTTTCCCATTAATTCCAGAAGACCAAAACTATTTTAAAACTTTTGATTATACGCAAACCGATCTGCGCAGATTTATCGTTCGCACGTTCTGTACCTTTTTAATTTTACCAGATAAAATAAATGAAAGAATTACCTAGCTCGACTATGACCCCACTCCCCTTCCCCTCACGTAGCCCACGGTAGCATTCTAACCCCCCCCCCCTTGATCAGGTCACGTGGTTTATGGACGCTCCCTCACCTTGCATCAGAATAGCGACCTACACTCACGGTACACAAGAGCGAGAGAAAATATAAGAAGTCATATACCGAGAACAAATAGAGAATAGCATGGATTCCTTTATACAGCTGTTGACTTCTTTAATGGAATTTCTACTCATAAAAAGGAAATAAATAATGTCTCTCTCTCTTCGATGAAAATATTGAAATACTGAAAATATTCGCATTGGATAGAAGATGCACTTTTGTTAAAAGTGTTGAAGTAACTATGTATAATTCGTGTCTTGTTTGTTCATCGTCTAAGATAGTTTCATTAGTTTTAATTAATAAACCTCTCCCTACTTCTGAAAAATATCACAAAAGAGTAAAAAAATGTTAACGGTGCCTTTGCAATAATGTCTATATTACCAATACGTATAAATTATTAATTAGCTATGAACGAATATATATTAACGATCTATAATCTTCCCTGTTTTCAGAATAAAAAAGTTGTTGTATTAATCGAAGTAACACATAAAATAGACGGGAGATATGCGAAGAGTTTCTCTGAGAAATGTCATGACATCCGTCATATGTGAAAATATACGAAGTGGTCAATGATATATAATAGCGGTAAAGACATAATTGTTATGCTTTTTTTGTCCTAAGAATAGCGGCATGTGGTTGGTATTCTATTGTAACTGAGATAAAGATAACTGAGATTTAACCGTTTTGTTTCTGGCGTAGGTAGCAATGATTGCTCGCCGAATTACGATCAATTAGTTACCGATCATTGTTACAATTGAATACAAATCTCAGAATCCCAACATCAGTTACGACGATTATCGTAAAGATTATGATGATACAAATACATAATTGTCCGTCCGTCTGTCTGTCTATCCCCGTAGCATCGTGTAACGTCCGTAACTTCTTTATAGTTTTTTTTAAAATAAAATAAACAAATACTTATTTCTTAGGAACCGACATGCAAAAGTACTTTGCAGTGTAAAATAAAGTAAAATACAGTGTAACAATTAGTTTCAACCGCATATTAATTCCGAACGGAAAGGGTTAACAAATATGGCCGATATCAGATTCACCCTCTGCCCCAAGTCGCGGCGCTCAGGTAACAACCTTTTCGCATGTCTCGAATAGTTCGCCCGGCCTCCTCCAATGTTGGGAAGGAATTCGCAGGCTTGTTAGCATTTGTTTTTCACTATTTTTATTCGGCCTTCGATATATTTTGTTATACAGTGCTGCGCGCCACAGCACGATTGTGCCGAACTGAAATCTGTTAAATTAAAGTAAATTAAAAAAGTCTCACAGAGAAGAATCGGTTTAGATGAGAAACTTGTATTGTCCATCGTAAGCACATCCAGGGCTCACAGCCTGTGGATGTGCTTACGATGGAATCGGTGAACGTTGCATTGCGTAGAGTGATCACTTAAGCCAGCTCATGCAGGTTGTAAGCCCCGAGTCATCGTACAAAAGACTTCCATATGCATTTATCATTTAAATAGTTTCTTCTCTGTGAGACTTATTTAATTTATCTTAATTAAATAATAATCCCGCAGTGGACAAATCCATTAATTGTGTTCTCAGAACATACGTATAAAAATTATTATTCATCTTAAAATATGTTAAGTTTGTCTCTTCGCTTTATGTCTTAAAATCTTTCTGATAAAGGCAATACCATGGCTGTTACCGCGATTTTTATATATTTTATTTCCTTTTAAATTTCTATATCTCAAAAAAACATCATGTAGATAAAATAGACACGTATTCGGTAAACGCATCTCTAATTTAGAAAAAAAAAATCGCAGAAGGTAATCTCACAATGGACTATATGTATAATTGGATGGGCATTATTCGAGAAACTAAATCGTTTAATCAATCCCAAAATTCCTTATTAAAAAATACTTCAAAGTAAAATTGTTCAGCTAGTGCGTCCTCCTGGTTCTGATCTAGGGTCCCGAAACTTCTAGGCTACATCCACGATTGGAGTGTGTTCTATTTTTTGTATTTATTATTTTTATTTATTTATTTATTTAAGGAAACATACAATACAATATCAGATCGGAAATTCAAAATGTCCCTACGAATGAGGACAGAGTGGCGGTCATTAAGAAAGCCTTTTTTTATCTTTCGTCCAAATAATTACACGGTAGTTTATTTTACGAATTACACAATAGATAACATAAATGACATGATTGATTATTGATGTCCCTGTGACAACAATCCAGTCCTGTTCTGAAAAATTTGGACATACTCAAAAATATTCTGAATGAAAATACTGGTAAAAAAGGATACTAGTGTAATGATAGAAATTCGGATGAATTCCATTTAGCTAAAAAAACTCCAAAATCAAATATAGATGTCTCATTTAGCGACATCTGTGGTCATTCAAGCGGAAGGAAAAAGCTTTGTGGCCGGCCGCGGTAAGGATCCTAGTAACTCACATGTGAAACGTGGCGTATAATTGAAATAATCCAAAAATTAATAGACATGGTATTCTATCATGGGTGGAAATGGCGAACGTTACATATGTGTAAAGTGATCACTTAAGCCAACCGTACGATAGGTCGTAACTCCTATGTACACCCATAAAGACTTCTATACCTACTATCACTAAATATATAAAAAAAATATATAAACAGTTTCGTCTCTGTGAGACATCTATAATATACATAAATAACACTTTAAAAAATGTTTCACTATACTACTTTACTGTTATAAAAGTACTTAGGAAAGTGAACCAATTATAAAAATATTCTTCGTAGTAATATCCTCCACATAAATTACTCATTATAAATTTCCATTCGAATAGTGATTTTTTCGCATAAATCCGGCCTATATGTTTTCGTCGTACAAATTTGGAAAAACGTGGAAAATTTCGCACACAATATTCTAAAATGTATATGTACAGATAGATATATATGTGTATATCAACTTATATTAAATAATTATAATATTCAACATGGATGGAACAAAACTATGTTCTTGAGTTTGATTGTACATTATATATTATTCTACTCAAGTTTCGACAGTTACAGAATCTCTCATCGACAGGTGAATTTTTAAACTGACATTCAAATATATAAAATATGGAGTAGTTAGAAATACTTATAATTAATTTAATACTGACAAAAGAAGCCGGGACTGGTATTTTTTTTTAAATAGAAATGCGAACACGGAATTCGTGTCACATCAATATTTTTACTATTTTCAAATTAAGCTAAACGCTTGCGCTATGAAAACAGGACTAACTTGCTTGTCTGGAGTGAGATTCGAACCTGCGATCGTTGGATCACGAGGCGAGAGTCCTAACCACAAGACCAACAAGCTACTCAGATTTATTCATCCATATTGAAGATCGTCGGGAAAATCTGTTCAAAGTTAATGCCGATAATATTAATATATAACATATAAATAAACTTATAAATTTCAATAGCTTGTGTGTTGACCAATATGGTATTTCATATAAACGAGTGACAAATCTGTCGTAAGGTTCCTTCACAATCGACCCGCAGAACTGAGGGAACCGATCATGCCATGTGACCGATCACACTATGGGCAAAAATACAGAACGCTTCTAATATCATAAACTTAATATGTATCATTCCGACTCCCTCATTGCTTAACAAAGTATGTAAACGAGATAATACGCTGCAGCGAGCACATCCTCAAAGACGACTTGTGAACCCGAGCAGGATCTTGTAGTTCACTCCAATGACATACAGTAAATCGTCTCCTTACGGACACCCCTCTTTTATTGTATACCCGGCTCAACATTGTTCTGGTTAACAAGCACGGCTTACGTTGACTGGTCAAGATCAATGAATGGACTCAATATGACCAACGGTGAAAGTATATGATTCTATACCCATTGATATTGGGAGTTATGGAAGGTCCAATCTGCGGTATTGGACTTTCCATTTAAAAAACACAATCGAATTAGTATGTGTAAGCCGTGCGTACGAGGCACATTGTTCCGTTGTGTTGGTATTTACGGGTATTAACACTAACACAACGAGACAATGTACCTCATTTGCACGGCTTACACATGCTAATTCGATTGTCTTTTTAAATGGAAAGAGGTCTACGTGGATGAGGTTACTCAGGAAGCGCTTGCAGTCGGTATCAAGGTTGATTTTCATCGATTGGTTTAAAATTATCTTTAATTAAATGACTGGCACTGACCGTATAGCAGTAATGGCGAATCTGTGATACGCGTCTTATTATAATATTAATAATAAATTTATTCCACTGTAACCAGTTTGAGTGTGCAAGACCTAGTCCGCTATATAAGCATACAAGTAGCATATAAAATTATACACGTGAAACAGAGGAATCGAGTAATATAACAAAAATAAATAATAAAAAATATCTAATAAGTAATAACAAATTATGCATACCTTAAAAAAGTAACAATGAAGGAGTTATGAAATACAAATAGTTAAAATAAAATAATTTACGAAATACCTATAATGCTTCAAATTCACGTAACAATAGCGATCGTAACAGCTATGGTCACACACATCTGTAACTATTCTACATCAGATGCCCTTCTTAATTAGGGATTCAGACATCCATGACAGCGCCGCTTGCACTAGAGAGTTGGTCTTCGTGGTGTAGCTTCTTGGTGCTGGTGTCTTTAACAATACGTATTCGAGTTATTAATAAAATGCCATTGTGGCCAGTGCCTCGTACGCATGCACCACTGCAAATAACACCACAAGCAAATAACCTACCCGAGTTCGAAAAATGCCAAACGGGCGTACAAACATACGATAGTCTTCTTTCTCCGTACGCATTTTGAAACAGTTTTTCGTTCAAAATATTGCATTTTTTTCAATATTTCTAACTTATATTCTGCTAAACTGTTGGACTGTCATCAAAGTAACTTTTATCACATATTGAAAATTCATTCGCTTCAAAACAAATTAAATAAGATTATCAAAACTTTTCAAAACCTGCCGGTTTTCTTGGACCGATATTTATTTTGAAACAGCCGATGTCCGCTGACGAGAGGTTCCACCGTGTTACGAAGGTCCGTATGACGAAACAAATTCGGCTGAGTCAGCTGAGCGAGCGAGAAATCGCTCTGCACATTTACACCTGCGGCGGCAGGAAATCCTGCCAGCGAGAAATGTGGCCGTCCTGGGCCAGCCCCCCACTTCCCCGCCCGCTGCCACAACTCCTCACATAACCGATTTGGCCCACGACCACTCACCGGTTTGTTTTTATTGTTCAATCAGTGTTGTGTTGAGACATATTTGATACGATGAGCTTCACATAAAGACACGCAATTTGAATTCTGTACGAAATAAGTAGTAAATTTATGTAAAACAAGCTGATTTCTACCAACATTTAGCACAATACTTGTTCTGGTCCCAATAGTAATAATTTCGTTGTCTGTCCGTAACTTCGTGCAACTTCCGTAACTTATTTTATATATTTTTTCTTTTTTTATCCCAACTATAAAAATTTCGTTGTCTATCCGTCCGTTTGTCTGTCCCCGTAACTTCCGTAACGTCCATAACCTCTTTATAGTTTTTTTTTTTTTTTAATATTAATTTTTTTAAGAATTTTTTTTCTTTGGAACCGACATGTAAAAGTACCGTCATTTTTGACGGGTTACAGCTAGTTTTATTTAACATTCATCAAAAATACTATACCTATATTTTAGACCACACTCCAGATTGAATGATGGTTTGCGTGATGATATAAAATCGCTTTCACATCAAATAAACAGGTCTTTTTTAAGAACACCCATACATCATGGAGGTCCGACAATACAATCCATGTATGTGTAAAAAATATTGATGTACTTATTTTAATGTCAAATGATTTATATGCCATTACTGTAAAACTGTTGGGCGTTAAAAAGTGATATTGCGCCTTCGCATATGTAGACAAAAAAACACAGCATTATACGTTTGATTACTTATGTGTATTACGCGTAAAGAAATTGAAAAGGAAACAAAGACATCATATTGAAATGAAGGGACAATTTCTTTGAAATATACAAATTAGTTGTAACTAACTAATAAACCATTGCACTGTTTCGCCAATGACAGAGGATGGCACGATTTTGATACACATAAATAATGTAATAAAAAGTTCATTTAGAATACTAGGCCTCATTCTTCGCATAATGAATTAAACAAAATAAATAATATTTTTAATGTAAAACACCGTCCATCGGCACTCTATCCTCTCTGCCTATCCTTGCAGAAAAACCCATTGAAATTAATTAGCAAGCCCTTTTCTGCGCTTCCTGTTTTTGTTTTTTCATAATTATGTAGAATTTCGGCATTTTTAAATGACATGATTACCAAAAATGCTCGCAGTATATTGAGCTGGGAAATCATAACAAAATGACGAACAAAAAAAAGTTTTCTAGAAATTGGAAGCCTCTAAAATTCGTTTGAAAATCGCCGAGCGTGGTGGCTGAACGTGCTTAATTCGAAGCTTAACATGCTTACGTCACCAACAAGCCATTTATCCACTAGACGAGTCTGCCAGTATCACTTTACAGTGACAAATTGAGCGTGTCATTGAGAATATTCGGTACACTTTTATGTCGAATCCCGCGACGATCGCTGATCAAGTTACATTGCACTGTCCAAAATAATTTCATCGCGCGTTTTTATTTTTAAATCAGGATCATTCGGGTTTTTTGTACGTGTTTTGAGTTCAGTACCTCTTAAAATCGGTTCGTATATTCAAAAGGGCGTGTTGCAAAATGTCATGTAAGCCTTCAAACGATAATATCTCACATACTAGCATACTTTACAGGCAGAAGTTAATGATTTTAATGGTGTAAGGACAGATGTAAGGTTTCTTCTGATTATAGCTGTGCCCGTTTGGATGAAAAAAGTTTTAAACAATAGCTTACAACACCATAACGCTGTTTTTACGTTTAATTTCTCTACATACCATGAAACAAACAATTCAAAATTATAATGTTCATTTTTCGTTTTGTTATATTCAAAGCTACGACAGTGTAAAGAGGATAAAAAAGCACCCAGATATAGTCGTTATTATTCAAGACTACTTATCATTACTACTTATTGTTGCTTACATTGAAGCACTCGGAGCGATAGTTATTGTCTAATAGTTATTTTAACCGGTTATTCATGGTACAGTTATTTGCGATTTGTATCCGACATAATGGAATTCTGGTACCAACACTGATGTATAGAAGCGAAGCCTGGAGCTGGCGTTCCTCTAATGAAAGTAGATTGAATGCAGTGGAGATGAGATCCCTCAGACGTATGTGTGGCAAATCAATTTATGAGAGAGTAAAGAATGCAGATATTAGGAATAAATGTAAAGCTGATCTTAGCATAATTAATAGAATTAAAAAAGGGTCTCTTAGAGAGTTTGGGCATATTGAGAGAATGAATGAGGAAAGAATGGTAAGAAAGATATATAATGCAAGTGTTGATGGCGCCAGAAAGAGAGGACGACCGCGGAAGACGTGGCATGACCAGATTATCCAGATACTGGAAGATGGTCCCGTTAGAAGCCTCAACAACCGGCCAGCTTGCATGCGAAGATGTATGAATGTGGATGAGGCGAGAGTTTTATGTCAGGACAGAAGAGTGTGGCGCTCTATCCTCTCTGCCTCATAACCCCCCACGAGGAAACGGCGTGACGGTAAGTTAGTAAGTATCTGATTGTGTTGACAATTAGTAACTGAGATATAACTGTTTACTAGTACACATGATTGCCCGTTGAATTGCAAAAATTCCGTTACCAATCATCGATACAATCAGATAGAAATCTCAAATAACAGTTGTTTTGGGAACCGGTTAAAATATCATCACTACGGAGCGATTGGTGCTCGAACATGCCAGCAGCGGTGGTCACGTTGATAGTAATGATTACTGTGTGCGGTGGCGGTTTAATGGCCTGAGAAAGTAAGGAAGTGTTCTCGGTTTTGTTTCTCGGAAGAACGGTCATTAGTTACGCACCCCTTCACTGCAGGGCCAGGGGAATTTTTATTTTTTATTATTGTTATTGTTACAACGGTGAACGTAACTGTTATCACAACGATGAAAAGTACTTATTAATAATATCAACCTTTAAAGGTATCTATCACTACTATCAATACTATAGCGGAAAAATCAGCTTTAATTTAATATTTGGACACTTTTGATGAGGAAATTAATATACGTGTATGAAACAAAATGATTTCTACAAACATCTTAAATAATATATAACATAAAAATATAATATTATATATAGGAGCCGCAAGCCAAGTAGCACTATCCCTTTATTATCCCGTACTTAAAAAAGCGGAGCTCAGCCAGCGAGCAAAGTTGGCAATATTCAAATCAGTTTTCAGGCCAACCCTAGTGTTCGGCCACGAGAACTGGATCTTGACCGAAAGAACCCGCTCAAGGCTACAGGCCGCCGAGATGAGATTTCTACGAGGAATAGTAGGAGTTACCAGAAGAGACAGAATCAGAAATAATCAAATAAGAGAACGTCTCGAAGTAGAACTCTTACTGACGTTTATCGAGAAATCACAGCTACGGTGGCTGGGACATATCTTGCGGATGCCGGTAGATAGACTACCAAAGTGGATATTCCAGGCAAGACTAAAAGGTAGAATACCAAGAGGCCTTCTTAGGGGGAGCTGGCGGAAACAGTTGGAGGACTGCTGTGAAGCGAGGTTGCAAATAAATTGGGCTGACGTGGAGAGCGAAGCCGGGACCCCGACCCAATAGGATAAGGGGTAGAAGAAGAAGAAGATAAATATATAATATGAAAAATAAAATAACATAAAATTCATCGCATCAAAATTAACGAAGTGTATAAATTTATCGCCAAGAGACGATTATTATGAAACCGCGAACAAGTGAGAATAGACCTGATAGTTAGCAATAATGAGCCCCTCTTTGTGCGAATTTAGGCCTTCAATTTCTTTCTGGAAACCCTTAAGATTGAGTGCTCCATTGTTCTGCTCAAACAGAATAATTACCCTTGAAAGGATTTTATTAAATAGTGGCTTTACAGCACGGCTTTGATCGAGATTTGAATTTTACATGCATTAATTTCATATTCCTTTTATAATATATTTCACCAAAAGGCGATGAAAAAATTAATGCTTGCAAAATAAAGTGCTGACACCATCACAAATACTTTATTTCTCTAAATAATTTTTCCCTAAAATTATTTGAATTGTGTTTTTTAAAAATTCTATGCAGACATTGAAACGATTTGATTTGTTAAACACTATTCTTTCGAAATATTTGAACTATCGAAAAATGGAGCAAATAATACGTCGTCTGTCTTATTTTTTGATATTTATGTAATTAGATATTTATATGATGTGCATAACTGAAACAACTAAAAATATTCGCATTATCCTAGAAATTTTATAAGCAATAAGCTGTATAATATCACATCGTTAGAACACACTGTTCGAGAGTGTTATTTGATTTGTTAGATATAAACACTATTTTTTCGAAATGTTTTAAACAATCGAAAAATGGAACAAATAATACGTCGTCTGTCTTATTTGATGCTTCACACAAACTAACTTTCCTTTTTATAATTAATATTATACATGAAATTTACTTTATTAAATTTAACAATATTTATATGTATGTGTGTATACATGAAAGGTATTTTATTAAATTTATCAATATTTATGTGTGTTTGAGAACATAATTACTGGATTTTGTTCACAGAGGAATAATTATTAATTAAGATAAATTATAGATTTTTAGCTTTGTCTCACAGAGAAATAAGAAAAAATATAGAAGTAACATTATCAGCTCCGAAATCTATTTATATTATGTCATAGATGTCTCGAGCATAGTTCATCCGAAAATCTAATATTGAACATCCGCACATTTAATAATGTGTGGATGTTCTTGCGGTTGAATTGGTGAACGTCACATTGACACCACTTAAGCCAGCCCATAAAGGTCATAAGCCCTGGGCTACCCTATAAAGACTTCAATTTTCGTATCTCATATAAATAACTTCATCTGTGTGTGACTTCTATAATTTATCTTAATTATTTATTAAATTTTTTTTTTATAGTGTTAAAAAATTAATATCTTAAATTTTTTTGCCACTTAAGAAAAAAGTATTTACTCTGTGCGAACATTGAAGCAAGCAAATTAAATGCGAGTACTAGGTATCCAAAATAATAAATTATTTCGTCGCTTATAAGTAAGTCTGTAAGAAAATATCAATGCCCCTTTTACAATTGGATTCAGGAATTTCAAAGCCACCCTTCGTTAAAAGTTTGCATGTTTATACTCTATAAATGCTGTAGATTCTGTCGAATTCCAGTAAAACTCTGAAAAAATTATCCTGACGATATCTCGGCTATGTTCATTAACTTGCATGATCCTCCATCTTGTTTCAAAATCGCGGCTATTCAAAAACAAAAAAATTTCTCCATTTTTCTTCTTATGCCGCAAAAAAAAACCTATAAATCGATTTAAAAAAAATTATGAATGTTATTAGATTTTCACGGCCACTCTAATCTTCTGGGGTATTATGTCGTGTTTTTAGCACATTTCTGACCGACGTTTGGGATCCCATTGTAAGGTCCATCCAGGGCTAATGTGTTGTTGTGAGTGTTGGTGTTTGGTTACATATTGGCTTGCAATACCGTGTCGAATGCAGGATGAGAACGTTGTCACTGTTGTGTTAAGTATTGGCTACCAATACCGTGTCGAAAGCCTGGTGTTTCTGTGTTACGTGGCTATACCATATCGGAGTCCAGTGTTGTCACGAGTTGTCTTGTGTTGTGTGTATGTAGCGCCGGATACCATGTTTTAATTTGAGACCACATCTCTGTTAATATTTATCGGGTGCTTGTAGATTTGGAGGAAGCTACTTCAGAACTGCTTGCACTCGAAATCTACAAGTCTTCGTCGTCGTTAATTCCTTTTTTATCTCTTCGTTACCTAACAACTTTATCCATTTTATAATATGATTCTACTATCCCACCTGTTTCGTCTTTTATTTCTTTCTCTAGTCTGTTACACAATTTAGTAGAGTAGCATTTAATGGATCTCTACCCAAATGTCGATTTTCTAGTCGATATAAAGAAATTTTTATTTTTTACTGTGTCTCGTAGGTTTTTACTGCCGTGTGTTTTGATAGTTATAAGAATTTTCATATTGGTAGATGAATAAATTTTCTGCATATATTTGCCGGATATATATATTTATCGGAACATCGAATACTTTGAATATTTCTTTTAAGCTCATTCGAATTATCATTTTAAGTATTACTTTTGTTATAGCCTTTGCGCTTGTTGTTTTTTCTTTTAAAGTTATTTAACATGTGTGTAGGCTGAACCTCCCCATCCCCGTTATGCCATATTCTATTTTTGTATTCTTTTTATGCCTTTTTGAATTACGATGTTTCTTATATTTCGAAAAAATATATATAAGTTAGTTTATTATTTTTTTAAATACACTGAATTTATATGAGTTTTATGAATTACTAAATTAATACCAAAACCACATCAAAACAAACAAATAAAACTGTTAAACTCGAACTTTGTTACCTGCAACAGGTAACCCGTAAAGGTTTACGGAAAACATGTTATTCGACGGAACATCATTATTTTTTTATTCTCGAATAACAATTTTTTTTATAGTATGAACCTTTTAAATTTTCGCTTATCGGCTGTAGAAAGGTTAATATATTTGAACGTTAAATCGAGGATCAAACTTCCTTGAGAGAAAAAGCCACTTAAAATGCCATATGCCAAACATTAATATAATGTGGCGTTTAGTCGCTTTTATAACAGGAAGCGGAAACGTTGTTTTTATGAATCCAATATCGCGAATGGCTCCCCCGGCTTTTGAAAACTGTTTAAAAATTAATTGAACGTTATAACATTTTTAGCGACAGTACTGCAGTACTCGAGTGACATCGAAATATATTTTTTAAATGAAAACATATTTAACCAAAGGACAAAGAGAACTTATTATTATTATTTTTTTGTATGATTTATTTTATGTTTTAAATATTAAATAACTGAATTAGAAGTGAAAACTCTTTTCAGGGGTAATATATTGCTAAGATAATAGTGCTAAATACGATTAATTAGTGCAAATTACCTTTTAAATAAATTGTAAAAATATGTTGCATCAATGAATTTCTAAATTGATTAAAATTTATGAATTAACACCTAGCGTGCGTTACTCAAAAGTTTTCGCGATTTAAAATTTTTTGCAATACATAAAATTGATAGCTTTATAAATTGGTATAAAAAGTGAATCATTTATAAATGACAACATGTATCCATAAATATTTTCGAAATCTTCAATGATCAGCATTATATAAATGGAAAAATTTCCAATTTGTAATTCGGAGACAACCCAACATTTTTTCGATTTTTTGTAACCTTAAATAGTTTACGTATTGTAAATGGTAAGGCAGGAAAAGTTCCTGGTGCATTTTGGTATTGCCCGTCTTATTTCGTGTTATCCTAGGTCATAGCAGCCCTCATAGTCCAGTGGGCATGACACTGGCTTCTCATAGAGTGTTTTTGTGATGCGTTTCTCTACACTAATTGGGTCTCACGGCCTGTTACTCGACTAATACATTTGTTATTTTTCAGCTTTTCCCGATGGACTAATCACGATGACCGTGCCACACCACGACACCGAGTGATCTGTGTCTGATTGGTTGCCCGGCGAGGCTGGGGAGTGAGTCAATCCTTCGGGACGCCGAGCCGTGTCTGAAGCCGATTGTTTATTGTGAAAAAGTGCCGAAGCAGCAGCGTCATCCAACATGAGATTGCTTCTGGCAGGTGTCGCGTTCGTCGCGGTCCTCTCGCTCCCACGGGCCGAGGGCAAGCTCTCTCGAGCCGCGCATCGCATCTCCGACGAGAGCCCCGAACACCTCAACGATATTACCAGAATCTTAGGCGCGAGTGAACTCTACCAGGTCGAACCGCGGGGTCTTAGATCTGACTATGAATACCTATCTGAAAATGGAAAAATTACACAAGAACGGAGAATCTTCGAAACATATTTGCGTTCAGCTTTGGGTCTGGATGAGAAAAGAGACGATGTTATAGAAAGAAAGATATTGGAGCTCAGGAATATACCGAGCCCGAGACGCCGACACAGCAGCTTCTTGACCAGAGAATTAAGAAGCCTCGATGAATCAAAGTCGCGCGGGAGCAAGAAGAACACTCCTCATTCGAAACAAACGAAATACGCCAGCAGAAAAGCTACAACAGAAAACACACTTCTAAATCATTTTGAAAGCAAATTAGTGGCAAACGAAGGCGATAGTCCACGCACAACTGAAAAAATGCCTGAAAAATCTAACAAATACAAAAATATACGAATAAAATCAAAATCGCAACATATGAAGAGACAAAATAAGACCGAACATAAGAAAAAAAAGGATAAAGCCGTCGTCAGTGTTGATAGAGTTGAAAATTCTGAAAAGGACGCGGGAGTGAAGAGGGGCAGACGCGCGGTGGTGAACTCGGAGTACTCCGGGCTCGGTCCTCACTGGGGCACGCCGTGGTGGCTGGGCGGCTCCGGGGAGGTGGCGCTGCGCGTGCGCGCCGCCGGGCACGCCGCCGTGTTCCGTGCCGAGGCGCGCGCCACGGGCCACGTGGCGCTCGCGCTGGGGAGCGACGCCGTGCTCGCGTGGCTGGACGACGATGGTCAGCCGCACATTCTGGTGAGTACGATTCTTTCACTATTATTTGTTGGCGATAGAAATAATCACCTCGGCAATGGCAGATAATCTCTTTGTATTTTCACCGTACTGTAGGCTGTAGAAGAAAAGCTGAACCCAGTGTTTTAACTGTAGATTTACAGTTTTTTAAAAGTCATCTCAGTTTTTAGTTTAATCTTCCAAATCTATATTTAATGAAAATAAAAATTGAGTTAGTTGAAATTGTCTTTTTAAATTTTGAAACAAATACACAATTTCAATATAGCAGATGTATGAGAACATCTATCTCTATTTTTAACTCTTTTATCGAAACAGACAAAAACTATATAATTGGAGTTTTTTTACGTTTACAGTTTTCTACAGTTTTACTATACGACAGGGTAAACAACAGTGGCTATACCATACATTCACGAGACTAATAATATTATTATCCGGAATATTAAATAGAAATGACTATTTATTTTTATAAATTGATGCAGAAAATGTCTATAATTGTAAAGACCCTAATATTATATTATGATCTCAGATATTTTTTATTTAATTATTCTAACAGTAGGTTCTAAGGGTCTTTTAAGTCTGTGACCACGCTGCATCCTTTTGAATTTCTCAACCCATTTCTTATATTTCCAATCCATGTAATAAGGGGAACCAAATAAAATCAGATTGGTTCAGATGATAACCAATATATTACTCCGGTAATAACGTATCGACCGACCGTGCATCTTGCTGCGAACGCGTTGGCTAATTAAAGAGAGAGCGAGAGAGTTGACGCTCTCCTTTTATATCGACGTCTCTCCCTTATTACATAAATGTGGAATCGTATTTTTTTTGTAAGCAAAAAAAAGCAGTATTCATATTTATTAATCCAGTTATAAGTTCAAATTTTCCTCAATAGTGTAATAAAATTATGTATTTTCGGAGGTAAAAATGTATAACTTTTATAATACTTTTGCACCTTCATTATTCTAATACATACGTGAAAATTGGATGTAAAAGTATGTTAATTAACACACAATTGTGTGGAAAGAGTTACTAATCGTCAATATAGGTACGAGGACTCCATAAAATAACCGACAAATGTTTAGTTACCAAAATATACCAATAATATAGCAAAAATATATTTTTTTAAGTTTTGTACTCATTTAGTATCAAGTAAGAAATAATAAAAGTAATGTCTTCTAAAGATAACATCTTCGATTTCCTCCCACTATTAGAACATTTTCATTCCCTTCGATGACTAAGGTTTCCATGTTGCTATACACCCCCAGGGACCGAAGTTTTCTTATTGACCTTTTGTTACTGCGCTAAAAGGAAATAAGTTCAAATCTTTTGAAAGTATTCCAATTAAGGGAACAATCTTGGGTGACTTGATGGCTTTCACTTTTGGATAGACGTCAAAATTTATCCTTCATCGGATTTAACGCTCATTGCCGATATTACAATTTCGTAACGGCTTCACCTTTATTATATATACTAGGGATATAAATGGCCTCGACTCGATCAATATCTTAGTCATGCCGATCTATTCTGAAAATAACAATGTTGTTATTTCGGTGATTGTTACCCCAACAGTAATAAATAACGGTATGTCAAGACATCTGTTGAATGTCGTTATTTCCACCGATGTGACGAAAATGTTGACTTTTATTTAATATTTGAGCCCTTTGGTTGAAGGAACTAGTAAAAATGGGTTAAACAAACTGATTTCTACTAACTTTTAAAATAATACTGGTACTTATTTTATATAATATCCATCAAAAATGATATTTTAGGCAAAACTCCGCATTGCGAGGACTGCAAAAAGAATGCAGATATTTGGAATGAATGTAAAGCTGATCTTAGCATAATTAATAGAATTAAAAAAGGGCCACTCAGATGGTTTGGGCGTGTTGAGCGAATGAATAAGGTATGGAAGAAGGGTAAGAAAGATATATAATGCAAGTGTTGATGGCGCCAGATAGTTTTTAAAATTTTAAACAGACCAATAGATTTCTTGCACTCGGCTTATCAATACAGCGAAAGAACCTTTCCACTAGTTTTTCCTCACAAAATATTTTTACAAATGCTTCATTAGTATTATTGCATGTACACGACGATATTTAATATATTATGTATTCTTATAATATACGCGAATATATCTATAGCCGAAAGAAACAACCGAATAAGTCAATAAATGCAGGACCAACAACAGAATTTCGTTTTTTTTGCAAAATATCTCTTAAAGCTTTTGTTATTTTTATCTAATTTTTGTACTAGTAGTTTTGTTTTTTGTACAAGAACCTTGAACCAAGTTGACTTATGTCGTTGTTTCTTACCAAATTTTTCAAACAATTAATCATATCATTTGTCCTTTCTCAAACATTAAAAAATAGTCGCATTTTATTTTATATTTTGTATCATCTAATTTTTCTTTACTAGTTAACAACTGCATATTTAACTCAATACTCGATTTTATTGTCTTATTTCCTTTCCAACTTTAAACTACTAGTCTATTAAAAATATAATACAAATCCTTTTTTTTTGTCAAATATCTCAAATTTCTTATTCAAATATGCATAGTTACTGAGAAATAATATTTAGAACCTAAATGCAAAAAAAATGTTTGCAAAATTGATATCCGTGCTAATAAATAATCTAAAATAGCAATACTGTGATGTCAGATCTTTATCCCAACACTTAATAGACGAAAATAAAATAAAAAAATAAACGAATCGTAGGTATACGTCGGTGGTGTGGTCAAAAGAAAAAAGAAGTTCATGATGATTATCTGTCAAACTTGTAATATAAATGGAGTCCAACAATATTTCTCTTTTCATTGTCCAACGTTACAATGACAATTTTGCCGTAATTTTACATCAGAACGCTGTGGAAGAAGAAATTAAGTGTAATCTATTTTCTATAAGTTTTAAATACAGCATTTGTACTTATTTCATGTAATTTTAGTCGAAACGTGAGAATTTTGAAATTACATTTGCGGTGGAGGGCAGCTGTCAGACCAGACCGGAGAAATCGGACATCGCAAATAAAGGTTTTACTTTGAGAGAGATACGTGAAAATATACAGATCTTCTTTTTAATTTAAGTACGACGAATACCAAATATCGACGTCTACCTACGTCTCGTTAATTTTTAATTTTTATTTTCGCCTATTAAGTATTGAGATAACCATCTGACATCCCAATATTGCTTTTTTCAGAATAGAACAGAATAACACGTGGAACATTTTTTTTGAAATCTTCTTAGGAAATATTTTTATAAGTCTCCATCCAAGAAATTCACCAGTGATATTAATCAGAAACAAGTGCTTTTCCAATTTTGAAAGCATTTTTCTTTTTCTAATACACACGCACTGCCATTCAATAGAACTTTCAGGACATGCCGTAATTTGTATTCAAATCGCGTCCTCAAAGATACCCTGGTTGAATTAAAACAAAGTCATTCAAGGAGTAATCTCGGTGACATTAATTTAAATAATAAATAAATACATGTATTATTCACACGGCAACGGATAACAACGAGGATTTCTGAGAATAATATAAGTATTCACGTCACTTCGGCCAAGTTGTGTTTTACAAGTTGACTTACTGCGCTGTGTGATGTATCCGTGGAGTCTCTGTACGTGTTCGCTTGCTATTATTGTTGAGACAAATTATGCTTGGCTGACTGCATAACAAATGCACGAAATGTCTGACGAATCCTGCTGTCACATTTTAAAAATCTTTGTTTTTGATTTTGGAATATTACAATTATATCAAAGCCAATAAATTTGATAAAGATCGAAATATAAACACACTAGCAATATAGAATTATTATTTAATATACATATTTAGAAGTATCATATCGTGAGCGTACTGGGAAAATGATCGTGTCAAAATTTTGTTGGCATATTGAGATTATATAAGGGTATGACACTGGCTTCCGGGTTCGATTCCCGGCGATGTTACAATAATTCAATGTGATTTATCCAACTTTGGGTGTTTTGTGATGTAATGGTCTGGCCTCTTGGCCCGTTGAAACGTATAAAAAAGAAAAAAATATAAATCTTTGGACAGATACATAATCATAGTTTTACATGAAAGGATTGTTTTTTTTATTAAAAATACTTGGATTAGCATTATTTTATTTTGGGAATAATAAATATTTTTATATTCTTATATAAATATAATGGTCAATGTCTCGTGCAGCAGATTTCATTTCATTTTGTGGAACATTTTGGAAATTATGTTGACTTGTTTATTTTTCTAGTAAAATATGTATTCTCGTACAAAAAATGTAATCTGAAATGCCATTTTTAATTACAAACGTTTAATTTTTTTCAAATTACTCCCAATTGAATCGGATTTGCTGCATTATAGATATTTCATTTCTAAATATAGTAAGTACGTATCCTTCTGTTCTATATGAAACGTGAACCGGGTTGCATCTCAGTTACGGCGCCACGGGAATGGACATATTTTTTCCAAAAAAATTTCCTTAAGTGCAAAACAAAAAAAAAACAATTTCTACCTTAATTCAGGCTACCAGGATAGCCTGAAAGTAATGCAAGGTAGAAAGGTAAGGATAAGGTGAGGTAGAAAGCAACTTAATTATTGTAACCACTTTGTGTTAAGGTATTGTTAATAATAAAATAACTTTTTAATAGTGGTTAAAGACTCGAAAGTGCGGGTCGAAATACAATATATTTTTTTAAATCATCTCTTTATATGAATGAAAATCGATTTAAAGTCATAAAAAACGTAAAACTTTCTTGCAAATTAATATATTATTAATACTTAACATTTCTTAATTATTTTAGTATAGTTTTATCATCATAATGCTAGCTTTATATTCGTAAGAAAACATATTCTGTGTACATATAAAATATTCAGTAACTATTGAAATTTTCTATAACACTGAAAACGGTTTTTTTAGCTGCGGCTTGTCGATTAATTAATGCTTATATTTTCTTAATTATTAATATAAGTAAATAATGTTTAATTTATTACTTTTATATATGAAAAAAGATTCTATTTATATTATTGTCTCAAAAAATGTAGTTTACCATATAGATTCTGATATAAACGAATAATAAAAACCCACATTTTCTAAAAATACGCCGAAATATGCATTTACAAGTCCAGCCTTAAGGCCTCAAATGTTTATATTTAAAAAAATTAACGCCGATTTCTTTTTTAAATACACTACTATTTTTTCTCACAAAATGGATTACATTACAATACATCTTGAATCTTTACCACATTTTTCAAAACCTTTTAAAACTTTCCTTTGTAATTATTTAACGCTTGAAATAGGTTTCTTATTTTAAATAGACTTTTCTTAAGCAATCAACTAATATTTTCTTTTTCAAAAATTGTAAAATAATTTTGTGGTGACATTATTAATATAATTAATAAAATAAACTTAGTTTTCACCACTTTTTTATATTGAAAATATCAACGTTTTTCAAGGCCTATGGTCCCTTCGTCAGGGTAACAGGATACAATTGATCCTGACGAAGGGGCCATAGGCCTTGAAACATGTTGATATTTTCAATATAAAAATGTGGTGAAAACTAAGTTAATTTTATTAATTATATTAAAGTAATATTTCTTTGAATGTAATATTTTTCTTATTTCTTCATTCAATCATTCCTCTTACACAGTGAATGGAAAACCCTAGCGTCGAGGGTTTCCCATTCATCTCGGCCTCCTGCCATCGGTGCCTTTTTCCACAGTGGATCCTCCACCCTTTCATCGCAAGTCTCCATTCACCAACCATTTTTTTACAATAATTACTATTTTATTTTATTTAATAAAATATAACTTGTTTAGAAAAAATTTAAAAAAACTTATTACTCGTAACACATCATTTAATAACATTTCATACATATTTACCTATATGTTGACTATTCTTGTAACTAGGATTCAAAATAATTGATAAGAAAGAAGAAAGCCGAAACAAATTGGCGATCCTCGTAGTAAAATGAGCATGATACTAGTCTCTCATATTTTATTTTTATTATTTATTATTAAATTTATACATATTTTCTATTATTATAGATCCAGTGCCAAGCCTTATACAACTTGTCGGCATTGCATATTTAGTTATAGGTATAATTTACAAAGGATAAAATATATATAAAAAATAATAATATTATATGAACATAACACAACTTAAAAATAGTCTTGGTAGTGAGACTAGGTATCAGATAATATATAAAAATATAAAAAAGTAAAAGATAATAATATCATATGTAAATAACAAAACGTCGATAATAAAAAAACATGAACATCAATATGAATCACTGGGAACAAGATGGTTAAAAAAATCATGGAACAGCTCAAAGCAAAAATAAAAAGGCATTGAGGCCAACAGTAGAAGGCATGTGACTTGTCTAGATTTCCAGAGTCAAGTTATTTAATAGGAATTTCCCTTCCTCTTCTTGTAGATTGGGTGATATATTATGTGATTATCTCAAGGATTGAGTGATTTTATAATATTTTTTGCTACAGTAATTAGGCCTTGTGGCCTGTTAAAAACTAAAATAAAATCAAGTCACTAACACAATCAAATAAATAAATTCTATTCAGAATACAAGTGTATTTTTCACGATAGTGGAGCGAGCCATTGAATGGAAATCTTGTTCCTGGAAATTTAATTTAAGCATAATACTGTATATGATCATAAATTTCATTCATTATCTTCAGTAACGACAGAGCAGTGGGCATTGACTTTGAAATATCATTAATTTCCTCAAAATAGAAATGGCGTGGATGACTCAAACATAAATAAAAAGGTTTATTGTTAAAATCGGTTAGTTAATTTGGGTACTTAATGATATTCAAATGTTAATTTGCATTAAAAAATGGCTAGAAAACACATACTACTTAGAGATATACAAATTATAAGTAGAGAATGTTGGTTTTTTATACAGGTATATTATACACCGTAAATATTATATGATTTTTTTTACTGCTATTTAGTCACCTTTACTATGAATGTTGATAAGTAATAGACAATATTTATTTCTATGATAACATTTTAGTTCGTTACATATCATACCACCCATACATAGAATATTGTCACAGGTCGTGGCTTTGGGGGACAAATGAAAATACCGGAAATTAATTATCAATTTATTAATTGGTAATTAATTGATTAATGATTAAATGGACAAAGTCACTTAATACCAGAGGCGTGCAGTGAGAACAAGAATCATGACTTATTCCTAAGCATATATATTGAAAAGAAACAGAAATAAGAGCTATGTATATGTGTCTCGTAATATTCCAATCACAATAATTAACATATTATTCAGATTTTAATATTTCATAATATTCTGCCAGATAAATATGTAATATCGATTTTTTTCAAATATATGTTTAAATTAACTATAATTAATACTAATTTAACACTTGTTTTGAAATCACACTACTGTCACTGGTATCACACACGCGTTGGTAACGCCGATGGTCACAGATTGACACTAATCTCGCATCGGTAGAAACCTCAAAATAAAACCAAAATCTGTCCACGATACGGCTTTGCTTTTATAGGAAACATGTTGGCTTTCCGAACATTCCAGACGTTTGTAGTTTGTCCCCGTCGCTTCCTGCCCGTTTTAGGCGTTCCTAGATTGTTATAGCTAATTCCAGAGTATGTTAGTGCCTTCCAGAATAGTAGTAGCCGCACGATAGGTCGTAAGAGCACATTTGAACACCCAAAAAATGACTTCTATACCTGCTTTCCCATATAAAAAATAGCTTGGTCTCTGCGAGATATCTTTGATACTTGTTTAATGATGCCCCCCTGGGGATAAAATCCATTATTGTATTCTGAGGAGAAAAAACTTAATATGCATATTATATGTCATTACATCTTAGTAAAGTAGCCGGCAAACATCTTGAAATTCTACGGCGTAGTGGGGGGAAGTTTGCGCATCTACCTTTCCACCAGCGAGACCCAAATTTCGTCTTCTGCGCATTCCCCCACCACGCCAAATAATTTCAAAAAGTTTGCCGGCAACTGTAGCACGCGTGACACCCTGGATGGCGTGAGTTACGTCGCTGCTTTTAGACATGTACGATGTAAAAACGACATTATGTGGTGTTTAATACTGGCGTCCTTTTGATCTCTCCACACACACTTCCTTCCATCCGTCACGGTCTTACGCTCGCACGGGTCCTGACCTGCCGCATCTCCCGCTATAACGTCCGCCGGATGTCCGCGCTGCAATGACTGTGTTGAAATCGCTTTAATTTGTGCTGTGCCAACTGCTTGTTTTTTCTCTATTGCTTGGCTATTTTCTTTTAATTGATTACCATTTTTATTTTTTATCTCTCCATCTTTGATTGTATTTTGTGATATCACTTTACACCGGAAAACACTATGGACAAATATGGTCAGCAACAAGAGGGTGCTTCACAGAGCTGGATCCAGTAGCTGTCGAATGTTAAAGTGAAGAGGGTCTCTTATTTAGGACACGATCTACGAGAGATAAATATCGCCTCCTCCGACTAATACTCGAGGGCAATATAGAAGGAAGATAAAGGTTGGTTGAAGACAAATGCTCTGGCTGCGCAACATCGGAGAGTGGACCGGAATGAAAAAGGTGGAGTATTTGTTCCGGGCAGCGCAGGACAGAGAGGTTTTCGCACAAATGATCGGGGGGACCTAACAAAGTGCCAAAAACAAGAAGATATTATTTTACTTTTGATCCCTATTGCACTCCTGAGACAGAGACGTGGCTTGCGCGCACCCCTCGCCACGCTGCACAAAAGTTGGAAATTAGATTCTTTGCGCGCAAAATTCAAAAAACGAAAGTCGTAATAAAAATAAAATATATGCAGCGAAATAATTTAGTTCCTTGGGTAATAAAGTCCCACTAATAGTTAATTACCTAGAAAAAAACCCTCGTGTCTAGTCGAGCAGGTAGTGACATTTTTTTGCAAAAAAATAAAGTTGAGTTATTATCAGTCGGATACGAGTGTTTGTACCAAAGTGGTGTGTTTGTATTTTTGAATTTTGTTCTTCGAACTATGGAATCGATAAATTTAGGTAACTTTTTTTTAATATTAGGTCCTTACATATGAAATTGACGTTTTTCCGTAATGGCAAATTTGATCTCAAATATCTTCTCATTGGTTAGGAATTCCAAATCCAAATTTATACAGCTATTTACTCATGTATTTGTGTTTTGAAAATTATAATTCATTTGTTTTTTCCTCAATTGTTTTTTTCTTTGCGTCACTCAGTTTATAAAATGAAAAACTTGAAATATCGCGTTATTAAAGAGTACGAGTTCCACCGTGGCACCAGTGCTGCAGAAACGGCTCGAAGGATTAATGATGTGTATGGCGACGGTGCCGCAAAAGAAAACACAGTGCGTTTTTGGTTCCAACGTTTTCGTTCTGGAAATTCGACCTGCAGAACAAGCCCCGTGGACGGCCGGAGACCAAAGTTGATAATGAAGAATTGAAGGCTATTGTGGAAGCGGATCCATCGCAAACCACATCCGAGTTAGCTGCAGGCTGCGGTGTTAGTGATAAAACTGTTTTAATCCACTTGAAGCAAATTGGTAAGGTGAAAAAGCTTGAAAGGTGGGTACCTCACGAATTGAGTGAAGCAAATCAACAAACGCGCGTTGACTGCTGCGTTGCATTACTCAACCGGCACAATAATGAAGGGATTTTAAATCGAATCATTACCTGTGATGAAAAGTGGATCCTGTACGATAATCGGAAGCGCTCATCGCAATGGCTGAACCCTGCCGAACCAGCCAAACCATGCCCCAAGCGAAAATTGACTCCAAAAAAGTTACTTGTGAGCGTTTGGTGGACTAGTGCTGGTGTCGTTCACTACAGCTTTCTTAAATCTGGCCAGACGATTACGGCAGATGTCTATTGTCAGCAACTGTAAACCATGATGGAAAAGCTAGCTGCTAAACAACCGAGGCTGGTTAATCGCTCTAGGCCACTGCTGCTTCATGATAACGCTAGACTACACACTGCACAACAGACGGCTACCAAATTAGATGAGCTTCATTTGGAATGTCTAAGACATCCACCGTACTCTCCGGACCTTGCCCCAACAGATTACCATTTTTTTCGAAATTTGGATAACTTCTTGCAAAGGAAAAAATTCAACTCCGATGGGGCAGTTAAAACCACCTTCAAAGATTTTATTGATTCCCGTCCGAATGGTTTTTATAGTAAAGGGATCGATGAAATACCTATGAGATGGCAAAAGTGCATAGATAGCAATGGTACATACTTTGATTAAATAAATATATTATAATAAAAAAAATCGGCTTTATGTTCCTCCCGTACTAAACGTCAATTTCATATGTAAGGACCTAATATAATCCAATTAATTAATATTCATAATTCAATTAATATTCTACAAAGCCACGATTTGTTTTTAACAAAATATCGTAAATTTTTTCTGCATGCCTTAGACTGCCAAAACTGGGATTGACCTGAATTGATTCTAATTGTTGTAAACTATCGTTCTCTAATACCTTAGCTACAGATTTAAAATCAATCGGAGTGCACTTCGGTGCGCCTGTATTCAGAATTTATTTATTTTCCAGCTCTCGGATTACCAAGGAAAAAACTGTTTGGAGTATGATTAAAGGAGCAAGGCTTTTCTAAAGAAAGTAAAAAAAGCTGTTTTAAGGGCGATTAATTCAACAAGGTATAATAAAAAAACTTTGTTAAATTTTTGTGGACAAATACGTCGAAAGTGGATCAATTGAGGACGTCATAAAAACAAGTTAAGAATTAAATATGAAGTGTGGTTAGGCGGTATAATTAAGTTTTTAATACTACATTTATTTTATTTTTTATATCTTTAACTTGGTTTATTATCATTATTTAATGGGTATAGAATACAAATAAACGCTAAAACAATTTCGCTCGCTCAGATTATCTTTTCCGACCACTGTGCGCTGTACGAGTGCATTTGCGTTTACTTCATCTGCAGAGTAGCGAGGAAGCGGTTTTAGCATTAGAACAATGCCAATCTGGATGGCGAAAGAGTAGTTCGCTAGCCTTTGCTCGCAGAACGGCCCTGGGTCTGTGGTGGGTCCCGCTTCATCGATGACCGTGGCGACGATTTATATGCACCATTTGCTGACTCTGGCCAAGAATATACTGCCCGTAATGCCTAAGTTATGTGCCAGATTCTCATCGAAAATTTAGTTATTCGGCATATTTACGGAACTTTGCGGAACCTGCTGAACCCGAATAATGGCTATATTATGGAAATTTATTGATGCTTTTAATAATTTGTGACATTTTATAAATATAAGGAAAAAATAAAATGATTGATTACCTGAGACAAATGGCCGTATTCTGAACTAAGCAATTTGCTATTTCTCAGGGTCGTGTAGTGAGAACCAGAAACATGACTTTTATTTATACATACATTTGGAAAAAAAGAATCAAAATTAAATATTTATCTGGCAGTATATTATGAAATATTATAATATGATTAATATTTCATAATATTTATTTTAACTATTGTGATAGGAATATTACGAGATATATATTTAATTTCGGTTTCTTTTCAAAACTTAGGAAAAGTAATGTTTCTTGATCTCACTGCACGCCCCTGCTATTTCTGTATCTTGACAGTTATTGTCGCCAATTTTGACGATTTAAGTTTGACAGGTTTGAAATTAATGAACTCAATTGTTCATAATTGTGAATAACTTAACGTTTGTTTACGTTTTAGAAATCGATTTCATTAATTTCAAACCTGTCGAAATTGGCGGCATAACAATGTTATAAATAACTGTCAAGATACAGAAATAGCAATATCGTTTAGTTTGAAATACGACCGAAAATATGTCTCCCTAAGGTTTTAATTTGGAACACGCACTTTTATTTTGCGAAGAGGAGGAAAATAATTCTAAATAATTACTATATTCTCATTCACTCAAGTCTATGTTTTTAAATAGGTCATTATCTAAATAAATAAATAGCGTTTCTGTATATTATCTTTATAAAAGTTTCTAAGAGAATAATCTCGTGTTTGGAGTGGGAGGTTGTTTACATAATTTGAGACTAAATACGGTTAAAATAATTGTATATCAAGAAGTGTTAAGAGTGTTTAGTTAAAAAGGCTGCTTTATGTTTTATTTTAGTCCATATCACTTAATCTATAGCCTTGTATAGTTTATGGTTTACGTTTCCTTAAAAAGACCTTGTTAAAAATAATGTTTAAATCACAGAAACACGAAATTGTAGTAAAATGTCAAATACAGAAAAAAAAGTAATGAAATATTTAAATCTATAGCCAATTTTATGCTCCGCGGTACAAGGATAGTAAATTTAATGAGCAAAATTTCAGAAGAATTTATATATTTATGTGACGGAAAGACCAGTATAACACCGTTTAAATTACTTTACAAAAATACAAAAGTCATAATGTTATAAAAATAATAAATACGGTTTAAACCAATATTGCAACTTGATTAAACTTGACAATAATTTTATTTTTAAAAAATTAGTTAAGAATAGAAATCGGGAAAACCGCCGACTTTTGAAACTTCCACGCGCTCCAGTCGATACGGTGTGGTGGGAAACGAGCGATATATATGATCACATACATATCTTTCGTGAATGAGTTTTCGTTTCCATGTTCGAATTTTAGTCATTCTTTGTGATATCCGCAAAAAATGCTTCCAAAACTCATTTCCTTTGCCTGAAGATATATTTTCACATTTGTATTATAAATTATTTCGCGTTGCTGGAAAAGCCAAAGAAATGCATTAAAGTATCGACACCCTTGTATGAAAAGTCTATTTCCTTCTGCGTAAAATAAACATAGGCATCCCATTCTTTCTGCTTTTATCGGGACAGTCATAGCGCAGCATTTCATATTTGCTTGTCCTGAAAAACATTTCGGGATACCATAAATTCAAGGTTTTTAAAATTTTAAACGTTTCTGTAAATAATACCCGTAAAAAGGTCAAATATTATAATAAAGTTCAATCAGTATCGTAAATTTTTTAATGTCACATATCTCCTTAACTATTGACATTTTATCCAATGTGTAGAACACTCCCCCAGTATTTTTGCTACTAGCTGTGAGACACCCTGTATAATACATGAATACGGAAACGAATTCTCCGTGCTGTTAGAAACTTTCGAAGAATCTTGTTGCTGCTGGCAAATAAGACATTTATTTACGCCATCCAGGATTAAAGCGAGATGTTAGTAAGTAAATACTAAGCGAATCCAAGAATTCCAGGAATCCCGACAAGATGAGAACGTTTAGGGAATCATTTTGTAATTAAGTTCTTAATATTCGGCGGTTCTCGGAACGGCCAATATATTATTCTGTAATGGCAGAGACTGCTTAACTTAATTACGGCATCGCCTGTTACGACGTCGTTCGCCGGTTATCAAAAACAACTAAGAAAGCGCAAAATTATTTCTTATTAGTAAACATGGACGAGTTAACAAAATATATTTGTATTCTTGTTACCATAAAATTTTATTTAGGATTTATTCTTAGTACATTATAAAATTCAAAGATAATCTAATAATGTTGTTTAGCGTGTTATTGCTATTTTTTTTAAATAGAGATACGTTCACGGAATACATGTCACGTCAGTATTCCTCTATTTTCAATCTAAGCTTAACGCCCGTAGGTACTGTGAAAATATTGCCAACTTGGTACCAACTTGTTGGTGTCCTGGAACGAGGCTCGAACCCCTGACGAGCATCTTAACCACTACACCAACAAGCTTAGTTTAATTTATAAAATAAATCCAAAGTAAATAATATGTGCATATACTGTGCATACACAAACACAATATTCATCAATTTAAAACATATCTATAATATTAACATAACACTCATTTTCTAAGCTTTTTTAAAAATTAATATTTTTGTCCATTTTATATTTCCAAACAAAATATTTTAAAATATCGTTTGCTCGAAATTCGATATATCACATTAAGGCCGGCACCACAACGTGCGTACCTTCCGCCGCGTTTTTTCCGTCGCGGAATGGTACTATATTTCTTTTCATACAATATGCATTTATCAAACACACTGCGCGGACGATCGGTCGACCCATTTGCTTTGCCGATTTGACGCGACAGAAAAGACGCAGCGGAAGATCCGTGCAGTGTGGCGCCGGCCATAAGGTTATCATTTAAAAATCTTGATTTTACTTTGGATATATTATTAAAATATAATAATAGATAAGTTTTATTTTAACTAATTCCGAAGTTGAACTTCGAATAAAATTAATTAAATTTTAATTAAAAATTAAAATTAATTCCATCTTGACATACCACGGGCCGACACCCTTTTTGCCCCCTAATCACCGCGGTAACACTAAAGAATTCTCGTCCAAAAGTTGCGATGTTCATGTTGCTCTGTATCAATAATTGTTACCAATTATATTTTGTTCTTAATTTTAAGTAAACAACTTTGTATTAACCACTTAACTAGTAACTCTACATCTACAGATTTCGATACCACTGTAGATACGTCCCTTGTGTGGATTGGATATTTTTCGCTTAGTCTATTTGGTCTATTTGTCTATTCTATTATATTCTAGTCTAGTCTATTCTAGTCTAACTAGTCCATTTGGGATATTGGATTTCACATGAAATAGTAATGTATTGTTGGATATATTTTTACCCTGTTCTGTTCTGGTAGTCTCATTCAAAAAATAATTACAAAAAATATGTTTTCTGTTGAAGTTATCCCCCAACTACTACTCTTAATTATTTTTCGGCAACAGAATACCACCGGTACATATTATATTTTTATTCAAACTCCTCTTGATCAAGACTAGGTTGCAGTGCAACCGCAAAGTTAAACTTTTTTAATGCTCATGGAATTATTTCGATACAACTTTTAACAAGACTCTCGGGGAGAAAAAGGTTTCAACAGTGGATACCACTTTTCCAACCCCCTCCAGCCCATTTCTGAACATTCATTATTTGCGATTCAAGGGTCTAGTTACAAGGGAGTAAGCACATCACAAATTATATGCTCAATGCGCCCGCCCGCTTTTGAGGATTTTAAATACACAAAGCAGAAAAATTATTCTTCGTTTTTACTCCCATTAAAAATAGATTTCGAATAACATAAGCGACATTTCCCCCCTCCCCCTGTTACGTTTTCCATGCAAATCTGTACAGTTTGACCGATCTGACCCAAATTTAGCATACTAATTCTTCAGGACCCGGCGGGTAATATAGGCAGTTAACCCCTAGACACCCCATTCATCCAAGCCTAGATTAAATGGAAAAATTATTTTTATTAGAGGCTTTGCACAAAAATGGATCCCTTTTGTCCCCCCACGAACTTATTTTTGATTAAATCCTTAACCCTAGCAATGCCGGGTACGAACAGCTAGTTCTTTATAAATTAATTAAATTTAACAAATAGCGTTTTAATTAAATCTCTTTTTCAGAGGACGACGATTATTTTTGTGTTTTAAACGTTGGCGAGCGAAGATATTTTTTTTACTAATTATTTTGTTTTTATAAATTATCTTGTAGTTTGAATTTTGTAAATTGTATGTAAATTAAGGTAATATTGTTATTGTTTGGAATATAACCGGACTTTCTCCATTATCACTAATCTTGGTCTAAAGGAAACAGAATATATTTTACATACTAATACTGTACATAACGATGTAAATTACATAAATGTAATATTTTAAAAATAAGATGTAAAAACATTTAATTTTGTTCTTACTGCGTATGCGTATATAAATAAATCTCTGAAAGGAATTTAAAAATGTGTGTTATATAATGTAAGTATGTACACATAGCCCTTGGAAAGCTGCAATCGCCAAAATTACAGTTTTCTAAAATTGTTACCTCTAGGCAAAATCATGAAAATTTTCGGAAATATAGCTGCTCTTTAAATATCTTATTTTACCAACAAATGCCCTAAGAATATGTGTGTCAAATAATGAAAGGATTATTATTAAAACAATAAAAGTCATTCATAATTATAATCCAATGGGATTTTACCTTTTACAGCAAAATTGGTTTTCATTCGATATATAAGTAAATGACGTATTGTTCACTCCCTTCATCCATTGTTTCTAAAACAAGATGGCGCGTAGTTATCGTTTTCAATATTTTCACAGACATCATTTGTATGACGAAAACGTAGATCATCAACGTAGATTCATCTCACAAAATGTACACGCCATGCACAATCAGAGAAATAATAATTTGCACGCTCAGCATCATACGTTAAGTATTCGTTCGTTGGTATACTTAATTGAACCAATCATATTTCCACTCGTGTAAATGTTTTGTCGTATTCGTAAATGCTGGCTTTTAAGGTTTCATCGTACAAATATTACCGTACAAACTTCTTTGAATTGATTCATGTGATATTGGACTTACTCCCAAGACCTCGCAAATTTGTTTGATATCCATTTCATCGGAAGAAATTACTGGAAATTGCTATCAAAATGGAAGGATGTCGATTTTGATTGGTAATATTATATCTAGTAGCAGAAGATATAATATTACCAATCGATTGCTTGCTGCTAGGCACTGTGGTTGGCTGTAGAGGCCGCTCCCCGGCCGATAGTGGCACTTAACTTACGTTCATGTTTGCCATCCTACATCTGGGCCAGACGGGCGGTAATGATGTTCGCTTTGCGGCCAATAGTGGCCGGCAAGCGGCCATCGGTGTCTGCGATCGGCTGTTGCCGATTGCTGTAGCCGACTGCTAGGTCTCGGTCGACAACGGTGGCCGCTTCGCGGTCGATGATGGAAGCTGAGCGTCAAAATGCAGATTACTTACTGCTGTTGCCTGCGGGCGGCTATGGTGGGCTCCCCGCAGCCGTTGAACACTTAATATGAGAAATGAGCGAAGTACCTACATTACTAAATATAACTAACTAACTTACATAATATCGTAATAGTAATTTTCCTTAAAAATTTTCATTAAAACAATAAGGTATAAAGCAAAAGCGTCAGTACTTTCGTTAAAAATTATAATATGTAACGCGAAAATCGCCGGTTTAAAAAACAGCAGCAAAATACCGAAACCGTATGAAGTAGCAAGTTTTACAGATTATTTTAAATTAGGTATATTTTAAACATAATAATTTCGTTGTCTGTCCGTTCGTCCGTTCATCCATCCTTTCGTCTGCCTCTCTGTCCCCGTAACTATGTGTAATGTCCGTAATTCGTTCGAATTCACGTTTAAAAAAATTAAATTAAACGGCTGGAGATGGATCTTGAACCCCCGACCACCAAACCTGCCGCATCGCGCTGCCTCTCCATGGAGCACCAAAAAGATGCTATACATATATACATTAGGGCTTAGCAAAAACGCGAACTGTTGTTCCGTCATTTTTGATAGTTAGTACTCTTTTTATTTTATATTCCAAGCAAAGCGTGCATCATTTTCCAGAACGCTCTCACTCCAAGTTTTCACATGCCAGCGGTTTCCAATGGCGCAGGGCTCCTGGTAATATTACGCCCGTAACAAAATTCTCCGAGATGGCGCTTGGCAACTTCTTGACGAATGCCTCGTACCGCGCTGTCCCGCCCCGGGCTTCCTTGTTTTACAATCTCACTTAAAACGTAGGCACGGCATTCATTTTCTTGACATTATTATTATTTGTAAACTTTTATATGTTGCGATAAAATTATTCTTCAGGTTGTTCCACAATGTGAACGTTGATGTTTTTATCGGATGAAGGATAAACTACCCGACTTATGTTATGTTACGTATAAAAATGGTTTTTGTCGTTGTTTGAAGATATATAGGTACATTACGCGTGGCCACTCTGCTGATAAACTTCTAGAGTTTATTATGCGGCTTAAGATAAACATAAAATATTATCTGAACATATCTTCACAAAACTTACTCTTGAATTGAAAACTGAATTTTCGCCGCAAATATATGAGAAACGAAGATACCTTAGTTACATATTTATAATTGTATATTTTTGTTTTGTAATACACACAACTTTAATATCATTCACTTTATTCCTCCTCTCCTTGACTGCTTGATGATGTAAATATACATTATTATGACTGCCATCCAAATTTCGCTCAGTTGCAGTGTAATATCCTTAGGAAAATATAGTCATCCTCTCTCTTTGGATAACAACCAATTTTATCTGGCATGACCAAACTTTGCATACATCGTTACACTTTAGGGCCTGCTCAAAACAATGCACCCACTGTCCTTAAACCATACCATTTCTATATTTCCGCCGGGCCGCTAATGTCAATATACAAATTTTAATACAAACAGGTTCGATTTCTGGTTAGGAAACAATAATACATATATCTGATTTTATCAAACCTGGGTGTTTTTGTGATATATTTAGCTACAGTAATTGGGCCTAATGGCGTGTTATAGTTTTAAAAATTTTAATATTGTTACGGGATGGCGGCGGTGGGAGACAAATGAAACAAGAAAATTAAATAAAAATTTTATCATCAAAGTCACTGAACACTAACTTAACTGGAGCACTTTTTTTATTCGCATTAATATACTCGTCATTCTAGAATATTCACATGCTCGTATTTGCACTTATTCTCTATTGGACGCCCGGTAGGTGCTCGCTGTAACACTAATTTATCGCTGGTCAATAAGCGCACTGAATCGTCCGCTTTCTGTTTCTTCGTGTAGCGGTTATGTCGCCCTTTATATAAGAAATGTCATTTCGCGAACGTACAGGTATGATCAACTAGTAATTTCTAATTTATTGTAAAACGTCCAGAGTGCTCTAAAATCCTTGATTACGTGGTATTATTTCTGTTTCTATAGTCTCGTGCCAACATAAAAATAAAAATAAAATGAGTGTACAAATAATGTAGAAAGTATACTACACTAAAGTGTTCTGTTGGAACCATTTAAAATTAATGTATTCGCATGCCGGTCGACGATTATTTTTCAATGCTATTATAATACGTTACGACTAGAAAATACTGTAGTGTAGAATAGTATAAAAAATACTATTCTCCATTATGTATTAGAAAATCATTATTACGTCATCGTGAAACAAATTCAGTATTTACTGAGAGCGTCCGTTTGACCAACCTATCATAATTCATAGTTTTTTTAATTTTATGGTTTCAAAAGCCTATATAATATATATATATATATATATATATATATTTTTTTAAATCCTTGTTTACAAATAAAGGTACTTAATACTAATTTAACAATAAAACATAAGATAAATTACACATTTTTTTGTTTTTTTGATTTGTGGATTATGCAACTCTACTAGGCTACGCCTGTCCCAGAGTGGCGTTATAGAACACAATTATAATATTTTTTCGAATTCGTCAGTAATATTTATTTTCATAAGGTAGTAATTATGTATCTACAAAGTATCAAGTGGAATGTTAGTATATTATAAGTATATTATGCACATACGGCCGTTGAGCGATGCGCTTTATTTGTAGAATCGCTATGTGGATGCAGAACGCAGCCATTGAAACCGGACGGAGAGCAAGGATTGGCGGTGCATCGACCACAGATTGCTATCGTAATAAATCTCGAAAAACAAAAAATATATCCCATACTTACCCAGCCTCTTTCCAACATCCGCCGGAAGTATTCAAACTAAAATAAGATCACATCGATCAGTGGTGCATTTTTAGGATAAATACTTTTTGCGGGTGATTATTTCATAATTTTATTCATTTTTTAAACGCAGCGTGACAGCAGACATTTTTAAATCCATTTAATTAATACTCCCTTTCCTTTAACTCGTAGCGTCTGCTTGCTTGTCTGTCGAAAAACTTTGGATCGATTTTTAACCCTTTTCCCGTGATCTAATCGAGCTAAAGCTTTGCAGGTAGACTCGTGGCGACGATAAAAATGATCTTACAAATTTTCGTTAAAAAAATTAATAATTATAGTATAATTTTGGATTTTTCGAAAAATTTTATTACTTCCTTTCGTAACGTCGCCCGACTCAAGCCTAAGGCATGGGGTAAGCGCCAAACCTGTTTCAACTAGTAAATGAGAAAGGGAGTATAATAAAAACTTGGTTTTTATGGGTTAGTTTTTTATATGGTGCTTATTAACATTAACAGAAATAATGTATACTCATAAAGAAGTGATTTTTTAAATTGTTACCAAGCTCAAAATTTTTAAATATATAAAATAGAACATGTTAGAACAATTCTTAAATCTTTAACTTACAAATTAAATGGAAAACTCAAGTAGTAAAAAGAGAAACTGAATATAATGCTTATAATTTTTTTTACAATTTTTTATTTAAAATTACAATAATTACAACCTAAAAATAGAAAATCAAAAGATCAAATGAAAGATATAAATTAGAACCATAGTAAAATTTAAGGCAATAATAATTAAAAACAAACTTATGTAATAAAAACAAAAGAAAAGTGTTATACTTATAATTACATAATCACTGTTGGTATTATAGTTTTGCTTTTTGTATTTCTATATCATTACTATTTCTATTCTTTCGCATGCAATGTTAGTGCAGTCGGGTATTCTAGGATGACTACATATATTTTGTTTTAAAACCTCATCCATGATGGCGTCCAATCTAGCATAAATTGAAATGTATTATTTAAGGGTAATCCATTCAAGATCAACTGACTAGAGCAAAATTATCATTCAACATGGTTTTGACACGAACAATATAGCTAAAAATCAAAACCATATCTGTAAAAAAATTATCTATTACGGGCAAATTAATGTGAAAAATCTTACAAGTTCGCACTGAGAAATGCACCAGACACGTTCAAAGGTTCTTCGCTACGTAGGCCAATATTATTTTATGTCCACACAGTCCGTTTTGCCGTGTATGTTCGTTGTAGCGTACTGATATTATTTCAAACAGTTGTTAGTTAATGATAACATTTCCTGGTGTAGAATTCCCGACCGTAGGTATTATTTGAAACAATTACATAAAAGTGAAGATTCGGATAGTTACGCAGCTGAAGATGAGATTGGGCGTATTCGGTGAGTGTGCATGTATTAAAACTTCAGGAAACACTGGCGGTTTGGTTATTTCAGTAAGGGCTCTCAGAAAACTTTGAGCATCGTGGGTATATATGTAATCTTACAAAATTTTTTTGCGCCAATTCTATCTCACTCTGATTACATATATTTTTAATGAAAACTGTAAACTGTACAATATTTTTTTACGATTTGTTTTTCTGGTATTTGTGTTTAATCTCAGGCAGTATGTGAAACAATAACCCAAGCATTCTGATATTTGAAATATACAAACACCTTGTAGATTAATTAGGTTTTAGTTTATGTTTTAATTTTGAATTCAATTGCTATATTGTATAGGTGTAACAGAGCCAGTTCACAATACTAAATAGGTGGATTAATGCATTGATTATGAGTCGAATATGTTCCAAGCAACCATGGCCTAATAATATAGATAGTTAAGTAGATATGCGAGATGAAATATTGATGTCGCATATCTCGACTATTGTTGTTAGGTCATGGTTACTTGAACATTTACAACTCATAATCAATGCATTAATCCACCTATTTAGTATTGTGGACTACCTCTGTTACACCCTGTATAAGCAAAATTTCAGTTTAACATGATCTGAAAAATTGTCTCATAAATTTTGGCATTAAGGTTTTCACGGCCACTCAGAATCTTCCGGATTGTGTCTTCTGGGGTATTATGCCGTGTTTTTACGACCTTTCCGGCCGACGTTTCGGATCCCATTGCAGGGTCCATCATCAGGGTTGATTTGTCCTGATGATGGACCCTGCAATGGGATCCGAAAGGTCGGCCGAAAAGGTCGTAAAAACACGGCATAATACCCCAGAAGACACAAACCAGAAAATTTTGGCTTTTTATGAAAATACTCGAAGCAGAATTTTTTCAACAACTTCCACACGCTGTCGCCTTTAGCTCTGGACCACCGTTACGAGCAGCGGACGTATAAGGCTTTTATGTATTAGGGGGAACTATCAACTCCAACTCCTTGGTGCGGAGTAGACTCGAGAGTGGCTCGATGATCTGGGGGCCACATGAGGGCAAGTACTCTCTTATGGTGGAGAAAGTCCAAAAGAAGTTTCTGAGATATCTCTACATGAGAGAGTACGGGCATTATCCTTGGCTTTACCCAACCGAGTTTCTCCAGGGTATGCTTGGCTACAATAGTTTAGAGACTAGAAGGAATGTGTATTTGATTACACATTTTTATCGATTGTTGCGCGGTATGATCGATAATCCTGAAATTATGCAGAGCATTGGTTTGTATGTTCCTGATAATTACACTAGACATCGTCAGCATAGATTGTTTCACATTCCAATATACAGGACCAACCTGCCGATGGTTATGCCTGTTGGAAGAGCCACAGCTATGCTGAACAAAATCGCTTTGGGTATTGATATATTCCATGTGTCTGAGGGGGTTTTCCGAAGCGGGATTCTCCTACACCTTTGACCAGATTTTATGTTATTTTTAATTTATTAAATATTTTCATTTTTGATATATACTTCCTAATATGTATGCCTTAAACATTTTGTTTGTCATGTACATATTATCATGAAATAAATTGAATTGAAATTGAATTGAATTGAATTGAAAATTGAATTGAATCATTATGATTTTCAGTCGGTATGAAATGTCTCACGGACTATTTATTATCTAACCCAAGGCTTCTAATATTTGAGAATTGTGAAAAGTTATTATTGGTATTAAATGCGAATGTAATGCAATTTCGTAATTTTTAGTCACTTTTTTAGAAATTTTTCGTATATAATATAACATTCTCCGCCATTGTAGGTACATTGCTGAACCAACCATCCTATATAGAAAACACAAACAATCAAATAACTTTCATATTTAGTTGGCAGGTTATAGCTAATTTTTTTAAATAATAATTTATAAACACGATAGATAACCAGAATATTTTGAGTTTGTCCAAATTTTTCAGAACACGGTACTGATTTTTGTCACAGGGACATCATTAATCAATATATAGGTATTATAGATATCTCACAAAAACGAAATTATAAGACGTTTCTGTAAGACATCTGTTCTGAAAATTTTGAAGAAACTCAAAATATTCTGAATGAAAATACTGGTCTAAAAAGGAGTTTACAAATTAAAATTATATTTCAGGCGTATTCTAGTGTAATGCTAATAATTCGGAAGAATCTCATTACATATATAAAGGATATTGCTAAAAAATTCCAAATCATAAAAAATATATATCTCATCAGTGACCTCTGTGGTCATTTAAGGCGAATGAAAAAACTTTGGATGCCGGTCGCGCTAAGGATTATTACGACACGTGTACGGAACATGTTGTAAAATTATAATATATACAACTTTCAAAAATGTGATACACATGGTATTCTATCATGGGTAGAAATGCATAAAGTGTTGTTAAAGTTACATTGCATAAAGTGACCACTTAAGCCAGCCGTACGATAGGTCGTAAGCCCTATGAACACCCAAAGACTTCCATACCTACTTTCTCATAAAAATATAATTGTGTCTCTGTAATACTTATATATTAGATAAATAACCGCCATAAATCAAACAAACATTTACAAAATGGTTGTAAAAATTATAGGCAGTCATTGAGATTAAATGTACTGTTAAATGTATTAGTTAGCTCAGAGTAAGAGATTCTAGCGCTATGAAGTATAGTCGTCGGCGTATAGAAAGAACCATTAGTGATTTATTATTTTCCTTTCCTTGTTATTCATGCTTTCTGAAGTATTTTGAAGCGCTGTAAAAGCTTTGGTGACTTAAAAACATCCGAGACAATTCTTTAATGTGAAATAGATATGTATTAAGTTACAAATATCGTATTACTACATAATGATAAGTAAAATTCTGTCCTGTTATAATATCCGTAAAAAAATATTCCCAGTGTTTATTCATTCTTTTTTACTCGAAATATTATTACAGTATTTTTAATATAAAAAATTTAATTGATTAATTATTCGTCGACTGGTTTAAATGCCACTGTACCATAACCAATCCATAAAATACATTAACTGTCAGGAGTTGATCAGCCGTGAAGGGAGAGAGGCAAGATAAATAAATTGAAATGGGAAAAATATATTATTTATTGATTTGGCATTAACTTTTTGGAATAGCATGATTGATTTATATACATAAAAACTAACCCATAAAAACCAAGTTTTTATTATACTCCCTTTCTCATTTACTAGTGGAAACTGGTTTGGCGCCTAACCTACGCGTTGGGCTTCGGTCGGGCGTCGCTACGAAAGGGAGTAATAAAAAATTTCCAAAAATCCAAAATCATATTATAATCAGGTTCCGTGTCTACCAGATGCGTCGGAATCTCCATACAACTTACTGAGTTGTATGAAAAAACCATTAAAAATTTGAAAAATCCAAAATTATACTATAATTTTTTTTTTAACGAAAATTTGATACATTCTTCTTGATCGTCGCCACGAGTCTGTTTGAAAAGTTTCAGCTCGATTGGATCACGGGAAAAGGGTTAAAAATCGATCCAAAGTTTTTGGATCAAGCAGACGCTACGAGTTAAAAGAAAGGAAGAAATAAATAAAACACTTGTATATGACCACTTTTGAAGTATATACAAAGGAATGTATTAAATTAGGGGAGTTTCTCACAATATACTCGTGGTGTGTAATGTCTCCATTTGAATATTTTTAATCCCCTTCCTCCCACCGTAGCTGCGTGTGCACCCCCATTCAGTATTAATTGATTTTCAATTTTATTTTTTTAATGTCAGTTTAGGTCCTCCGTACGAAAAAACAGGGATATCGAAACCGATCAATCTTAAATAAATATGTCTAATCATACATTTTCTTCTTCTTCAGCCTTCATCTCTCCACTGCTGGATATAGGCCTCTTCCATACTCTTCCATCCTTTCATTTGGTAGGGCTTTGGCATTAAAACACCACGCTTGCCAGTTGCGGGTTGGTGAGTTTTGAAATCAGCCGCCCTTAACAAGGAACAGGGAACAGACTCTGTAGCCGCCCATTATGGGACAGACGCTACTGCCTGTTGGTCTGCGAGAGGTATTTTATTTCCCTCCTACCCTCCATATCTAGCTGGCTTTCCCCTGTCCACCACCTGGGGACACATCTCCTAGCGGATACAGGCTCCGCCGAAGAATCGTAAATCTTATGTCATACAAATTTAAATAATTTTATGCCTATAAATATTGTCACGGGTTTGCCGCGGTTGGAATCCAAATTAAACTCTCGCAAGCAATTCCAAACTTTTATTAGCAAATATTAGTAACTGTATACTAACATTAGCCGAATTACTTTACTGTAATTTGCACTGATTAATGAGAATATTCTTTACGCCATTTGTCTATAGCACGGATTCACAGTTTGCTGTCACAAGAAAACCGAACTTGACTCCGCTGTCACAACGTAATTTAAAGGATCCGATTTCTCGAACTTTCAGGTATAATTATGCGTATTCGACCGGGTTCCAGAACTTACTAAAATCCTACAATGATTCTAACCGTTCGGAAACTCTCGATAACGAGCAGTTTCTCGTATTTCTATAATATCGCGACAATATTATTATAATGTTAAATTATTAAGCGAAGATTGTGAGTAAACGTTATATTTTATTTTGTTTCTTACAACTTTAGTTCTAAATTTTCAGTGAACGAATATTATACTCGTATAAAATATTCTGATATCATTTTATAAATAAACTATATAACTGTGGGAAAGATATCGTCTAGTTATGGGGTAACCAGAAAAGCAATCACGCTTCTAGATATGTCAGGACATATCCTAGAATGTAAGCAGAATTTACATATATCGACGGCTCCTACGTATAATATCGTAACCCACAAAGCGACGATTTTGAGTTTGTTCTGTATTTCATGTTTTTAATTATATATTTAATTCCTAGAACGAAAAAAATTTTTTTTTATAATAACAAAACGTTATTTATTGCAAAATATTTATTTTTCCTTCTTGGAATTAAAGATATAATTAAATACACATGTGTATACACAAAGAATTCAAAATCTTCGATTTGTGGGTTACGATATTATACGTAGGAGCCGTCGATATATGTAAATTCTGCTTACATTCTAGGCTGTTCATTTACATGCCAAAAGAAATTCTTATACATTTTTTTTTTATTTCAATAGACTCTATAGTAAATAGAAAATTTCTTCGTGTTAAATCTGTCGCAGATTTTTGTGGGTTTTTCGTAGCGACGAAGGAAAATATGTTTAGAACCTTCTTCTCGCTTTATATTTTAGGAAACACAGGGAAAACTTTAGTTATTCGTATCAACTACATTTTTGTCTTAAAACTCTCTGGATACGTTTTATTACATTTAAAGTGTAAAATTTAAACTAATTTAAAATGTATAACTTTACTGGTGGTCCGTACCGGGCATTGCCCGGAATTCAGTTTTGCTAATAATTTAAGATAGGAGTTTAAGGGGAGAAGGGTGTTTGCTTTAGCTCTAAATATTAATGAAGTGTGCAATTAGGTAGGATGCGGTGTCCGGAGTTGAAAGGGACGATAGGGTGAGGTGTTATTCTATCTTCGTCAGGGCCATAAAAATAAAATTTTGTAAAATTTGGAATAAACAGTATTCAATTTAATATAATTCACATTTATATTTAAGAGATAGGTTACCGAAAGATGGGGAATATGATGTTTTGTATGGAGTCCTAAAGAGTATCTATGCTAAATTTTAAATACATTCAATTTAATTTGGAATGGTTTACATTTATATCTTGGGGAAGAGTTGGGGTTGCTAGAGAGAAGGGGATAATAGTGGTGGTGTTTTGCGCAGTGGAATATTTGATGACAAAGTTAGCAACCATCTTTCGATTGCTATTATTTATTGTGATATTCAACCTGCAGTCGGAAAAATGTCGATAAGGCCTAAGCGATTCGCTCGCTATATACGACAAGTGACTCAAATATTTTAGTCGCAGATGGCCGAGATCAGTATGTTCAGTATGTTCGATACCAATGTACATAGGTTATTTCTCTCCCCCTTAATTACTAGAGCGATTTCCCATCTAACTGCTAACCTGCATACATTCTTCACGACACAGGTTCAGTTAAAATTATATTTGCAAGGCGGATTAGTCGTTCAAACATATTATGCGAGCCTACCATAAGGCAAATTCATCGTTGACCTTGGAACCGAAGTTCTTGTGCGGTTCATCCCAATTATAATAATTTAGTTGTCTGTCCGTCCGTCCATCCGTCTGTCTGTCTATCCCCGTAACTTCTTTATTGTAAACATTTTTATTTCTCCCTTTTCTTCTTCTTTTTTTTAGTAAATTTGTTTCCTTTACTCTCCTTTCTTTAATATAAATAAATAAATACTTATTCCTCAGGAACCGACTACCGTTATTTTTGATGGGTTACAGCTATTATATATATATATATATATATAATAGACATATATATATAAATTTTCCTCAATTCTCATTTCCTCTCGTGCCCTTTTTAAAACAATGATTCTGATTACTCACCCGCAACATAGCGTATCTGTATTCTTTTGTGTACATATTGCAATTTTCTATATCTACCTATACTAATATACAAAGAGGTAAAGTTTGTAAGTTTGAATGTAGAAGGTAATCCCCGAAATTACTCAGTGCGAAGCCGCGCGGGCACAGCTATTACTGTATACATTTGCACTGTATAAAATTATATTTTCATATATTTTGTTAACCAATGTTTTCTCTATTTCTCTATTTTTTCTCTGAATTTATCATTTATTTGTATAGTGATGGCTATATGTTTTCATAAATGTTAACAAAATTAAACAAAAATTAAGAAATACAGACTATTAAAAGATCATTAACGACCTGTTAATAATCACCGTAATGATAGATATATTAACAGTTGGTAAATAACTGTTTATTTCTAAATATACATATTGTCACTTACAAAGACACATCAGCTCTATACTTGATGTTTTATATTTCATGATATAAAACATCAAGCATTAGTCGCACACATTTATAAACTAATTAAAAATATATTGTTACAGTTTATTTGTTAATATTTAAGAACTAACCAATTCTTTTAGCTTATATTTCGGGCTTAATTAATCTATTTTAAACTAAATAGATACAGTAAAAAATATACTTTACATATTTATGTTGTTGAACTAACGGAAAGTATTTTTAATTTATTCACCCTTATCTCGGTCAAATTATTTCTTTCAATTCTTTTCGCTTCTTTTGCCATTATTCGAATGAATCCCGAATGATTTAACAATTGGGCGTAATTGCAAAGGGACTTTAGGGATATCCCTTTTTCTTTAATGCACTGAAAAGAAAGTCGTAACCCTTTGAATAGCAAACAATAGGATGTTGATGGCGCGTACAAATAGCCATTACAGTATTCTTATATCATTTAGCGAAGAAAAATTAGTCCTTGAAAAGAATTGCAGGTGAAAATTACATATTATTATTTTAATATTTCGCATTGTTTTGTAATTCTGAATTTAAAATAATAAACCTTCAAAAACAATTGGATTATTTAATTTAAATACGTGTCCACAAGTACATAATTCAACAATACGTTATACGAAGAGGAAGGTTTATAGATCGCGTCCCCAATTAGTATTGTGGCGTACAATAGAGCTTTGTCACATCTTTTTGTACCCTCTATTTACTGTCGCAACTCAAATCCCGGAAACAAGAAATTATGTTTAATATTCAACGATTCTGAAATCCTGTCAGAACTTCATTAGAATTGTGGAGAAAAAAAGCTTTAATTTTTCTACATAGAGGCAGCACGTAAAAATGTTGCATTTCGTTTTAAAAATGACACTGTGAATACTTTAAATATTTTTTGCTTTTAATTAAAACTGCAGAATAAACAGCGAAAGTGCGTGGCGAATTTCAAATTTTTTATGTTGCATATAAGTCCCCACAAACTTTAGTAAATATTTCAATATTTCCCTAAGCGTTGCCCTTTTTCAAAATGTTCTTAAGACTAAAATACATTTTATGCTTTTAAAAATAGTTTTCTAGATATGTTAACATGTCGTATTTTCTATAATTCATTTAACATAATTGAAAATAAGGAAAAATAAAACTGATGATTTACGACACACTTCTTTGATATACGTATATAAATGCCTTTATATACATACGTACGTAATGATTGATTGAAAACAAGTGTTGATGTTTTGGGCAGAAAAAGAATATCTAGAAACTCGGTCACCATCATCATCATTCTGACTATTGGCTCTACAGTCCCTGGTTAGTATTGGCCTCCTCAAGAGTCTTCCTCCACTGATCTTGGTCTATTCTGGATCTTCAAGGTGTCTTTGAGATTCACCTGACTTTTGGGTCAATTCTCAACAAACCATTTTTCCATGATTTTGATTAAATATGATTTATCATATTTATCAAAATCAGTTCCAATTTCCAAAAGAGAGTTAGTTTTTTTCCCAGTGAATGTATGAAAACATGTTGATGATCATCATTGGCACCTAAATACTCTATACGGGATATCCAATCGCTCATACTTGACTTGGCACTTCTGTTTCTTGAGATTAAATATTATAATATTTATAATTTGCTTGTCTCACATACACTTATAACTTTAAAACTTGAAATTAAATTAAGTGAAATGTGCACCACGATACCGAGTTCACCACCCTTTCACTTTTTGTAATTATAACTATGACAATATCTTGAATCGTCGTATGTAGTCGAATCATGCATAAAACTGTCTCATCCCTCACCATCCCCTTTCGTCATCATAATAATCATCGCTTTCATTACGGTCCATCAGTAGAAAAAAACACTTTATCGACCCGAAAAACAAGAGTCACAAGACAAGTCCCATCCGAAAGTACGTGTCCAGACTGCTAAATGATTCCGTCCATGATTGCCAGACTCAGTGTCCTCGTGTTGATTGATTTGCAATATTTTTAGCAAGTTCAAATACCAGCAGTGACATTTATATACTGTTGTATGGGGATGACAAATTTCAATTAATATGATCGTGATAGCTAAAGTTAAACTGAAACGAGGTATATAAATACCATATATGTATACAACTTTCCAAATTTGATAGATGAAGTGGTCAATCGCGAGTGGAATCTGAACGTTCCATTGTGTAAAATTATCACTTAAGCCAGCCCTATGTTAGGTCGCAAGCCCTGTAAATACGCTAAGACTCCCAAACCCACTTTCCCATATAAATAGCTTTCTTTTGTCTCTGTAAGACATCTTTAATATGTGTTGATGATTAATTTTATTCAAAAGCGACATGGTGGGGATTGTTTTTAAAAACAATCCCCACCACAGTTTTCCTTTTATATACGTGTTAATTAAATTAAATATTAAACTTTTAATCATGGATATTGCTGTGTTTGCTACCTAACTTAATTAAATTAAATATTAAACTTTTAATCATGGATATTGCTGTGTTTGCTACCTAATAGTAGAAACAGTTGCTTTTGCGGATTACATAAATGGATTACATAATGTTTCAGTCTAAAATCCATATCAACTCTCACTTTGTTCTAAAGCAGCATTACTTTAGTGTCGTACTTAAATATAAAACATAGTATTACTCAACAAGTTGAGTTATTTCGTCACTACTATGGTTTAGGGAGGAGCAGCCTCTTTTGAATCTACCTTTAGTAGGTAGGTACCTAATGACAAAATAACTGAATGAAAATCAAAAAATGAGAGACGTTTCTGTACTGTATTTACTATTTACATTAAATTTATAGTTATTTAGTGGATGTTATAAGTTATATTGGTTTACGTGTCAGTGAATCGGTAGTCGAGACCGGTGTACCTGCATCTCGATCTCAACCCTGTCCTACGCTACTAAGGTATCAATGAAGTCCTAATGATCACTTCCAGTAGCCACCTGACGGCTGCTGGAAACCGGTCCAGACGGAGCCGAGGATGCATTATCTCCGCGTGTAATTTTATTCCGAGAAGATCGAATGGCGAGACACGGTTTTTACGCTTTCATTGATGGTTTACACCATACTCGGAGATAAAAAGCGCATAATCTGAAATTATTTGCTTTTTTCCCTTGCTAACATACATACAATACAAGTTAAGTAGGGTATTCAGGTTTTATTCAAGGTTGGTCGTATTTTAAACACTCAATGGAAGGTTACACTACATGTATTTTATAGTTTATATTATACTCAGTATTGACCGTGCGCTGGAGTGTTGGTATTTTAAGTGTCTTATAAATAAAAACGAATACAAATTCAGCGATCGAATATATTTCGTTGTCCCTTGGTTGTCTTGTTATATATATGCTTAGTTTAAGCTGTTATCCGTTTTTATTTTTCAGGTGTCTTATGAATAAATAAAAATAAGGGATCAAATATGTTTCATGATCCCATTGTTTTCTGTAAAACAAAAAATATATTATATAATTGTAATTAAAAGTTTTGATCATAAGCTCTCTCGAAATAGCAGAAGAAACCTACTTTATTTACAAGTAACTCCCTTTTTATTTTGTCATTTTTATGTGCAGTCCTGCAAATGGTTTTGTATTTTATCGTGTGCATTTTTTTTAAATGAAGATCTACGGTGTTGAGAAATATCTACTTGTGACAATAATTAATATCCTCCACGTAATCTGGTAAGTACACTTATGAAATGTCCTTTAACATTTTTTTATATTACCAAATTAGTTACGTAAAATGTTTTCATGTATAAGAATGACAAAGACCGCAATTAACGGATCATACCATATCCGGTTGCGCAGGTCCGAATTTTTCACGAAAAAAATATCTCGAAATGGTCTCGTAACTTGAGAAACTAAAACGTCACTTCGTCCTTTTGCACTCCTAAATAAAGCTTAATTAGCATACATATAAATATAACTTCCTAGTATGTTTCGTTTTCGATCTGTCATTGGCTCGTTATTTTTTGACAAATTTTAGATTAACCAATTGCATTAAGGATTTTAATCAATATTTACGAGTTTGTAGATTTTGTTTCATACAAACGTAATGCATACGCGCATTTTTGTTTGCTTCAAACGCGCGCTTTTTTGTCAAACGATAAGTTTTACCGAGTTTTATGATTATTAGAAAAGTGAATTTTCGAATCATTTTCATGAATTGAATGTCTTGGTACATCAATGTGGTATTTCTCAAAGAAGCCAAATTATACTTTTAATCGGCTCTTATCTCATTATTTTACAGATTGCACTGTCTTCATTGTAGACTTCGAGTAAGTCCCTAAGGCTAATAGAAAAGCTGTACGTGTCTAAACGTGAAGAAAGACAGTAAATATATAATATTCTAATAAATAATTCTGATACTGTGAAAAGTTTTCTCCCGTACCTAGTAAGTTTCCTATAAAGTGTAGTATAAAAAAACGTAATATTAACTAGCCATACCATTTTATTTTATAACTAATTATGTATGTTAGATTTTATTCTATGAAAATAATTCATAAATTTATAATTAAAGCATTTGTATATTTTGTTCCAATATTATTATGTACTCTCTCTTATTTAGAAAAAAATGTGAAATTAATTTGCACTTTTCTTGTAATATCTTTACCACCAAAATAAAGTACTGGCTTTGTGAAATCTGTGTAAATTTCAAAAAATGTATACGGGCGCTCCTCTAAGTAGATTTAAGTACATGTTTCGATTTACGAACTTTCATAAATACGAACAAACATAACCATATATATTTCTATTCCAATTTTCTTTTCAAAATATTCAAATATTGTTCTATGCGTCAATTCCGACCGATACGGAATCTTACCACTATAACGCAACGCCAAAGCGGCAGCGCGAGCGCCCTAGCTTTTTGTGCTTGCGAAGCACGCTTAATAACGAAGTATTCGTCTTTTTTATTACTTATGTGTCATGGACGGTGAAATTAAGATAGTAGGCAATTCTATGAAGGTGGTGATTATTAAGACTCGATGCTGGAGAGAAAATATTTACCATGATATTGACTTGCAAACATTTCATGATACGAATCACCGATCGGTATGTAACCCGTTAATATAAGCTTATAATATAAGGTTACAAAGTTTAACATTACTTTTTATACTTTATAATATACATTATATTTTAAAGTATTATAAAGTACACCAAGGGTCTACTCAAGTATAGCTTATCTATTTCAATGTATGGGCTGCTCGCTGATGATATTCCATCTCTCATGCATCCGTGCTTTTGAGAAAACCCCGAAATTGTTTGAAAAATTACCAAGATCACCGAAACACTCCGCAGGCATACGTACCTATTAGTATTTATAAACAAATATACACGAAAATGCGTTGCCATACTCGTTTAGTGAATCTTTTTTATCTGATACATATCAGAAGATATTAAACATACCAGAATGATTACTTAATTAACAATATAACAGCTTAGTGTTACTTATTTTATGAATAATCCGTCAACACTTATTTCGGACGTGAGACCGTCTATAGTACAAAAACAAAAACGAATGTATGTATGAGTCCCTACGATTCGTGGGTACATTGTTTAGTATCGGTAAGCTTACACAGCGCATGGAAAAGCCAATCTTCCCATAAATGGTCTCAATGGTGCAATGAGTATTTCAATTCTTCATGTTTGAATCAGCGATAATGTGCTATTTCGCTTTTATGAATATGGATATAACAACCCAATTCAATCGATGCTTTTGTACGCTCCAAATTTGCTTTGGATTATATTTTCATTTTTGGAACCCTGAAAAGGTACTGTATTGAAAATAATTTTTATATTGTTTTTTGTGTGAATATGATAAATGTAAAAATAATAAGCATAAAAAATATATAGTTACATATATATATAATTGATTATTTCATACCTGAAAAATACAACAATTTGTCAACTTTGCAAAAAGGCCTGAAAAAATTGCACAAAAAAAATTAAAAAGATTGTTTTTTAAAACATAAATTGTAAGTGAACAAATAGACAAAATTTTCAATAATTTTACGCAATTTAAGAAAATCGTTTACCCACAAAGTAGAGAGCAACTTTCATTATTAAAACATCGTAGGTTTAATAGTTAATCAATTAATTTAATAATTAAGTTTGTGTCATTTTAAGAATATATTCATATTTAAAATATATGAAACCTGATGAAAAAATTTTAATATGATATCTTTCCATGTGAAAATGTAATAAAAAATGCAAGAGAAGATATGAGAAAAAATTACGAATTTGGCTCACTCCGTTAGACGATCGCCTTAATAATCCAAAACAATGAGATAAAATAAATAAATAATGATAAATGATTGACTTATAATTAGTGTAATTCGATCAGTGCATTAGATTTTTTAATCTAATTTAGTTTTAGGTCTTACTCTTGTACTTTACTTAAGAGTAAAATTGCTTATAAATAAATTATTGAGATTTCTCTATATTTCTCAACTCTGTAGCTTACCAAAGATTTAAATTCTATATTAATTTTAAAAAAACATGGCCCACCACCATCATCGCGAATCAGGTTCCATGGTGGTCCAGCAGCCGAGATTTATACATCTTAGGATGAATACCAATAATTATCTCTCGCGTGAAAACATCCATTTGATAGGTTTGATAGTGTATGTGTTTACTTGTAAAGCGTCCAGTATTTCCTAATCCTTTATCAATGTGCGTGTATTCTCTAATTCTTACCGCACTGCAATACACTTATTTTACTTCTTCTTCAAATGTAGCAAATTTATTTTGTGGTAACATAATTATAATTAATATAAATTAACTTTGTATAAACCACTTATTTATTGAAAAAAATCAACATGTTTCAAACCCAATGGCTTCTTCATCAGGAAAACAAAAATAATATTTAAAAATCGAAGTATAGATCAAAATATTAAAAAGTTATATATGGAAAATAATAATATAAAGTACCTAATTAATATGAAAATAAATTTAAAAGATAACTATTTGCAAAAAGGACCTGATTATTTATAATATTCAATTTACTATTTACACTCTTTCTTATTTCCAAAATTTCTAATTTATCAAATTGTGATTCTGTATAATTTGTATGTAAAATTTGTAAACCCTTATTAATATCAAAAGAATGACCCGTAGCCAAAAGATGGTTAGCAAATTCAGAATAATTATTACTATTTAAACACCTTAAGTGTTCTTTAATTCTAATTTCAAAATTTCTACACGTTTTTCCTATATAAAAATAATCACAATCATTACAAATTAATTTATAAACACACTTTATTTTTTATTTTTGTTTTCCTGATGAAGAAGCCATCGGCTTTGAAACATGTTGATTTTTTTCAATAAATAAGTGGTTTAAACAAACTTAATTTATATTAATTACACTTATTTTAAGTTGTTTTTAATTAAATATCCACAAGCCTTGCAAATAAAGCCACACCTTGCAAATAAATCCTGCAAGATTTTCCGCTACTCTTTCTACCTGCGGTATCTCTCTTCCAATTTATCTTCCCCGGAGCTACAATCCACTACGAAATACGATACTATTGAACATTTTCCAATCTGCTCCGTCCATCCTTTTCGCCCCTGTGGAACACCTGATAATTTTGTTTTCTGGATTCTTGATTTTTCATGCGATACAGGCGCCGCAATCAGCATTGTCTTATAATTTGATTGATTTTTCCACAGTGCCACCTCAACAGTGCCATAGTCTCGCTTTATTTTGGCTCCCAGGAAACACTGCAATTTATTGGCTATGTTGTTTATTGTATTGGTTGGTTGGGTCTCGTCACTTAATGGGTCGTCAACTCTAAGAAAAAAAATTCTTTCAAGGTATTTAGGAAACTTTTATCGTGTCTAGTTGGTGTCAAAATTTCTTAGGCGTAGTGAGCATAGGTCCGTAGATGGTTTATGTAGGGTATTTGAGATTATGTCTAACTACAGTTTGGGTGATTTTAATTTCTATTTATCTCAAATCTTAAGATTATGATGAATTTCGGACTTTACTTTTGAATTACGTAAATAAATAAAGTGTGCTTTATTTATGAAACATTATTAAATGCTCTTGCGCAGTATTTTATGGGTGCTGTATACAACGGTTTCAACAAAATTCCGGTGGTATTCATTTCAGAGATTATTTCCAAAGCTAATTCCGATTAGGCCCCCCGTTTTTGAACTTCAAAATATAAGATATTGTGAACAAAAATGACCTTGACCTTTTAGATTGTAGATAAGTTGATCAAAAATGTGAATGGCTCCTAGAAATACTTTTCAAAAGTCTCTCAATTATCTGGGTTATGGATAACCGGAGCACTGAAAGGGAGTGGGGGGACCCACCCTTACTCGGAAACCTTACACGAGTCGTTTATCAGTTCATTTTTGAAAATCTCCCATGGCTCAAATTGAATTTGGAATAAAATGGATAATAAGAATAAAACGAGAATAATTTGAATTTAGGCAAAAGACAAGATATAAAAGGAGAGATTCTACGTGGTGCAAGAAATTCGGAGAAGTAATATTAACCCCCTTTCGCGCCCGACTGATTATTAATTTATTTGGTAATTACAAAATTATGTATAAAATAATTTGTTTTCATAATATGTACGTGACAGTAGGTACGTAATTTAAAGTTTGGTACCTATGTGTATTTATATGAGAATATTGGTTCCTACGTGTATGTATGCGAAGACCACAAAAAGTAACCGCTTTCGGTGTTTTATGATGAGGGCAGATCACCTTCGACCCAGCGGGGTGGTGAAGAGGACTTATATTGTGAGTTGTGAGCATAAACATCCCAACAATTGGAAAATAGACGACACAAATCACGCTGAGTCACCTTCGCACCGTCGGCGTCGCTGCCGGCAGCGACACGTGCACTAGCATTACCACCATATTTATTAGCTACAACTGTAACCCATAACTGTAACCTATCAAAAATGACGGAACATTGGTTCGCGTCTTTGCTAAGCCCTAGTATACATTTATAACGTCGTTTTGGCGGTCTACGGAGAGTCGGCCGTAGCCACATGCGTTAATCGGCCGGTTCGGGTTTGGTGGCCCAGGGTTCAAGCCCCATCTCCGGCCATTTTTTTAACCGAGAATTCGAACGAAATTACGTACGTTACACGAAGTTACGGGGACAGACAGACATGTTTGATTATAAGTAAGCGGCACACCCCATAACCGAAGCAGTTAAAATAACTTTTCCAAATATTATTTTAAAAATTTCGACTGGATAATGCACCAAAAATAATCCGGCGTAGTTAACGGTTTGCAACAGAAAATAAATCTGGTGAAATTGTATAATTGATTGGAAATTCCATTAAATTACTTGTTCAAAAATAATTATTTACGCACGTTCAAACTCAGTATTTACTTTTGAAGGAAAAGGAAAGTATTTTATATAAAAGGGTAAAGATGATCTTTATCTTTCATATTTTTATGATATTTTTCTAGATTTTTTTTGGCAGAGATAATCCGGATTATTTTACCCCATTACATCGATAATAAAGACTTCTGTGAAATTATTATATTCAATGTTTTCGAGGCGTATTTGTATATATTTTTTATCATTCCACAAGGTCCTTAACTTATTCTTAATATTTTCGCAAAGCTTGTATTTGTTATGCCACTAAGCCACGAATTTTAGCAGAATATGTACGTAAATATAGACATTTTAACGTAAAACAACTTATTTTCAAGACCATTAAGTATATTATTTATTAATGCCTAATCATTTGGACCCATATTGGATTTGGCTAGAACTACCATATGAAATATTTATACCCGCAGTGTAACTATATAATACCTAGAGAAAAATAGGCGTTAGAATGCAACATTGTCTTGAATTTTTTTTTTCTAAAGCTTTATAAAATAATAAAATTGTATAATTCCCTTCATCTGATGATGGTCAGGATTATATAGATACACACAATATTTTTAAAACGTGAACACTTCGATGTAAATCTGAATAAATAACTCTGTGACCTAAGTTATGGTATTACATATTATGTTACACAAATGTTTTTGGTAACCAAAGTTGCATATTTTTTTATAACGTAAAATTTTATGATTCGACGCAGCTAAATCATAAGTGTATATATTTTTTTATCATCAAATCTATCCTAATATCGATTTTCTCTCTGTGAGTAACTCGCTGGAATTAGGCCGGAATCATAAAAACAACATTGATATTGACTATCCGCTAATGAGGCCCGGGCGCCCGAGTATGATACGTCACTCAGCGCGCGGTTGTTATTAATTATTTTTATGTCCCGTGATTTTTCACGAGTGAGCGGCTTGTTGAGTATATATTTATAAATTACACACATTTTCTAATAACCTGAACAAACATCTTAGTTGAAATAACACGGGAAACCAAACCAAAAAGTATTAATTAACAAATCAAAATCTAGTTTAACACCGAAGTTCTACGAATTTAATTTAATTAATGAATTCTGTAATAACTGTGAATTGACTTCCAATTTAATGGTTTGTTTGCAATGAGAAAAGTTCACGGAAAACAAGCATCTAATTTTAGATTAATGAAATCATGATTTGGTTGTTCAATTTCACATCATTTATTTTTGTTTTGACTGTCAAAAATTCTCTAGATTTTAGTGTGATTACCGATGATTTAATGTGTATTACTTGAATCCTTTTTAAACTGTTATTTAATAAGATATATTTATATTTTTATTTAATGTTTTATTTCATGATGTATTGTCATCATCCCCTCCCATGTTTCAGGAAAATCATTACATTGATCAATAATAGAACTATTGAAAATCTTAAAAAATATTCTTGCTTATATTTATACTGACAGCACTAGAGATACTTTCCGTTACCAATATAACTAATAAGTACGTGGATGGACTTTATTGTTCCCGTATTATGCATAAAATTGACAATTTTCCTCCAGTCAGTACTGAAATAAATGAGTTTTCAAATAACACCTTTTTCATAAAAAATGTTTTATTGAAGGGTTCAGCAAAGAAAAAATATTAAAAGACGTTTTTAAATTTCACGAATGGAACATTTACAAATCGATAAATTTTATTAATATTGACAGATGACAGGTGATGACAGATATGCGTAGGTTTTCGCGGCCGTCAGATAGTCGTGAAGGTACCTTTGCATTATTCCGCGTGTGACGGTTTTAGTCGCCACCCACGTTTTGGGCTTCATTGACATAATCTCGACAGAGGCGTTTACTACATAAAATTGGGCCGCAACACAACAAATAAAAAATAGCCCACCGTATATAAAAACATGTGGTGGTCGGGAGCTATCGCGGACTCCAGCCGCTACGAAGCAACCAATTCGACCAATCAGGCGCAAGATATGGGCATCCCGCCCGTGCAGCTTCCCCAAACCGCAACGACGACCATTCTTGCCTCTACGAGCAACATTCATGTAATATAAAATTAGACATTATTTGAAATAGCGAAATTATCTGCTTGTTTTTTTTTACCAATTTTTTTCCTAATCGGCATTGGGTACGTCTAAAACTATGAATCACAACGAAACCGGTTTACATGAAAGTCAACAAAAAATATGTGCACTTTGCGGCCGGGTGTGGTGCCTCTTTTTAAATTATTGGTAAATAGTCATTGATCACGGATGCCTGAAAGACGACGGGCTTTGAGATAATTTTCCGCTTCGAGGAGCAGAAATTTCATTAAGATTTCGTTAACCTTCTCACAAACACAAGGAAGAACCTACTTCATTCAGTTTTCAGATGGCGTGACGGTATGCCGAAGAATACGAGGCCGGTTTCCCAATTGCTCTGTCCGCTCGGTCGAAGCAAGGTTTGGGCGCGGCGTATCGACCAATTTATTTGTCGAACTCGGTGAGTTAGCCAAAGCTTAAAGTTTGAATAGCGAAATGGAATTCTGTGGAGCTTTGTTTTAGTATTCTTATATCCGCCCATTTAGGGCGGCGCGGCGTACAGCAACTGGATGAACCGGCGTACAAGGGCGCACTTCGAATACATTGATAATTTGGTATATAATGCGCAAGAGATCAATCGATTAGTGACCGCTGTCTGCAATTGACTGGATACAATTGTAGTCAAACATCACAGTCGGTCAGTATATTATATTGTAAAACGTACACTCTACCTAGTTAATATATTTAGAACTGACTCAATTATCTACGAATGATTCAAAATTTATTTATTAAATTTTTATAAAATATCGAGGTGCATATGACGTCAATACCCTTTTTTATATTTTAAAATTACGCTGAACACATTTATTATGAAAAAATAAGACGGACTTTATGATCTCCCGTGACGGGGATAGAACCGTGGACCTCTTGATACAAGACTAGGCTAACTATGTCAACATCGTGTCAATATATCGTATCGTAACAATCATTGCACATTTTGTAGCAGATTTTATTTATTTATTAAAACCTGCATACATAGTGAGCACATAATAATATACTTTTACATAGAACAATAGTTACTTATTTTGATTGGTTATTTGTCACTATGTTACAATGTTATTTCCGACTGTATCGACGACCCAACTGTACCAATATTTACCTACCGACATCAGAGGACAGAGTCAGTAAGCCATCAGTCAGAGGTTCGAGTGTGCGGTTTGAAAACCGTACAATTATGGATATGACATGTATTCCGTTCATGCATATCTATTTTTAAATAAACTATGTAAGTTTAAAAATTATTCGTCTTTAAGGATTGTAGAGTCTATTCACTTTAGATGAGCTACTTGCATTAGTGTGAGTAACAGTCCATTTACAAAATCTCTTAACATTCTTTTTTTGAGTAAATGACAACGCAAAAAATAAATATAAATATTATAGAAGTTGGTTTAAAAAAAAAATACAATTTCACAATTTACGTGTTACAGAGGGTATTACTCACTCATCTAAAGTGAACGGACTCTACCTAGTAATGTTAAGAAAAATACTTGTCTTTAAAAATAAATTAGATGCGTGTACAATTTGTATGCGCGGTACATGTCTTCCTTCTTTCATAAAAAAACGCGTTCCATATACCTTGCGTTGAAATATAGCTAGTCCAAATATGTTCCAACTCAACGTATGCAAACAAACTAGAATTTCTATCGATGACAGTTCTCTATCAACGGATAAAATATCTAAAATATACATTAAATATAGTACCCACGGACCGAATTCCAATTTTCTTGGTTGGAAAAGGGAAAATCAAAGAACACCAAGATCACCATTACACATTATGAATTCGACCATAATTATATTATGAAAACTGCATAAACAAATAAAAGATATTATGGAATGATATTTACGATGGAATTAGCAAACGATTTATTCTATAGAATGAACACTTAAGCCATCTCATACAGGTTGTAAGCCCTGGACCATCGTATAAAAAACTTCCATACTCGTTTCTCATATAAAAAGCTTGGTCTCTGTGAGACTTCTAAAATTTACATCAATAAAAAAAATAATGGCGTTCGGAACATATGTAATTCTCATAACACCGTTATCAAAATTGATCTCAATAATTACTATGAGTTAAATATCACTAGGAAAACCGCCATCTTAGTTTTTAATTGGTGAGTTGTGACTTCGTCGTGTGACAATATTCCGTTGCCTGATGCGCACCCATTTAATTGCATCCTAAAAATTCACTCTAAATACTCCTAAAAAAGTATAACAAATGTACAATTTAAAATAATCTATAATATTAATTACTCCAACCAATGTCGTACGTTTCTGCATTTGGATGATGACTTCTATTTGTATACAATAATTTTGCCACGTTGTTTGTGCCGCGTTGTAGCGCAATGAGTAACACGTCTGACTGCGAATCAGAAGATGCCAGGTTCGAATCCTGGCAGGATCGAATTTTTTTTTAGAGAATATTTTTTTTGTTGAAATTTTAATTACATTTTTGGTTTTGAACATTCAAATTTGTTTATGTAAAAATTAAACAAAGATTAATTTTTTATAATGTTGTATAAAAGTAATCAACACTGCGAGAAGAGAAGAGAGTAGGTACCTACCTATCGAACTATGGTTTATTCCGTTCTGACTTATTAATAGGTTAGAAATTTTGAATAAATACGTTGTCTTAATTATATCTAAACTACCCGTAATTAAAAGTGGAAATTTACCAGATACAATTGACCTCGAAGCGGCTGACGTAGGCATAGGTAAACAATTGTGTTTGCTGCACAGCAAACACATTTGGCCGCGAAGCGGCCACAATAGCAAACATGGAGGTTTGCCAGATACAATTGGCCGCGAAGCGGCTGACGTAGGCATAGGTAAACAATTGTGTTTGCTGCACAGCAAACACAATTGGCCGCGCAGCGGCCACAATAGCCGCCCGCAGGTCCTAGCAGTAAGCAATCGGCGAAGCCGATTGCTTTCCTGCTAGTTTATTTATAATTTATTCTGAAGATTGCAAAAATTATTACATTATAAAAAAAAAAAATCATCTCACGCCCTGTCGTACTTGCAATGCTAAAATAAAATCCGCATCTCAAGGTGATCGGTGTGATCATAATAAATGTTCTTAGAAATCTTTGTATTCTAATCCAAACATCGTATTATTTATCTCGAGTTGCATGCGCGAGATGCATATTCTAGATAGCACACAATAGCACTTTTGTTGCAGTAGATACAATGCTCCATCGTGGGATCAAGGAGAGACAGTTAACACTTATCATTTTGTCTACTTCACCGACTGAACAGCAAAATCTTGACGGTGTAGATCTTTTTCAATTTAAGAAAGACAATCGAATTAGTATGTGTAAGCCGTGCGTACGACGCACTTTGTTTCGTTGTGTTGGGTGCCTCGTACGCAAGGCTTACACATACTAATTCGATCGTCTTTCTTAAATGGAAAGAAGTATACGTCCCGTGGTCGGCTAACTAGCCGAGGTGCTGTGATATTTTTAAATGCATTATTGAAAATTTGAATGCTATAAATAATTATTATCATTCCTTAACTAAATTAACGCAGTTATACAAAATATAAAGAATTATATTTTGACTATACGTAATATATGATGTTTGCTAAGAGGTATACAACTTTAAAATGAAATAAAAATCGTGATAATGACCATAGTATTGACTTTATTGAAAAGATATTTGTTAAATATGTGGTGTGATTACGATTTCTCGATTTTCGAAATAAGTTTGCACAATTTGATGAGTTGTTCTGGCGTAAGTGAAATGGCAAGCCAAATTGAGCACAAATCAGCTATTAGTTGTTAAATTGGCTGTCACTGGAAAATGTGTTGCCCATTCGAAAAACAAACTTCTAAAAATATCCTGTATTTAAACACTAATGGCATTAAATTGTTTGTAAGTTTGGATGTAGGAGGTAATCTCCGAAACTACTCATCCGATTTCAAAAATTCTTTCACCAATATTTAGAATTGACTTTCAGGGTGGACAAAGGTTATATATTATCCAGATAAAAAGGGCTTGTCATGGTGACCTATTTTATATTTAAGTCAACGAAAAAACGGCCCAGCGAATGCGTTTCTTATGAACGCTACTTTAACAGTAAGAGGTAAATGAATACTTTCTATAGAAAAGTTGTAGAACTTAAAAAGGCTTATAAAAAGTCATGTATCTATATGTTAAGGTTGATTCACAAATTGATAAAATATGAATAAAATATATTTAAAATTAATTTTTATCTGTCGGGGGTAGTAAGGGTAGTTTAAGTAGGTAATGTTATATTATTATCAAAATAAATTTTCTTATCTTCAGAAAAACATTGTGTGGACGAGTAGTTTAAATTATATTGATTTTCACTGATACTCTTATAGTCTCAAGCTGAATTCCACGCGAGCGAAGCTGCGGGCACAGCTAGTATCCAATAAAGGCAATACCGTGGGTCATTACTGTCGCATGCTATCGTCTATTGACGCAACCAAAAAATTTATTCGATTATAACTGCACTTTAAAAATACTAGTTTATGTGATGTAACAGATATTGTGGATACGATAAAACCTACAGTTCTTATTAAATTTCTTTTAACTCAAAATTGGCCTTGTGTGTATCTCGGCTAAGTGCGATAGTCAATTCGGTCTGCCCTTTTTTCTGATGGTGGATGGTTTTTAGGAAAAATTATAAACTCATGACTCCGTTAATATTGGTCCCAGAGAAAGGTAAAAAAAGTTTTTTTAATAAACAGGAAATTACTTACTTTGCACGTAGACGGGCTCCGACTGATTCTTATGAATAAATATACATATGCGCAAGAAAGTGTCATGTGAAACGTTGCACTTACAGCTGGACGAATCAGTCTAGCTTTATTTCAACGTTGCATGTAGCATGGACACTCATTGACCTTGGAAATCGCGAGCTCTACATTTGCGTGGTAATTTCATATCACGCATAACATTCTAGTTTCTCTACCGTAAAAAGCGTGTTCTGTAACTTATTATCGTCCTATTTTTTAAATTGTTTTAGCATTTTACTTTTATGCTATTATACTTATTACTTTTATAATATTTCAATTTATTATAAATTTAAATCAGTTTATCAAAATACCCTTTTCTCCACGTTCCATTAAATACATTGTTTATTTTCTTTGTAACGTTTCATAAAATATATTTTTATCAATTAAAAATACGTCGTTCGATGTACCTACTCGTAATATATTTATGTCAGTATACCAAAAATTAATCATCTTCCTACAACGCTGTTTTGTAGTTTAGATTAAAAACAAAGCGTTGATCTCGAATTTTCAATTAACAGATCCTTTCATTTTATTGGAAAGGGGGATAATGAATTTGGCGATTTGTGTTTTTACCCTCAGCCGCCAGGGCATCGCTCCCTCCACCACCCTACACAGTAAATAATGATTAACGTACATAAAAGCGTACTCGGGTTTAGTACCATTATTTAAAATTTCCCATAATGAATGTCCATTATTATATGAGAGATTTAATAATACGCTGTATCGTGGGCTCTATACTTTGTGTAATGTACTATAAGCGTATCAAGGTTTATAAAAATATGAAGACTTCGGTGGTTTGGTCATGTAAAGGGGATGCGATCACCGAAAGCATTACCAAACACAAGATCGGCAGGGCGCAGGTGCTTAGGAAGACCAATACTAATAAGGACGAGCAATATCGAGGTAGAGACAATACTTTCAATGACATATCTATGTTCCATCCAATTCATCCAAGTATAAGAAAAGAAAATTCTTTAGAAGACCAAAACTCACTAAGGGTTGTAAAGGAAGGTTGGGAAGCAAAACTCATTAATTATTTATTATAATTTTACTTACTTAATTTAATTAATTATTTATTGAACAATTAATCCAAAATCTCCGATGAAGATAAAAGCGGAGTATATCAATTAAGTTGTGGAGATTGTGATGCAATTTACATCAGACAACGTGGGAGGAAAATAAAGCAACGACTAGATGAGCATAAAAGAGCCATAAAAAACTTTTGTTTAAATTCAGAAATGGCAGAGCATGCCAGAATGGAGGGACATACGCTTGATAATAGTAATTGTAAATTATTATATGGGTGCATTTAAGGAAGAAGAATAGACATCTTGGAGATCTTAGAAATTAATAATAATAAAACAAATAATAGAAACATAATTAACATCCAGATACCACCCATAACCTCTCCACTCCTATCCATTCTAACCCCGCCCCCGACCCTCACCACCATTACACCCACGTTATTGACAATGAGAGAAATCTCGAAAACGTTACAACAGTTTTAATAAATATATAGTGGAATAAAACAGTGTTGTTTATACTCATTTATTTTAAATATTAAAAATGAATTTCCACAATGTTACAAACAAAACTTGAACATTTACAAACCTCTATTTCGTGTAAAAATCAGTAAATAAATTTTCCATATCTATTTATAGTTATTTAGTGGTAAAACTCATAATTTGAACATTTTCAATCATTTTAATATCACATTTTGAATGTTTAAACCTCATTATCTCAAAACTACTCCAATTAGTGAAATTTACCTCTAAAGGGACGGTTTGATCCCACTCACTAGGCATAATGTTGACAAATTGGAAGTAAGCAGACAAATTGCTCACTTAAATATATCTATGTATACTGTATACATATAATATAACTCAAGATAATATTGACTCGGCATTTTATGTAGACAACATACCATTGAATGTCCCTTGTCGGCGATTATGAACACAACACATCTTCCCTCTCAATTTTTATTAACAATATGGCCCATTTTAACTCTCCAGTACCTATAATGTTAAGGTGGTATAAAAAAATAGAAAATAATGATAATGTTATCATCGACATACTTTATGATAAATTTGGTGAATATAACAGGACTGTTGCCAAACTTCAGAAATCAGACCATCAGTCTCTTAGTTTGACGATAAATTTTGTGGTTGTTTATTTATTTATTTTTATAAATTATTTATTACATATAGAAGGTTAATTATTTTTCTATTCTACGCGTTAGATTACTTTGTATCCTTATGCTTGTTTTGTTCGCATTTAATTGATGAAAAACTTCATTATATAGCCATTGTAATATTAAATGTTATATGTTTTTGATTGTTTGTAATCCATTAATAAAAAATATTAATATCACCATCCTATTTTCTGTCACTCACACGAAGTCACGGTCTCCTTTCTATCTATAAAGATAACACCATATTATTTTTCTTCACACTAAGACAAAGGAAGACTGTTTCCTGGCGGCGCATGTTCAGCAACGTCTACAATATAAAACGTGTACTAAAATACTTCGGACATATCACAAGATATACTTACAGATGCAATGCAGAGACCGATAGTCCAAGTCACTCGAGAGAACCTGGTGAAGTCTGCGACCAATGGCTCACTTCAGGAAGTTAGTTTTGTTATGTACATAGTCTAAGCAAGCTCGTGCAACCTTTACCCGCATGAAAAAGATGTTCTGCAGTCATGATCCCAACCTTGGATTGAGAATGCGAATGGTGTTCTCGATATTTAGAAGATGTTATGATTCGGCTGAATAAAGAAAATGGAGTAATTAAAACAATAAAAATCCGAAATTTAAATATCTCGGACATGTGATGAAACACCCAGAGAAGTACACGATCTTTAACGCAGGGAAAGATTGCCGGGACCTTAGAAGAAGGAGATTAACAGTAAATAATGTGACGACAGCCAACATGATGGCCAACAAGCAGAAGAATGTATAGTCATCAACGACCTATATACAAACAAGTCTCTATTTATTAAAAGACTTGACAAGGATCAACGACCACGACTGCTCTGTCAAATGCAAAACAAAAAAAGGAATAACCTCCAATACCATTTTTCGCCCTCACAAGACTATTTATTGATTTCGGTAATAATTTCGCAAAATGTTTTCGTTCCACTCCGTCGGTATAAAAAGTAAAATTCTTCCATTACTGAATTACTATCGTTGGCTCGTGACTTAAAATTAATTAATTTGATTAAGGGTGAGGGCTGTAGCTCTCGTTACTTTGTTTCCATTACATCCGCCACTTCATAAATGTTGAGTGTCCATTAGTACGTATAAACAGCCCTAAAAAAGTCGACGAAAATGCTTCTAAGTGTGTCGTAATATCCTGTCCACGGCAGTATACAAACAAATAAAACTCAGAGCATAAAGTAATACATTTTACTCGTAACTTCGGTTAGAACTGCAGGATTTTTTTAAAATTAATCTGTTTTTATTTTATTTCATAATTCTTTGAATTCAAAAAACTATGGATTCAAAAAAAGTTTATAGCTGCAAAAGTATTTCAGATATCGAAAGCTTCAAAGCTAACAAAAAATTCTTATGTTTACATAATTACAGGTCAAATAAAAATCTCAAAATTCAACCAAAAATCCATCATGTTTATTTATCTATATTGCTATCATCAGCGTTCTAAAATGACTTTTGATCATAAAACTGCCGATCGACTTCACCTTATTGTATAGGATTGCCTACGCCTAAAAATCAATTAGCGCGCTTGAGCAAAATCATTCTATGTATATCCTGCTTTAGGTGGCTGATTAATCAGTTAACGCCTTTATCTTTTATCCTCCTCTTCTGCGCCTGCGCCATGGCCATGGTGAGAAGTTTTGTTCTTGTACTGAAACATTAACTTGAACACGAAGAGATTATTAAAAAGTTAACTGCAAAAGAATTCCAGCGAGCATTCGATCACATTGAGAGAGGAAAGCAAATTTTATTGGTGCAGACCCGAATATGAAAAGGAGCGCCAAAATTCGGACAAAGCAATCGATCACCAGCTTTCAAAAATTACGCGACGAAATGAAAAAGTTAAGTCCTCTTCAATATTTTTCTCAAAACTCATTTATCATTTATTGTTGTTGTCCTTCAGTAAACAAAGAATCGATTTTCACAGAAAGCAAACACTTTGATATGTATTTAATAATTAAAAATGTATTTTTATATCATTGAATGATTTGGTAGTTACTTCGTGGTGCAACATTTTGGTTAAAAAAATATTTTTCATTTAAACTTACTACATACACAATATTTGAGTTATTTATTCCTACTACAGTTCCAAGAGGAAAATTCTCTCTCATCATCAGGTATAGTTTAAAACTATATTAATATATATTTAACTGTACCTGATGATGATTTCTTCAGGACTGTATATTAAAAACTAACCGTAGTAAATGTCTTCACTTAGGTTATTTAGTTTTATACTGTCCTAAAACAGGATAAAAATTATGTATATATTATAGACATTATTATATTATATCAATAAAGTGGCTTAAAACAAAACACATTATTTTATTTTAAATAAATAAAATTCGCTCTTTTTTATTCCTTCGTGTACATTTTTCGAACAAAAAGTCAAGGTAAAATCAAGAATTACACAATCTCTTGTTTATTTTTTTAGCTTTGCGCGGATTCACTTAGGTTATTCAATCTGAATTAAACAAGGTTTTGTGTATTCAAGAAAACTAGCCAAGCTGAACATACTGCAACAGCTCTGCAACGTTCCAAGCGGAGGATGTTACCGCACAAAACAAAGCACGGTACGCAAGCACATTTTATTCTCAGAGAAATAATTTGTTGACACGGGGGGCTGGAATCCATCCAACCTGATGATCGAGGACATTGTCCTTACCTGTGGCTGCGTCCCGCCCGTGGGAACCAACTGTGGCCCTCACCATACATATGCAAATTCCACATATTAACGAGTCTGTGGTCCCGCGACCAACATGCTAATATCGCAATCGGCCTGCTAATGGACAATTTTCGCCAAGAGCAAATATTTGCGAAGTCGCCGAGCGCAGTAAAGCTTTTCGCTTTGAGGGACTTTTGCATCTTACGTAATGTGCGTTTTTTAAATTTATATCATGTTGTAGCATATATCGGTTAACTAACTCTCTCATTGAAATTTTAGTTGATTTTTCTGTTTTTTACAGTGACTAGAAAACAGAAAAAAGTAAACAGAAAACAAGCGTACCTGAAAATTGATGTAATAAACCTACAGATGAGACAACCTACATTGATTTTTAATAATGTAAATGGTATAACATCGACCTCTCTTACGCAAAAGTATCGTAACTAACAAATGATTAATTTTAATTAAGAGAAATTATTCAAGTCTCACAGAGAAAAAGCTATTTATATGGGAAACATTATGGAAGTCTGTAGGGTGGTCACAGGGCTGGACCTATATTAGCCGATCACTTTACACAATGCAACGTTCACCAATTCCACACGTTATAAATTTTTTGAAAATACGAGTAGGCATTTATGTTATTTATCTGTCTTCCTTCAAATATTTGACGGGACTATGATGATATAGCCATCTATAGTCAATTAGTAATTCCCATATCTTAATACACATAGATGTCGCCGCTGATAATGATATTTCTATATTTAAAAAAAATTCAAATTCGTTGCATTGTGTAAAACGATCATGGCTTAGCCAGCTGACACAAGTTATAAGCCCCGTGACCACCATATAAAAACTTCCATACGTGTTTCCCATAAACATAGCTTTCTATGATTTATCTTATTAACGATTGATCTCTGTAGACAAAAATCCAGTAATTGTGTTCTTATAATATATATGAAAATAGTTTAATTCATTTTTTGTTTCTCTACTGTTTTGCATACATTTGAAATCATTTTGATAGTCAAAAAGGTATTAGTGCTGAATTAAGCATAGTGCTGCTAAAGGTTAAAATATAACAATATAAAAGTGATAGATTATATAAAAATGATTCCAAATTTTCTCATCGCTATTTCTAAATAATAAAATTTTACTGGGGTACTTATTCCAAGCCAAAATATTTTTGTTAATGTCTTTATATTTATAAACGTAGAAAATAATGTAGAAGAGGGTTGAAAATCACTAGAGCTACGAGAACGTTTAGTCCGTAGTCCTGTTTCTGTCGTAGATAGAAGCCTACGCCCGCAGCGCCTGTCACGGGCGGCGTACCGGAAGAACTAGTTTGAAGGGATGGATTTGCACACTTCCGTCAGTTCGTGCCTTTGGATCTGACATTTACATCAAACGAGGCATTGAGCCTCAAAGTTTTGAATATTAATTTTTCCAATAATAATTTATATAAATTAACTTTGTAAACACCACTTATTTATTGAAAAAATTCAACATGTTTCGAAGCCAATGGCTTCTTCGTCAGGATAACAAAAATAAAATTTAAAAATAATTTTGCTGTATTTGAAGAAGAAGAAATTAATTTTTCCATTTCTCGGTGGAATTGGCCCTTGAAGAGATCTTTTCATAAAAATGTCGCTGTATAATTTAGAGTAACAAAGTTAGCTGGGATCTGGGGTCGGGCAAGTTATATAATATACATAGATTATACTTTTATTGAGTAGAAATCAACATTTCTCGTTCTAAACAATATTGCAAGCGCTTGAACACTTAGGCCCGGTTGTTTCAAGTTAGATCAAAGTAAGCGGTCGATTAAAGCGTAGATTTTTACAAAAACGGGTCGTCTGATTGGTGAGAACGTAAAAATCTATGCTTTAAAAGAACGCTTACTTTAATCCAACTTGAAACAACCGGCCCTTAGCATACCTTTGTTGTGATGTTCTAAAATGGCATTTGGCATTCATATGAGACATTATTTGAAGAATTTTAATACAAAATATCGGAAGAAACCTTGTAGCTGGAAGGTAATGAGTTATTACTATTCTTACTTACTTACTTACTTACCATCACGCCGTTTCCCCGAGGGGGTAGTCAGAGAGGATAGAGCGCCATACTCTTCTGTCCTGACATACAACTTTCGCTTCGTCTACATTCATACATCTTCGCATGCAAGCTCGACGGTTGTTCAGACTTCTAACAGGACCATCTTCCAGTATCTGGTTAATCTGGTCATGCCACGTCTTCCGTGGTCGCCCTCTTTTTCTGGCGCCGTCAACACTTGCATCATATATCTTTCTTACCATTCTTTCCTCATTCATTCGCTCAACATGCCCAAACCACCTGAGCGACCCTATTTTTATTCTCTGTATTATGCTACATTCCTAATATCTTCATTCTTTACTCTGTCATACATGGATTTACCACACATACGTCTAAAGGATCTCATCTCCACTGCATTCAATCTAATTTCGTTCCTCTTCTGCCAGCTCCAGGCTTCACTTCCATACATTAGTGTCGGTACCAGAACTCCATTATGTACCGCTAGTTTTGCCTCGGTAGACATATTTCTATTAAAAATTATTGCATTCAAAGCACCGTTCACCCTATTCCCGGCAGTCACTCTCCTCTCTATATCTTTCTCAACATTCCCTCTTCTATCGAACATACTTCCCAAGTACACAAACTCATCTACTTGTTCCAAACATTCATTGCCTACTAGTATTTCACTCGTTGTCTTACTTTCCTCCTTCTCGAATACCATTACTTTTGACTTCTTTACATTCATAATAAGGTCACTTTCCTTGCATACATCATACATCCTGCTAACTAGACTTTGTAGGTCTTGTTCGCTATTTGCCATTAATACCGCATCATCCGCGTACAGTAAACAGCATACAATCCAATCACTCATTTTCGCTCCTATATTCATA